>ONZH01030982.1:0-66380 GCA_900303285.1 Rhinella marina | reverse complement strand
GCCCAAGAGGTGAGACCTGTTAACATTTTTTGTGGAGCCCAGAGGTGAGACCTCTTAAATTATGTGGAGGCCCAAAAAGGTTGAAGACCTCTTATACATTTTGTGCAGGCCCAAGGGTGAGACCTGGTTAAAAATTACGAGGAGGCCCAAGAGGTGGTACCTTAACTTTTTGTGGGGCCCAAGAGGTGAGCCATAAACATATAAATTTTTCTTATTTACGGAGCAATTCTACGGCGGTTAAGGAGGAGGAGGAGGAGGAGGTGGAGGAGGAAATGGCACTTCATACAGATGGCACTTCACTTTTGGCTGCTTTCCACGGTTGGAGAAGCAAAGTCCGGGTCAATCCACTTGCTGTTCATTTTGATTAGCGTCAGCCTGTCGGCACTGTCGGTTGACAGGCGGCTGCGCTTATCGGTTATAATGCCCCCGGCTGCGCTGAACACCCTTTCTGATAGCACGCTGGCGGCAGGGCAGGCAAGCACCTCCAAGGCGTACAGGGACAGTTCCAGCCACGTGTCCAACTTGGAGACCCAGTAAGTGTAGGACGCCGAGGGATCGGGGAGGACAGGGTTACGGTCTGCCAGGTACTCCCGCAACATCCGCCGATACTTGTCCCTCCTGCTGATAGCGGGCCCCGCAGTGATGGAAGTTGCACGAGGGGGTGCCATGAACGTGTCCCACACCTTGGAGAGTGTTCCCCTGGTGGCTGTGGGCCTGATGGATGTTGTGGGACTCTGGGAGACCCTCTCCTCTCTGCCGCCAGCGATGGTGGGTGGGAAAATCTCCATCATGTTCTGCACGAGTTCCCTCTGGTATTCCAGCAATCGATTTGTCCTCTCCTCTACCGGAATAAAAGAGGAGACGTTATCTTTATACCGGGGGTCCAGGAGTGCGAAGACCCAGTACAGTTTGTTCTCCACTATCCGGACAACACGTGTGTCCCGGGAAAAGCAGCCCAGCATGAAGTCAGCCATGTGTGCCAGACTCTGAATAGGCATGACCTCACTGCCCCCACCAGAAGGATCACTTGCCATTTCCTCCTCTTCCTCTTCCGCCTCCTCTCCGCCCCATCCGCGCTGAACCAATGGGACGCACACAGCCTGACTGCTACCCTCGCCGCCAGCATCCTCCTCCTCTTCCACAGCCACCTCCACGTCGTCCTCCTCCTCATCCTCCTCCTCCTGCAACTGCCACCGTGAAGCAGACAAAAGTGTGGTCTGACTGTGTAGCTCCGTTGCGTCTCCTCCTACCCCCGTCTCCTCTGCGTGCAATGCGTTCTCCCTTATTGCGATGAGGGATTCTTTAAGGACGCATAGGAGCGGGATGGTTACGCTCACTATAGCGTCCTCGCTGCTGACCTTCTTGGTGGACTCCTCAAAGATACGCAGTACATCGCATATGTCTGCCATCCATGGCCACTCGTGGTTGGCAAACTGAGGGAGCTGAGTTGGAGGCACGCGTGGATTCATAATCTGGTACTCCATCAATGCTCTCTGCTGCTCACACACCCTGGCCAACATGGAATAGGTGGAATTCCAGCGAGTCGGCAGGTCGCACAACAGCCGATGTTCAGGCAAATGGAGGCGTTGCTGGAGTTTTTTTAAGCTAGCAGCAGCTACAGTTGACTTCCGAAAGTGAGCGCACAAGCGCCGCACTTTCACCAGTAGCTCTGCCAGGTTGGGGTAAGTCTTTAGAAATTTTTGGACTACCAGATTAAAAACGTGGGCCAGGCATGGTACGTGATTGAGTTCGGCAAGCTCCAGAGCCGCCACCAGGTTACGGCCGTTATCGCACACGACCATGCCTGGTCCTAGCTGCAGCGGCGACAGCCACATCTCCGTCTGCTGCAATATGGCGTCCCTCACCTCTGGGGCGCTGTGCTTCCTGTCGCCCAAGCTGATGAGCTTAAGCACCGCCTGCTGACGTCTCCCCGCGCCAGTGCTGCAACGCTTCCAGCTAGCGGCTGAGGGCGATGTTAAGGCAGAGGAGGAGGAGGAGGAGGAGGGGGGTTTATCAGAACCCATGCTGGCAATCTTGGGCGGGGGTGGTAGGTAGGCCGTCTCTGTTTGCGACCCCGTCCCCGCTTCCACTACATTCACCCAGTGTGCCGTCAAAGAGATGTAGCGTCCCTGGCCGCAAGCGCTTGTCCACGAGTCGGTGGTCAAGTGGACCTTTGCGCTGACTGCGTACCTCAGGGCCCGCCTGATGTTACGCGACACGTGCTGGTGCAGGGCGGGGACGGCACTCCGGGAAAAGTAGTGGCGGCTAGGGACGGAATAGCGAGGTGCGGCAGCCGCCATCAGGTCGCGGAAGGCCTGCGTCTCCACAAGCCTAAACGGCAACATCTCCAGGGCCAGCAGTTTGGAGATGTGGCAGTTTAAGGCTTGGGCTTGGGGGTGACTCGAGGCGTACTTCCGCCTGCGGTCGAACGCCTGCGAGATGGACAGTTGATGGGACGAGGAGTGTGAAGGTGCAGGCGAAGAGGCGGGGGAAGGGGAGGCTGAAGGAGAAGGCCCCAAAGTAGCCGAGGCAGAGGCAGATGTGGAGGTGTCCTGGCTGGAGGTCTGGACCGCAGTGGCAGCACACAACAAAGGGGAAGAGGCAGTGGCAGCAGGACCGGGCGCAGGTTGTATTGCGTTTGCTCTCTCCCACTCAGCCCAGTGCTTGACTTCCAAGTGACGCCGCATGCCTGAGGTGGTCAGATTGCTCTTCTCAGAGCCCCTACTCAGTTTTGAGTGGCAGAGTGTGCAAACCGCGCTCAGTTTGTCATCCGCACAAACATTAAAAAATCTCCACACCACAGAAGTACGAGGCCTCGATGGGGGAGCTTCGCGCGACTGCCCGCTGCCGGGAACAGCTTCGGCCGTGCTGGCTGTGGCCTCACTACTCTGTCTGGACTGTCCTCTGCCTGTGGACATCCCTCTGCCTGTGGACATCCCTCTGCCTGTGGACATCCCTCTGCCTCTGGACATCCCTCTGCCTCTTGCTGCCTTTTTCGGTGCTGCGCAGACCACCACCTCTCCACTGCTTTCCCCGCTGGACATCACCCCTGGCCAAGTGGGGTCGGTCATTTCGTCATCCACCACCTCCTCTTCCTCACTCTGCTCCTCCTCCTGCCCACTGGACATTCCAACAGCCTCCCTTGATGGCAACTGCGTCTCATCATCATCATCGCTCATGATAACAGATGCTGGTTCAGGGTCCACATCAGCAGGAGATGGCGAAAACTCAAGTGTTTGGGCATCACTACAAACAAATTCCTCTGCTAGCTCCTGGGATTCTTCCGGCACATCTGAAAAAGGACCCGAAAAGAGCTCCTGGGAGGGGTCAAGGGTGGGATGACTCTGTTGGCCAGGTGTGGAGGAAGGAGGGTCAGAGTGAGACTGTGTGGATGACTGGCTGGTGGACAACTGTGTGGAAGCGCTATCGGCTATCCATTGCACCACCTGTTCAACCTGCTCAGGCCTCAACAGCGGTGTAACTCGCCCCCTGCTTAACTGTCCCATAAAGGCAGGGATTCTGGATGAGTGGGATCCTGGCTGACCCTCACCAGCACGCATTGTATCCCCACTGGCTTCAACAAGGCCACCAACAGCATTTCCGCGCCCCCGTCCTCGTCCACGTCCGATTCCGCTAGCCCCCCTCCGCATTTTATATTTTTTTTGGTTGCAAATACAATATTTTGGTATATAATTAGGTATGTGAAATAATTTAGCAAGAGAACGCACAGTACAGTGGCCAATTAAATGGCCTAGATATTGTATATTTCAAGGTACACAGCCGTGTAGTAACTGAACAGACGGTGGGTATTTACACCAGGTATGTGAAATAATTTAGCAAGAGAACGCACAGTACAGTGGCCAATTAAATGGCCTAGATATTGTATATTTCAAGGTACACAGCCGTGTACTAACTGAACAGACGGTGGGTATTTACACCAGGTATGTGAAATAATTTAGCAAGAGAACGCACAGTACAGTGGCCAATTAAATGGCCTAGATATTGTATATTTCAAGGTACACAGCCGTGTAGTAACTGAACAGACGGTGGGTATTTACACCAGGTATGTGAAATAATTTAGCAAGAGAACGCACAGTACAGTGGCCAATTAAATGGCCTAGATATTGTATATTTCAAGGTACACAGCCGTGTAGTAACTGAACAGACGGTGGGTATTTACACCAGGTATGTGAAATAATTTAGCAAGAGAACGCACAGTACAGTGGCCAATTAAATGGCCTAGATATTGTATATTTCAAGGTACACAGCCGTGTAGTAACTGAACAGACGGTGGGTATTTACACCAGGTATGTGAAATAATTTAGCAAGAGAACGCACAGTACAGTGGCCAATTAAAAGGCCTAGATATTGTATATTTCAAGGTACACAGCCGTGTACTAACTGAACAGACGGTGGGTATTTACACCAGGTATGTGAAATAATTTAGCAAGAGAACGCACAGTACAGTGGCCAATTAAAAGGCCTAGATATTGTATATTTCAAGGTACACAGCCGTGTAGTAACTGAACAGACGGTGGGTATTTACACCAGGTATGTGAAATAATTTAGCAAGAGAACGCACAGTACAGTGGCCAATTAAAAGGCCTAGATATTGTATATTTCAAGGTACACAGCCGTGTAGTAACTGAACAGACGGTGGGTATTTACACCAGGTATGTGAAATAATTTAGCAAGAGAACGCACAGTACAGTGGCCAATTAAAAGGCCTAGATATTGTATATTTCAAGGTACACAGCCGTGTAGTAACTGAACAGACGGTGGGTATTTACACCAGGTATGTGAAATAATTTAGCAAGAGAACGCACAGTACAGTGGCCAATTAAATGGCCTAGATATTGTATATTTCAAGGTACACAGCCGTGTAGTAACTGAACAGACGGTGGGTATTTACACCAGGTATGTGAAATAATTTAGCAAGAGAACGCACAGTACAGTGGCCAATTAAATGGCCTAGATATTGTATATTTCAAGGTACACAGCCGTGTAGTAACTGAACAGACGGTGGGTATTTACACCAGGTATGTGAAATAATTTAGCAAGAGAACGCACAGTACAGTGGCCAATTAAATGGCCTAGATATTGTATATTTCAAGGTACACAGCCGTGTAGTAACTGAACAGACGGTGGGTATTTACACCAGGTATGTGAAATAATTTAGCAAGAGAACGCACAGTACAGTGGCCAATTAAAAGGCCTAGATATTGTATATTTCAAGGTACACAGCCGTGTAGTAACTGAACAGACGGTGGGTATTTACACCAGGTATGTGAAATAATTTAGCAAGAGAACGCACAGTACAGTGGCCAATTAAAAGGCCTAGATATTGTATATTTCAAGGTACACAGCCGTGTAGTAACTGAACAGACGGTGGGTATTTACACCAGGTATGTGAAATAATTTAGCAAGAGAACGCATAGTACAGTGGCCAGTTAAAAGGCCTAGATATTGTATATTTCAAGGTACACAGCCGTGTAGTAACTGAACAGACGGTGGGTATTTACACCAGGTATGAGAAATAATTTAGCAAGAGAACGCACAGTACAGCGGCCAATTAAAAGGCCTAGATATTGTATATTTCAAGGTACACAGCCGTGTAGTAACTGAACAGACGGTGGGTATTTACACCAGGTATGTGAAATAATTTAGCAAGAGAACGCACAGTACAGTGGCCAATTAAAAGGCCTAGATATTGTATATTTCAAGGTACACAGCCGTGTAGTAACTGAACAGGGTATTGCAGGCACACAGAACCCAGAACGCTAGAGCCAAATAAACTGTATTTAAAAAAATAAAATAAAATTCACAGCCGTATACTGCCAGATCAGATGGTGCATATACACACTAGTTATATAACAGGGTTTTTCAGCCAAAAAGAACGCTGAACAGTAGTGCCAAATATAGTTTGGTATGTAGCAGAGCACCTAATACACCACTAATGCCTCTCTCTGTCCCTACTCCAGCAGCTATCCCTGAATACGGCAGCCGTTCTCTGTAAAGTGTATCTTGTAGTAAAGCTATCACTGTAGTGCACTATAGTAGCCCTGATAAGGGCTTTTAATCACGCTCCTGCCTGTCCAACTGCTAAAACCTGTCTGTCCCTTCTCCAGCCTCTGTCCCTGACTAAGTTCACGCAGCATATGCGTACGAGCAGGAAGAGCTGAGTTTTTAATATTCGAGGTCACATGGTTTTTCCAGCCAATCCATGTAGACGCTGTTTTCGCGCTACCAGCGTGCTCAGCGTGCCTGTCATACCCCCCCTGCATGTTGATTGGTGGAAAAAGAGCGCCAGGGAAGGTGGGAGGGGAAACGAATTCTAAGTGCGCCATCGCCGTTATACTCGATTGAAATCGAGTATGCCGAATAGCGTAGTATTCGATCGAATACCGTCTCGATCGAACACTACTCGCTCATCTCTATTAAGAACGAACTTTGTCATAAATTTTTGATGATTCGCTCCTCTCTAGTTGCAACATACAATGGTCGTCCCAGAAGCAATTAATATTGTAACTTGAGGAACCAGGGACTGTATATTGTTATTGTGTTAATGTATTTAACTAGTGATGAGCGAATCTCCTGAAATTCAATTTGGATTTGTTCAGCCTATTCATTTTGTACCGAAATAAATTCAACCTGAAATAAAAGTCCTCCAATTGCAAATAAATGGGTATGCACTCTCTCCACTGGATATGTGTGGCAGAATAAAAATTTATTAAAATAAATATTTTTATTTTAATAAATTTTGATTCTGCCACACATATCCAGTGGAGAGAGAGCATACCCATTTATTTGCAGTTTTTTTCTCTCTGGTATTGGGTGTCCCAAAGGGTATAGCACCATCCATTTATCCATCAGACAGTGTGAGCCTCTCCCTCCTTTCATTTACTGTATACAAAGTCCTCCAATTGCCCTCAGAAGTTGCAGATGACATTGTGGAGTCTCCTAGAATTGTATGCAACTTCTTTCAAACTTGTGCTCTCAGTTCTGTTAGTGACCTAAGATTAACATCCTCCACAATTCGTACCTCTCACTCCTGTCTTTTTTCATGCTGCACTTACCCTCTGGAATATACTGCCCCAGAATATTAGGTCAATTCATAACTTCTCCACCTTCAAACGTGCCTTAAAAACATATTTTTTTCAGGCAGGCTTATCAAGCTACCTAAAATGACTGTTCCTCGAGTAAACCTCTCCCCCACCAACTCCTCTGGCCTGAACTCAAACCTCTAACAGTCCCAAACCCAAAGGAGATCGGCCGGCACCACTCCTTTCACTTCAATAATGGCTTGAATCCTACTTATCACATACAACTACCTTATGTGTCACCCCCAATTCCCCATAGATTGTAAGCTCTTGCGAGCAGGGCCCTGACCCCTAGTGTTTCTGTTGTATATTAGCCAGTTACTTTTGTTTTGTACATGAACCCTATGAATTTGTAAAGCGCTACGGAATATGGTGGCACTATATAAATAAATACATATTATTATTATTATTATTATTATTATTATTATTTCTTCAAACTCTTTAATTAAAGTGACAGAAACATACATGACTATGGTTAAATGCATTAACTTCTGTTAATTACGGTACCAAATGTTGATAAACGATGGTTAATCTACTGAAGGCACTCGTGCAGTAGTCTAAACCATAGTTCACACTATAGGAGGGTGTCTTTATATATATATAATAGTCAAAGTTCAATATGAAGGGTTAACTATCAACCAGTGACCATTTATTAAGAACACACAATATAAAACTAAATAGACAATATAAAAATAAAAATAATAAAAATAAAATACATGAATTAAAATACTAAAAGTACAATAGTGCAAGTATACCCTCAATGAATCTCCATTTGTGCAGATCACTGTATTTGGTCTACTATGATTAAGAATGTCACAAACAGCATATTGCACAAATAAGGATTCCACGAGGTATATATATTGCTATTAGCGCAATTAAAAAGATCTTTCTGCTTAATGGTCTCCTTGACCAACTTGGTAACTTGCCATAAATACTAGAGAATATTAGCTGCCAATAGTTCAAATAGGTTAGGTATAGTCCTTTAGATGTTTCTTTAATCGTAGGTAATACAATAAACCTGTTAGTTCTTCACTTTCGGTGTATTATATTAAAATCACCTGATGATGCTGTTCAATGGTGAGAATAAACGCTCTGTATTACTGGTGATCACCAACGGTTTTGGTTGGCTGGCTTATTTGACATAGATTATTTAACAAAATTCACCACTAGAGATGAGCGAGCATACTCGTCCAAGCTTGGTGCTCGTTCGAGTATTAGGGTACTCGTAAGTGCTCGCTGCTCGGACGAGTATCTCGCCATGTTCGATGAAATGGCAACTTCCGTATCGTGCTTTTTTGGCGCCTATAAACTCAGCCAATTACAAGCCAGGAGACTCTGCGGTACACCCAGCATCACGTGGGGCCCTTACATGTCGATAGCAGGGGTTGGCTGGCCTGATCAGGTGACCCTGGAATATACTAGTGACTGGCCGCGGTGCTCGGCTCAGATGCTGTCTGGATGTCGTTAGGGATAGAGCTGCTGCGTTTCAGGGAAAGTGTTAGGGCCTGCATTTAGTTCTCTGTTAGGCAGGAATCACCCACAAAGAACCCAACAGCCCTTCTAAGGGCTACAAGACATTTTTTTTTTCCTGGATTGGCTGGCTGGCTGTCTGGCACTAGTAGTGCAGCTATCGCCATATATAACCCCCTTTTTTTTAAAGTTATATCTCAGTAATACAAATCCATTTCACACAGCTGATTGGAACCATTCTGTGTGTCACAGTTCAGCTGTCCACTCACGCAAATTTGTATTTTCTGTCCAGGTGACACTTTCTGTACGTCACTTAATACACCAAGGTCTTTTGCTGCCTGTCACGTATATAGCTTGATCCCAAAAATCTCTGTGCGACATTTGTCTGGGTCGCAGTCTAAATAGCCACCGTCAGTAGGGTGTCAGTTAGCTCTACGATAGTTTCTGCACGTCACGTTCCCAAAAAAACAAAACTCCAAAAAAAAAAATGTTTTAAAAATAGTTTTTTAGTTGTTTTAGCTCAGTGATACAAATCCATTTCACACAGCTGCGTGGAACCATTCTGTGTGTCACAGTTCAGCTGTCCACTCACGCCAATCCGTATTTTCTGTCCAGGTGACACTTTCTGTACGTCACTTAATAAAACCAAGTCTTTTGCTGCCTGTCACGTATATAGCTTGATCCCAAAAATCTCTGTGCGACATTTGTCTGGGTCGCAGTCTAAATAGCCACCGTCAGTAGGGTGTCAGTTAGCTCTACGATAGTTTCTGCACGTCACGTTCCCAAAAAAACAAAACTCCCAAAAAAATTTTTTAAAAAATATATTTTTTTTGTTGTTTTAGCTCAGTGATACAAATCCATTTCACACCGCAGTGTGGAACCATTCTGTGTGTCACAGTTTAGCTGTCCACTCACTCCAATCCGTATTTTCTGTCCAGGTGACACTTTCTGTACGTCACGTAATCCAACCAGGTCTTTTGCTCTCACGTATATAGCTTGATCACAAAAATCTCTGCGACATTTGTCTGGGTCGCAGTCAAAATAGCCACCATTAACAGGGTGTGAGTTAGGTCTACGATAGTTTCTGCATGTCACGTTCCAAAAAAAACAAAACTACAAAAAAAAAATATATCAAAAAAAAATATATAAAAAAATATTTTTTTTGTTGTTTTAGCTCAGTGATACAAATCCATTTCACACAGCAGTGTGGAACCATTCTGTGTGTCACAGTTCTGCTGTCCACTCACTCCAATCCGTATTTTCTGTCCAGGTGACACTTTCTGTACGTCACGTAATCCAACGAGGTCTTTTGCTCTCACGTATAAAGCTTGATCACAAAAATCTCTGTGCGACATTTGTCTGGGTCGCAGTCAAAATAGCCACCATGTGGAACCATTCTGTGTGTCACAGTTCAGTACACTCACTACAATCTGTATTTTCTGTCCAGGTGACACTTTCCGTACGTCACTTAATTAAACCAGACTGAACAAGTTTGTGGGTTTCAGTACACCAGGCCCATTTATTTTTTATTTTTTATATAATACTCTTATATACAGAAAATGTTGAACCCCAGGGCTAAGGGTCGAGGACGAGGGCATGGGCATTCAATTACTGCAGGGGGCAGAGACCGTGGTCCTGGGCAGGGTGAGACAGTACCTGCTGATGAGGGCGCAGGGGAACGCCGCAGAGCTACACTCCCTAGCTTCATGTCTCAACTTACAGGGACACGTGGTAGAGCACTGTTGAAACCACAACAGTGCAAACAGGTGATGTCGTGGATTGTGGACAATGCTTCAAGTAATTTGTCCACCAGTCAGTCTTCCACGCAGTCCACCCACGTTACCCAAGGGAGCACTCCTCTGGCTCCTCCACCTCAACCTCCTTCCCCCCAGTCTGCCCCCTCCCAGGAAAATTTGGAATGCGATCCGGCATACTCTCAGGAACTGTTTTCTGGACCCTTCCCAGAGTCACAAACCACTTCTCAGGTTGCTGCTGACCTTGTTCCCGTTGCCCAAGTTTTCCAACTGTTGCAGTCTGTGGGTGATGATGATGATGACAATGTTGAGTTAGTGGAAGAAGTTTGTAAAGAGGTGTCGGACGATGAGGAGACATGGTTGTCAGACAGTGGTGAAGTTGTTGTCAGGGCAGGAAGTCCGAGGGGGGAGCAGACTGAGGAATCGGAGGATGACGAGGTGACTGACCCAAGCTGGGTTGATAAGCCGAGTGAAGACAGTGCTTCTGAGGCGGAGGCGAGTGCTGCACCAGAACAGGGGTGCCACCACTACTAGCCTAACCACCACCAGCATGCGCAGGCATATGAGTGCTAAATACCCCACTCAATGGAACCAAGGCCGTTCACCACCTCTTGCGGGTACCACCACTGCTCCTTCCCCTGTGTCACTCCCTGCCTCTGCTAGTCAACCCCCTGCGTCACTCGCTGCCTCTGCTAGTCAAACCCCTTCCCAGGACCCCGGCACGAGCGCATCCCGCCGGAAAACCACACCTTCACCTCCACGATCCTCCACAGCGTCCACCAATGTGTCCCAGCGCAGTGTTCAGCTGTCTTACAGCAGACGCTGGAGCGCAAGAGGAAATACAGTTCCACCCACCCACATGCCCAAGCCCTCAACGTCCACATCTCCAAATTGCTTAGCCTGGAGATGCAGCCCTATAGGCTCGTAGAGACCGAGGCCTTTCGCAATCTCATGGCGGTGGCTGCCCCTCGGTATTCGGTCCCCAGCCGCCACTATTTTTCCCGATGTGCTGTCCCAGCCCTACACCAGCATGTGTCACAGAACATCATCCGTTCCCTGACCAACGCTGTTTCTGAGAAGGTCCACCTAACCACGGACACGTGGACAAGTGCTGCCGGGAAGGGACACTATATCTCACTGATGGCACATTGGGTTAACTTGGTGGAGGCTGGGACTGAGAATGACCCTGGGGCCGCTCATGTACTGCCCAAACCGAGGATTGCGGGGCCTACCACGGTCACGGTCTCTCAGACGTACTATGCCTCCTCCTCCTCCGACCCCTCCTCCTCCTCCACCGAATTACCATCCGTGGGCACGGCGCCTTCAGTTGGTAGCTCTAGGCGCAGCAGCAGTGCCGTGGGTAAGCGCCAGCAGGCGGTGCTCAAACTGCTGAGCTTAGGTGACAAAAGGCACACCACCCAAGAGCTGTTACAGGGCATCACGGCGCAGACCAATGTGTGGCTGGCACCAATGAACCTCAAGCCAGGCATGGTTGTGTGTGACAACGGGCGTAACCTGGTGGCGGCTCTGCAACTCGGCAGACTGACACATGTGCCATGCCTGGCCCACGTCGTCAATCTCATAGTTCTGCGGTTCCTCAATACATATCCCAATCTGTCTGATTTGCTCACCAAGGTGCGCCGCATCTGTGCGCATTTCCGCAAGTCGACCACAGATGCTGCCACTCTCAGTGCAGCGCAGCGCTGCCTACAACTGCCCGCTCACCGACTGTTGTGCGACGTGCCCACGAGATGGAATTCGACATTAAACATGTTATACAGAGTTTACCAGCAGCGCAAAGCGATTGTAGACTGCCAGATTTCATCTTCCACCAGAACTGGTAGTCAGGTCAGTCAGATTCCTCAAGTCTACAATGAGGAGTGGAAGTGTATGACTGATATCTGCCAGGTGTTGAGCAACTTTGAGGAGTCAACACAGATGGTCAGCGGCGATGCCGCCATTATCAGCCTCACCATCCCGCTGCTTTGCCTGTTGAAAAACTCACTGCTCAGCATCAAGTCGGATGCTTTGCGCTTGTCACAAGAGAAGGTGGAGGAAGATACGTCGCTTGATAGCCAGAGCACCCTCCGGTCTGTTTCTCAGCGCGTATCGGAGGAGGGGGGTGAGGATGAGGAGGAAGAGGAGGAGAATGTCGGCGAGACAGTAGAGGGTACCAGTGCTCAGTCCTTAACTCTTTAACGTGTATGGGCTGAAGAGGAGGACTTGGAGGAGGAGGAGCAGGAGGAAATGGAGAGTCAGGCCAGTGAGGAGAGGGAATTCTTGCGTGTTGGGACTCTGGCGCACATGGCAGACTTCATGTTAGGCTGCCTATCCCGTGACCCTCGCGTTAGAAGAATTTTTTCAAACACTGATTACTGGGTGTTCACTCTCCTGGAACCACGGTACAAGCAAAACCTTTCCACTTTTCATCCCTGCAGAGGAAAGGAGTATGAGAGTGAATAGATATCAACAGGTCCTGGTGCACAAGCTGAAACAATTCTTCCCATCTGACGCCGCTAGCGGCAGAGGGCATGATTCTGTGGGCCAACTCGCGGGGGAGAGGAGCCGAGCAGGCAGTTTGTCCAGCACTGGCAGGGGAACGCTCTCCAAGGCCTTTGCCACTTTTATGTCACCCCAGCAAGACACTGTCACCTGTCCCCAGTCTAGGCAGAGTAGGGGGGAGCTGTACAGAAAGATGGTGAGGGAGTACCTAGCTGACCATACCAATGTCCGTAGCGATCACTCTGCTCCATACAACTACTGGGTTTCAAAGCTGGACACGTGGCCTGAACTGGCGCTGTACGCCTTGGAGGTGCTGGTCTGCCCTGCCGCTAGCGTGCTGTCAGAGCGGGTATTCAGTGCAGCTGGTGGCGTCATCACCAATAAGCGTACATGCCTGTCAACTGACAGCGATGACAGGCTGACGCTTATTAAAATGAACAAAGCCTGGATTTCACCGGAATTCAAATCTCCTCCGGGGGAAAGCAGCTAAAGATTAACATTACTTATGTATCCGATTCCTCTTCTCTACTCCTCCTACTCCTCCTCCTCCATGTCTTCTTTGCCTAACGCTGACTAAAAAAAACGCCATTTTTTAGAGGTCCAACTGGCACTCTTTTACCACAATTTTTCAGGAGGGCCCCCTACAGGCCCTCTCTTCAAACAATTTTTCCGGAGGTCCACCTACAGGCCCTCTCTCCAAACAATTTTTCCGGAGGTTCACCTACAGGCCCTCTCTCCAAACAATTTTTCCGGAGGTCCACCTACAGGCCCTCTCCGCAAACAACTTTTCCGGAGGTCCACCTACAGGCCCTCTCCGCAAACAATTTTTCCGGAGGTCCACCTACAGGCCCTCTCTCCAAACAATTTTTCCGGAGGTCCAACTACAGGCCCTCTCTCCAGTTCCAGTTTCCAGTTTTATTTGCGCAAACTGCGTACATTTTTTTTTGGGATAGGTGTTAAAAATAATATTACCTGCGTATCTATATTGCCCAACATTGGGTACAGTAGCAACAAGAAGACCAAACACATGCTTCCCACAGGGTTCCGCAAATTCCTGGTCCACAATGTCAAGGAGCTCGAGGTTCTGTTGATGAGCAACAAGTCCTTCTGTGCAGAAATCGCCCACAACGTCTCCTCAAAGAACCTAAAGACCATTGTGGAGAGAGCGGCACAGCTCACCATCAATGTGACGAACCCCAACGCCAGACTGCGCAGCGAAGAGAACGAATAAATATCTCTGTGGTTATTTGTGCGAAATAAAAGTTAAATAAACACATAAAAAAAACAAATGATCTGTTCCTGTGCCTGATCCACCCAAGTTGAATCTGTCCCATCATGAGAAAGTCCCCCCAAGGAGTCCCCACTGAAACTTGATTCCCATACAACTAACTCACCCCCCGACACCTGTGTCTCGCCATTGTCGACCACCTCCTCAGACAACACTGGTAAATCCCCACTGTCAGCACACTGAGACTGCAAAAGGTCTTGCGAATTGGGGCAGAGAATGTTCTGGGGTAGCACATCAGAGAAGGGGTGACTATGGGGTTCCAGGGAGTACGTCACCACATGCAATCTCCACCCAAAAAGTCATACTGAGGCTCACTACCATGCTTTACACTGCAATCCTATTACTGAGGCTCACCACCATGCTTTACACTGCAATCTTATTGAAAGACAGGCAATCAGGGGTTAAGCGCCAGGTTGTCAGGCAGCATTTTTAAGTGGGTCACCATTACAGTGTCCCTGAAAATTGCCTTGGGGTCATCGCCAGACTATTTTTATGAAAGGCCATGGGGTTCTATACACACAATGCTGACGGAAGCCCATCAGCCTTTCTAAACACAATTGAATCTGTCCCATCATGAGAAAGTCCCCCCAAGGAGTCCACAATGTAACCTGCTTCACTTTCAACTACCTCACCCCCTGACACCTGTGTCTCGCCATTGTCCACCACCTCCTCAGACAACACTGGTAAATCCCCACTGTCAGCACACTGAGACTGCAAAAGGTCTTGCGAATTGGGGCAGAGAATGTTCTGGGGTAGCACATCAGAGAAGGGGTGACTATGGGGTTCAAGGGAGTACGTGACCACATGCAATCTCCATCTAAAAAGTCATGCCACACTTGATCGAGCTCATAATTGACAATTGTACCGGTTGATGCTAAATTTTTAAGTTGGGGGTCCTGCGTCGTCATTCTAACTACATCCGGCTGTTGTCACCACCACACACGCTAGCCCAGGGGGCACTCCTCTGGCTCTTCCAGCTCAACCTCCTTCCCCCCAGCCTGCCCCCCCACCTACAGGCCCTCTCTCCAAACAATTTACGTCTTTTTCCTATCTTTCTCTCTCTCCAAACTATTTTTCCGGATAGCTGCCATATACGGTATTAAACTGAGTAGTATACATAGAACACATACCACACTTGATCTATTCTGAATGTCACTTTTAAAAAATATGTCATTTTCCTCTCTTTCTCTCATTTGTCTGGGTTGCAATTAAGCAGACCAAGTCTGCCTAATCTAATAGTTTCTGTGTAATTGCTCCATACTGCACGTCTTTTTCCTCTCTTTCTCTCTCTCCAAACTATTTTTCCGGATAGGTGCCGTATACGGTATTAAACTCAGTAGAATACATACCGTACCGATTGTAGCTAAAGTTTTTCCAAATCCATCCGGGTGTTGTCACCACCACACACGCTAGCCCAGGGGGCACTCCTCTGGCTCTCCCAGCTCAACCTCTTTCCCCCCAGCCTGCCCCCCACCTACAGGCCCTTTCTCCAAACAATTTACCCGGATAGGGGACGTATTAGATATTATACTGATTTTTGTTTTCTCCTCTTTTAATTGGCTCCTGACGTGTGATAGGCAGAGCATGGACACGTCCCCTTAGCAGCAGTAGAAAAGACACTCCCCTGGCCAGAGCAAGCTCTTTTTCCTTTTCCGTGTTCGAAAAATCCATGAAATATATGGTCCCAAGATAGGGGACGTATACGGTTTTAAACTGAGAAGAATCGATACCACACATGCCCCACTAGAAGAATTTGGGGTAATGGTGGGATTAGGCAGCCTCAGAGGCAATCATGCATGCTGCCCCTGCTGTTTCCTGTCCATTTCCGTGGTGTTTCCATCATTTTCTGAGGTTTCTAGGTTTTCACCCAGCCTTCCCTAGGCAGAGCCTTGGTCCCCTGCAAAAATGCTCGAGTCTCCCATTGACTTCAATGGGGTTCGTTATTCGAAACGAGCACCCGAGCATCGGGAAAAGTTCGACTCGAATAACGAGCACCCGAGCATTTTAGTGCTCGCTCATCTCTATTCACCACTTAAAAGACACAATACAGTTCACCACTCTGAAAGGTAAGTTAAATACAATACTTTACCAAACTTCTTCCCTCCAGGTGCTATTAGCTGTATGCGGTGAGCACGCTGTAGCGGATCGCGGGGTCTAACGTGGTGTGCAATGTGACTCGCCGCATATCCGTATGACGTGATTGGAGTCCGGTCACGTGGTATAAAGGTCCTTAAAGGAGAGTATTTTGCAGGTCCTGGAAGTTGAGTATTTCACAGGTCCTGAAAGGTTAAATTAATCACTGATTTCTTTTTCAGGATAAAGAGGATGAGGTGACTGTCAATTGAAGTTCTTTATAACTTCATACTGTGTGCAGCTCTCCCTCATGCCAGACGCGTTTCGGAGTTTCAAACTGCACTGTTGGATTTTTTATATTAAAAAGAAAAACAATCAAATAATTGTTGCTTTAAGGCTACAGATGCCTGCCGGTGTGTATATACAAACACATCACCTGGGATCATGTTATCCTCCTTCTTCATCTTTCCTGTCTTCTGATCTGAAGAATTGCTTACTCCATTTTGAGAAAGACTCTCTATATTTCATGTTTAATGATTACATTTTTGATTCATTTTAGTCTATTTACCTGCATATATTTACCATAGATAGGTGAATATATAGCCAAACAATTTTCTACCGATCCCTTATGAATCTCTCCAGGCACATGTCTAAGACATTAGTTTCAAGACAATTTAATACTCCTTGGTTTTCCATGTGTGTCTGAGGAAAAGGCTTGTCCTCATGTTGTTTGTCTTCTGGTAAGCATGACCTTTCCCCCGTCACTTAATTACTATTCTTTTCCACATGCAGTGACCTTTTACTGAGTCCTGACCTTGTGTTGCCTGGTCTTTTTTTTACTATCCCTTTATCTATTTAGTCATCAATAAGACAAGCCTAGGGCATTGACCTGGGATCCCCTGCAGTAAAGTCTCTTGCAGGTGTCTCGGGGGAAGCTCTTGCCTGCCTTAGACTTTTAGCCTGAGGTTAGCCTATGTCAGTCCCAGAGGCGTCCTCTAGGTGGGATAGCATTATATCAGTATTTCATGAGTCCAGACAGTTAAGCATTGAAGTAATACATTGGAGTTCAGATTTTACTGCTGGATATAAGAAACCCATTGATATTCAGCACATACTCAGACAATCTAACATAACATAATGATTTGGTCTTGAATGAATGGCTGATAAATTAGGTAGAAACTTGGAATATCTTTTCATCAGTGGCAGGGAAGCGTTTGGCTTTTCGAAAACAAGCTAGTTACGGAGATAATAGTCTGCAGAGCTGCACTACTGATATTAGTTATGTGCTGATTAACAAAAGGCAAACGTCTGCAGAAAATAATATTCAGCGGGAGATATTGCGTTACAGTTTGTTTATTCACACATGAAGAATATTTTCATTGCATTTAGAGCCACCAAGACTACTTATTAAGCTCTCATTCTCTTAAACAGCTCCGTAATTTTACTTTATTTGCATAGAAGTGTCTTATCTTTCTGTTCTGAGATATTCCACCATGAGTGGCACAAGATGACCAGCTTTCAAAAAAGAAAAAAAAATTGTAATGCAAAAGGTATATTTTTTAAAGGTAATCATCTCCTGTCGTTCATCTCAATATTAATGATGAGAGAATTTCTTGAAATTGATTCGGATTCAATTTGGCCAAATGATTCGGGCAATTTGATTCAGGTCCGAATAAATTTATCTCAAATTGAAAGTGCTCCAGTTGCCATGAAAAGTTACGGATGACATTCTGGGGTTTCCTAAGGCTTTATTCAACTAATTTCAAGCTCTTTAACACCAACCCAACTTTAGTCATCTTAAAGTGACAGTGAGAAGGTTTGGGTTGACCCATGAATGCTGGTGGTAACAAACAGCCTCTTTATACACATTGTAGGATTTTTGCTATGTGAAAACAAAATGGTCCAAAAAAAAGTTCTTTTTTTAATGACTGCTGGGGTGTACAGACACATACACCGCCTGAGGTTATGTGATCCTCCTTCTTCATCTTTTCTGTCTTCTGATCTGAAAAATGTTTGATTCCATTTTAACAAATTTGTCTAAATTGAATCACCAAAAATTACCTGAATTTTTAAAATATTTGGGTTGAATTTGATTCATGTAGAATCGATTCACTCATCTCTACTTACTTAGAATATCTGGAACCAAGAGGAAAGATAAGGATGGACACATATGTATTAAATGGATAGTTCTCTATGTATAAATTCTAAACTGTTCTGTAGTATCCATAAAACCAAGACAATGATATCAAGGTGAAAGGCAGGCAACAGTGGTATATGCAGATATCAAAGGGCCCCATAGCAAAATGTCCCCATTTTTTTTTTTAATTAATATTAGTGTGAGCAAATCAAAGTATTCAAAGTTGACTTCAGGAAAAATTTGATTTGCCACAAAGCTGGATTTCCTCATTCGTCAAAGCAAATCAATTTTTCCTAAAATAGTGGCTGAAAATAAATAATGATACCGTGATGACATCACCACGCATGGCCAGTGTGATCACATGGTGATGCCATCATGCTCTCCACAGGTCCTTTGGAGCTGTGGAGAGCATGATGCCTCTCTGTAATCAAGTGGATGAGTTGAGTATATATTTTTTTAACACTGTATTAACCTCTGAGGACATGAATGTGAGTCTCAGATGCCACGATCAGCGCTGAATGTGGTATCTTAGGGGTTAAATGATGAGGAGGCATTTCAATCGCTGTTCCCCATCATTGTTCCCCTCTATACAATGAAAAGCGATACGTGACAATGTAATGGCAATGGTAAAGAATCAAGTTTCTTTACGAATTTCAATGAAGCAGCCCAATCAAATTTTTCAAAACTTCTCTCATCTCCAATTATTATAAATGGAGGATTTTGTTATATTTTTCCTTACCTACCTTTATAATGGTGACTAAAAAAAGATATGGCTGTAGAATTTATTTTAACCAACTGGAGAAAAGACTCCAGATTTTTATGAGCTATTTCAGAAAATTCCTTTTTTTTTTATCTTATAGGGGTTATCCGATGATTAATGTAAAAAATGAAAACCATACATAATCTAGTATATGGCAACCTCTTTCTAATGAAGCTAGAACCATCCCTGTACCAGCCCTTTCTCAGAGGTGTGCCCTTTCTAGTTTAGCTGGTGGCAGTTGAAGGATGGAGCTGAGCATGTGCATGCATCCCAGGGAGCAAGACAGAGAAATCAGAAAAGAGAGTAAACAACAAGTAGATAGAAAACATTTTAAATTACGTACATGCAATTACAAAACTATTCTGATCCAAGTGATGGTTTGAAAAATCTATAATAGTATTTGTGAAACAACCCCTTTAAGGAACACAGAAGACAAATATGCATTATGGATCTGAATTCAGTAAGATGATGCATCACATTCTCTCCTAGAAGCCATGCTTCTGGAGGAGAACACTTCTGTTATGCAGTGTGTGATCTTGCATATCCCAATTTGTATGATTCCACAAAAGAAAAAAATATATTTCTGTCTATCTCAAGAAATTATGATTCTAAGAGCTCAGAATTTTTTGAAAAATGTGGATCAAATTTTGATAGTAAAGAATCAATTCTCTTATCTCTAATGGGAATTAGTTTTACCTGTATGTATTTACCTTTGTTTTGCGTTTACGGGGGTCATCTGCAGACTCTATTCAAATAATATACTGTTGAAAAATGGAAAAAGAAGACAATAGAAACAGCATATACACTGTACATATTCATAACCACAACACTCAATGACTTTACAAACTCCAAATCCTATATAGCCCGGGTTTATAAATTATTAATAGAGGTAACATTTCAATTTCAAACAAAATCAACTTTTTATTAAGAAATACTATCAGCCGACCTAAAAAATGGCAATATAATTTAATTTTCAGTGCATGATTTTCATCTCATAGACCTTACAACTGTGGATGCAGCATGATAAATTACAGCATATAAAACAGTTTATACCTATCTCTCTTACTCTCTAAATTATAAATAATCTTCACATTCTGTATTTGGCTCTGCGTCTATAATATACATTAATCTATGTGCATTGAACAATTCAAAGAATGTAACTTAATATAAATGAATGCTAAAGCATAATATATTCATTGCAATGATGTCAGGTTGAAGCTAAAAAATGGTTGATAACTATACATAATTAAAGCTGCCTGGGTCTTCAGTTAATCTGTATTGTTACATCGATGTGTTAAAATACACCTACTTTTTGTAAGAGATTAATCCCATCTGCACTTCCGTGCAGACATATTAAAAGGTTTTCCTGGATATTGATGACCTACAGTATGTGCAGGATAGGTCATCAATATCAGATCAATGGGGGGGTCTGACTCCTGGCCTCCATCGATAAGCTGCATTGTGTGCTGTGGCCTATTCGTAATATGTTCATGTTATATAATGTATGGTGCTGTGTTTGGTATGCTGGAAGGAGGCCTGTAATGTGCTGTACACTTGCAGGTATAGTGACCGACAACAGCTTGAGAAATACGTAATTTTACTTCTTTTGAACTGGTAATGTTAACAACAGTGAACCGTCTTAACAACGGTAATAAAGAGAGTTCTGTTTCTTTACTTAACCCTGTCCTTGGCCGCATGCCTGTGCAAAAGGAGACTCCCTCTCCTTCACACGTCGTCTCCCAGGGTAATAGGTCGCCCGATGTCCCACACAATAACCCGGGAATGGATTCTGCTTCCCTTCAGCTGAACCACACACTCCCCTGTACTGAGTTGCCCTGCTCTCCACAATGTGCTCTGTCTTACGATTTCTGACCTGCATCCATCTGCAGCTATAACACTGGCAAGCTCCTTGTGGTCTAAACTGACTCTTCTGTGTCTGTTGCCTATAGATGCTGCGTACAGGAGTCTTGAGATGTCTTTCACATGCAGCTCCCTGTGTCCTGGTGCCCTGCACTCTGGTTGAAACAGGTTCTAGCTCAGTGACCTTGCTTTGCTTAAGGACCTGGGAACTCCCCATCTCCCCTGGGTCATAAAGTCCCTCAGATGGTTCGATGCACTGCAAGCAGCTCCCTCTGCTGGCCAGGAGGTGAGACTGCGGCATTACAGGCCAATGCACTTGTCGAGCACTGCAGTTCTTTCAAACAGGGTGCTGGGAGTCAGAATTCCACGATCAGTTGTTTGAAGAGACCACGGTGCCCCATTGAGTGCCATGGCCTTTTTATAGGCCAGTGCCATCACGTTAATTGGTAAGATAGCCTATGTGCAGCTTTGTCCCATTAAAGTGAATGGATTTGTGCTCAAATCTCAAGTATAGCCACTATACAATGTATGGTGTGATGTTTGGTATGCTGGGAAGAGTCCACAACACTGGTCCGAGCACTTCCGCACTTTCAACCAGATGATTGAGGATGGTGCTGGGAGTCAGACTCCCACGATCAGTTGTTTGAAGAGACCATTGTGCCCCATTGTGTGCCATACCCTTTTTGTAGGCCATTGTCATCACTTTCATTGGTCCTATGGCCTATGTGTAGCCTAGCTCCATTAAAGTGCATGGGCTTAGGCTTCAATCCCAAGTATAGCCAGTATACAATTTATGGTGTGCTGTTTGGTATGCGTGGAGGAGGCCACATCAAACAAAAAATATCAGTGCCGGGAGTCATACCCCCACCAATAACATATTGATGACTTATCCTGGGAGTACTCCTGGAAAGGCTCCTCCAAAAATCGAATTTATCAACAGCATTTCAACTGCTTGTTTTGCTTAAAAAATGCAATTTGCACAAACTTTCATTAAACGTTGAAAATTGTGCCTTTTTAATTTACACACCATGCTCACCAAAAGTTGACAAAGTGGGCTTGGTTTAAAAAATAGCAAAGTTTTTATAATAAATCTGTACCCAGGCATATACTTCAGTTTCTGACTTTTGTACAGTCTAAAATGTGCTTATTGAAAGGTGAAAATTGGTCTAATAATCTGTTTATCAGGGTTCCTGAGATGCATTTAAGATTTTGGCATGGGGAGGTTTACAGCTAGAGATTGTCAAAGTTGTGCATACCTAAAGTCAGATGAATGCCCACAATTAGTCACCAGGACATTCTGCCAGAGAGTAGCTCCCCTGGTGACATATATTCTTATGACCATGTCCACGCAGGTCTTTCTTATTTCCTGTGATGGTATGTCCATGGTTGAGGTGGTCTAGGGGACTGTCTATGTAACTAGCTGGGTGGGAGGAGCTATAAACTAGTTTGGTGTTGTTAGGAGCAGTGTTGGAGCTGTGGCAGAGAAAGGAGAAGTGCATCATGGTTTTGGTTGGATACAGCAACAGGAAGTGCTAGATACAGGAAGGAAACTAATAAATGATTGGTTTACATGGTGAAAATGGGTTAACAGTGTCCAAACTGGAAAAAAAAGAATGGATAAGTTGTGCATGAGGCTTAATTTATACATAGTAAAGTTGGGAACCCCAACATAGTTTATGTAAAAATGTAGACTTAGGTCTGTGAACCATTCCACATATCCACATCGCTGCCAATGTGGATGACATATGTGTACAGAGGTCTTGCAAAGTGGTCAGCAGCACAGGACTTTCATAAGAATATAAAGATGCAAGCTTTACAGGACCAGGTCCAGAGTCTTCCACATCAGACAAATAGAAATTAAGACAGCACTACAATTAATACACACCTGTATTCACCAATGCAACATTTCAGCTACAATGAGCCTTTCTTATGCTTGAGTTTTCTGGGCCAAAACCATCATAGCAGCTGTAAAATCTGCTATTGTCCACACAGTATCAAGGTTTCCTTGCCCTTACCTATATATAAATTTAGTATCAAAATTTACGCGTAGCTACAGTATATATATTAAGACAGTAATGTCAGACCATAGGAAGTTAGAGTATACTGATGGAAACATTACATCTTGGAAAAGAGAGGGCAGAAATATTAAGAAAGAGACAGAGCTGTCTGGTATCAATGTCATGTCATATGCATATATCTCAATCTACTTTATACTTGCTGCCAGACTACATTACACTCATAATAACTCTACTAATCTCTACATACGCTTTTTATCTTGTCTTAATATGGATGGTAAAGACTTTTATACTTTCTACAGTTTCCTTTGTTCTTTTTTCTATATTAGTACTAGCTTATGTGGGGCAGATCAATGAAGGGAAACTGTAGAGTAACTCATTATTAGGCTCTACCATTGCTTTTTGCTGATTATCAGGGACAGATCAATTGAGGGACAGATGATAGCTATTGTCCCTTTGTTCCCTCTTTTTCTTGATTACATTTTCCTATCAGTCTGCCTTCATATGAGCAGATAGAGCTACACTGTATTTTAGTGTCAAGTTTAGTGTCAGTATTCTTTTATCTTTCTCTATATTTCTGCTTAAAAAAAGAAATTGGAATTTTGGAGGAAAACTTGATATATATGTTTCTGTGTTTTATGTAATATTAAAAGAATGTTCTCCTTTGGACAACCTCTCCCTGTTATGTGGGTCAAGCGCTGCTCTACAAAAAATATAAAAATAATCTTTTAAGAAACAAAGTTATGTTTAATTCTTTATTATTAGTCAATTATATAGAACTTCTTGTAGTGCTTTACAAAGCACAATAGTGTGCTATCACTATGTAATAACTACAAGACAACGTATTAACACAAAGCACATGTACAATACAAGTGTGCCCTTTCTGGCCATCTAGTGAGATGGTCAGCTTTGAAAACAGCATAATATTGCAGTACTCTGTCACTGGATGTCTATGTGAAATGTGCCTATGAGGACACCTAGTGGTTGTGATGTGAGTTGCGGCCTATCAAATATGCTAACATGTCACAATAGTATTGTATCTGCTCAGTGAGATATTGGAAACCTTAAGAGTGTTATTGATTTTGTTTCATGAAGTATTGGAGTTTTTTTTTCTAATTTTCTATGTGATCATTTCTATAGTAAAAAAATGATTTCTTGCATTTTGCATTTCTTTCCACTGAGCCTCAAAATAGACTGACACTTCCTGTTCTATAGAGATTACTTCTAAGGCCTTGTTCACACATCAGTTATTTGGTCAGTTATTTCCATCAGTTATTGTGAGCCAAAACCAGTAGTGAAGCCTCCACAGAGATAAGGTATAATGGCAAGATCTGCACCTGTTCTGTTTTTGACCCGCACCTGGTTTTGGCTCACAATAACTGATGGAAATAACTGATCAAATAACTGATGTGTGAACAAGGCTTAAGCAGCATATCATCATAGGCAGGATTACAATGAATGGGAACACCTGTGTATAACACCATTAGATAACACAGGATTCAGCATGTATCAACCATACAATATTTTGCCTGCAGTACATTCATAGAACATGTATATATGACAACAAAAAGATTAACCTGCAGTTTCATGCAGTTGTAAGCTCACTATGTACCTCCATATGACACCATAAACAATATTATGAAGGCTGCCATAGAAATCATTGAGCCATCCCATGGCACAGGTTTCCCCTGATCACTGCGGCTGCTGTAAGGCATATACCTAAACTGGTATAATGAGAGCTGAGCCACAAAAAGAAAAAAAGGGAAAAAAAAACAGTGTCATTCAAAAGTTTGACACATTCCCTTTGTATTTTAGGCAAATACTGTATATATATATACATATTTTTTCATCCTTAACATTTTCAAAATAATAAAAAAAGGAAAAGGGCAGAAAGCAAACTTTGGCTACCCTGCACGGTTAGTAGCTAGCAGCACCCCTTTTGTCTAGTATCATAGCTTGTAAATGCTTTTCGTAGTTTGAGTTTTTCAATTCTTATTTGAGGGATCTTCATTAATTCTTCTTTGCAAAAGTCTTCCAATGCTGTCAGATTGCTGGGCTGTCTTGCATGCGCTGCTCTTGTGAGGTCTATCTAGAGATTTTCAATGATGTTCAGATCAGGGGATTGTGAGAGCCATGGGAAAACCTTCAGCTTGCACCTTTTGAAGTAGTTTATTGTGGATTTTCAGGTGTGTTTATGATCATTATCCATTTGCAGAAGCCATCCTTTTTTCAACTTCCGCTTTTTTACAGTTGGTGTTATGTTTACTTCAAGAATTCGCTGGAATTTCATCAAATCCATTCTTCACTCTACCAGTGAAATATTCTTTATGTCATTGGCTGCAACTCAACCCCAAAGCATGATTGATCCACCCCCATGCTTAATGGTTGGACACTAGAGATGAGCGAGCAATGCTCGTTACGAGCACTGTAGCGCTCGGCTTCCGTGTGAAATGCCCGCAGGATTTGCGGATCCGTCCTCAGCTGCATGTAAGTCAATGAGGACGGATCGTTTGGTATGACACTCATACCAACGATTCCGTCCTCCTCACCTGACTGAAAGTCAGTGGGGACGGAACCGTTTGGTATGAGTGTCATACCAAACGATCCGTCTTCATTGACTTACATGCAGCTTAGGATGGATCCACAATGCCTGTGGGCATTTGTTTGGACGGGAGACGAGCGATTCAGTGCTCGTAAGAGCACGTTCGCTCATCTCTATTGGAGACGCGTTCTTTTCATGAAATTCTTTGCCCTTTTTTCTCCAAACATACCTTTGTTTATTATGTCCAAAGAGTTCTATTTAAACCTCAGGTTTCCAAAATGCATCAGGCTTGTTTAGATGTTTTTTTGCAACCTTCTGACACTGAATTTTGTGGTGAGGACTAGAGATGAGTGAATCTATTCGTCGATTCGTTGATTCGTATCGAATCTTGGAAATTTTTAGCTGCGAAGCGAATCCGAATATTAGGTGATTCACTTCGGCTTTGTACGCATTCGCTACTTAGTTGTCCTATAAATTATACGCTATTGCTACGTACGTATAAGTTACTCTATACGCTGTTGCGTACAAATTCAATTCATTAGCAAAATTTTACTGTTAGTTTATCGTGAGCAAAAGCCCGGGAAGAAAGCGGTCACCTGACCTAGCGGTCAGGGCTTGCTCTGATTGGCTCAGGCTCTGTAAGTAGTGTTAGGCAGCTGATTGGAAGAACCCATGGTTGCTGTTTTTTGGGACAAAGTTAGAGGAGTCTGAGTATTTATAAAGCCTTGAAATTTGGATCACCTGGCCTTGTGAACAAGCCTTAACCTGAACAGTCTATTAAAGGTCTGAGACCTTGGTCAAAGTTATCTGAATGCTCAAATCTCCTTAGGTTCCCATACTTGTGCAAGGTAATCCTTTCCTCTGTAACATTGTACAAAACCAAAATAATACACTGATATTGCTTAAAATGTTGAAAAGTGTGTTTCATATCTAACTTTATGCCTTTTGTGGATCATTTCATCTTCAAGTTGCTTAACTGTTCACAGGAACAGTAATTTTGGCTATGGGTTCCCAAACTTTTGAATGCCACTCTACATATAGTCTATAATCAATAGGAAGTATGGTGGATACATGAGATCAGAAAAGGATTTATTTGAATTTACAAATAGAAAATACTATAGCCATGTAATAGTAATAATGACAATACTGACACATCACATATTAAACAACGTATGAGTAATGAGCGTAACGGCTCTATTAGCAGAAACTAACAGATCAAAAATACTCAATCAGTGATATACGATACAAATGTATGACTGTCTCTGATGAATAGCTTTATTTAGAAACACATCTCAATTGTTTTGACAACACAAAGTCAAATTCCTATTTGAGTATTCAAGAGTAAAACTTGAAAAAAAACGAGCAAACAATAAAACAAAGAACAATTTGAGGGGGGTGGAACGAGAAAGGAAAGATGCTGGGAAAGAGGGGAGGTAAGGGAAGCATAGTGGCGAGTTGTTCAGTTTTGAGATTGCGGTTGCTTAACCCCTTCGCGACCAGCGCCGTACATGTACGGCGCTGGGGCGATGCGGGCACATGGCGCCCGCTCGCGGGTGCGGCGGGCGTCATGGCCGGCAAGTCTCTGCTGTTTCTAACAGCAGAGACTTGCCGCTACCTACCACATCGGCGGCGTCTTCCGGGTTGACTAGATGCCGTGATCACACGTATTTGTGCGAATTGTGTGGCGGAAAAAAGCGTCCAAATGGCGATTTGCCGTTTTTTGTCGCTTTTTTTTTCTAAAAAAAATTAAATAAAAAGTGATCAAAAAGTCATACACACCCCAGAATGGTATCAATAAAAACTTCAGATCGTCCCGCAAAAAATGAGCCCCCATACAGCTCTGTACACATAAATACCAAAAAGTTATAGGGGTCAAGATTTGACAAGGAAAAAAAAAAAAAAAAAAGGGCAACTTTCTAATTATGTTATCACTATGAAAACGCAGGAAAAACTATACATATTAGGTATTGCCGGATTCGTACTGACCAGTAGAATGAAAGTAACGGATCAGTTTTAATGCACATTGAACGCTGTAAATAAGAAACCCGTAGAACTGTAGCGGAATAGCGTTTTCTTTGCAATTTCACCCGGTTTGGAATTTTTTTCCCGCTTCCCACTACACTGTATGCAATATTAAATGGTGGCGTTGGAAAGTACAACTTGTCCCACAAAAAACAAGCCCTCATACAGCTATGTGAACAGAAAAATAAAAGAGTTATGGCTGTTTGAAGGCAGGGAGCGCAAAACGAAAATGCAGAACCGAAAAAAGCTCCGGTCGTGAAAGGGTTAATACCTCGGTAGGTAGCCCACGGCAACCAAATGGACGTGATTTCTTTAGTAGATTGAATTTCCCATGCAATCAGTTGTTCAAAGCGATAAATATTATCTATTTTGGCTTGCCAATGAGATATAGATGGGATGTCAACGGACTTCCATAATTGAGCTAAGAGAATTCTATCAGCTGCTATAAGAGGGTGTAGTAATGCAATTGCTTTTTTAGGGAGTTGTGGATCAGAGAATAAGTGTAGTAAAAACATCTGAGGTTTAAAAGGAATATCTCTATTGAATATTTGAGACAATTCCTTTGAGATATTTTTCCATTATCTAGCAACAGGTTGACATTGCCACCATACATGGTAATAAGTACCTATGGCTGATCCACACCTCCAGCAATTCGCACTGCAATTGGGGAAGATTTTTGCAAGGCGCGAGGGGGTATAATGCCATCTCGTTAGTATTTTATAGTAATTTTCTTGTAATTTTACGCATCTGGAAATACTTTTAGTTTGGGACAAGAGGGTTTTCACTTCGGAAGAAGAAAAACTTGTCTCTAGGTCTCTTTCCCATTTGGTCATGAACAAATGGTCTACATTGTTAATAATGGGTATAAGGATGGAGTAAAGAATGGAGATCTTCTTTGTTGGTTCTTTCCTTTGCAGTATCATTTTCTCGAAAGGAGATTGTTCAGATTTTTTAGCCTGAAATACTAAGTTGTTTTTTGAATATGTGGTTAAATGCTGAATGTGGAAAGGGGATAAGTCTTTCAGTTCTGGGGATGTAATAAAGGAGTCTAATTGGGGTCCTGTTTGTGGGTCCCATATATCCATAATAGGTGTTGTAAGGGAATGCGTGGATTGGGGTAAAGTGTCTCTGAAAGCAGAGGGGGCGTCTAGAAGGACATCTCTTATTTGCAACATATCTTGTGAATTGGGCAGCAGCTTATCTTTCATACCTTCCCCATACCACAAAGTAATGGAGTATTTGGTCAGTACATTGTATATGGTAATGTATTCATGAGGGGTTTTCCTCGGCGTGAGCAGAACAGATCTTATTGATGGTTCTGACATACCCAATTCAGCCTGTATGTCCCATCTGTCTGTGGAAGCTCTTAACATATCTAAACATCTGACCCCATGTACTGCTTTGTGGTACTGTTTAAAGTCAGGAATTCCCAGACCTCCCCGGGATGTATGTTGGATTATATATTTGTTTGCCAGTCTGGGTCTTTGCTTAGGCCACAGGAAACCAGAAAGTATAGACCTGAGTTTAATGAAAAAGACATCAGGAATTTTGATAGGCAAGGTTTTTAGTAAATATAATATTTTTGGGAGAATTACAGTTTTAATCAGAGTGCGTCTACCGAACCAGGAGACAAATGGAATGTCCCAAGCTTGTAAAGTTGTTTTTATCTGATTAAGGAGTTGGGGAAAATTGGTTTTGTATAAATGGGAAAAGTCGGGGGTGAGATTTATCCCTAAAAACGTGATAGATGCTTCAGCCCAGGGGAAGGGAAATTTCCTTTTTAAGTCTAAACATATTGTTTTGGGCAAGGATATATTAAGTATTTGAGATTTGGAAATGTTTATTTTAAAGTTAGATAATTTACCAAAATGTTCGAAAACAGCCATTATTGCTGGGAGAGCTTCACTGGGATTGGAAATAAACAGGAGTACATCGTCCGCGAAAGCTGCTAATTTATGTTCCCGATCTCCTATGGTGATACCTTTGATCCTAGGGTCCTCCCTGAAAGTTTGCAGAAGAGTTTCAATTGTGAGAACAAATAGTAATGGTGAGAGGAGACAGCCTTGCCTAGTGCCGTTTCGGATATCAAACATAGGTGAGAGAGTACTATTTACCCATATCCTGGCCTTTGGTGAACTATACATGGACATAACTGCGTTTATAAAACGGGGAGGGATACCGAAAAGGGAAAGCACTCTCGACATGAAAAGCCAATCTACTCGGTCAAATGCCTTTTCGGCATCGGTACTGAGTAACACCAAAGGGGAGGATACCTTCTTAGCTTGTTGTATGATATGCAGTGCTCTAGTAGTGTTCATATTCCCTTCTCTTCCTGACACAAAACCAACTTGTTCAGGGCAAATTAAAGTTGGAAGAAGAGGTTGGAGCCTATTAGCTAGCATCTTAGCAAAAAGCTTTAGATCATTGTTGAGGAGAGAGATGGGGCGGTAGCTGGCACATTGTGATGTGTGGCTGTTGGAATCTTTAGGTTGGGTTATATGCTTGTCTGAAGAGGAAACTTTTCAACGAGAGTTTGAAGAGTCATATTTAGGAAGAATTGAGCCATGAAAGAAATGTAGGTGAAAAAGTGATTATGCTGCCTGCATAGGCAGCAGATTTTGTTGCAGAAATTTCTGAGACCTTAAATTAGTTCCATTCATTTGAATGGGCTTGTTTAGGAGCAAGCACATGGATTGCTGCAAGCCTCATTCAAATTAATGGAACTTAATTTCAGGTGTAAATTAGTGTATTCTTTTTTTGCTCCTAATATTTATTGTATTTATTTTATGCACTTATATAGAACTACTATATATTCCACAGCGTTTCACAGACATTAACATCAAGCTGTCCCCAGTGGGGCTCACAATCTAAGGTCCCTTTCAGTATGTCTTTGGAGTGTGAGTGGAAACCGGAATACCCGCAGAAACCGACACAAACACAGGGATAACATACAAACTACATGCAGATGGTGTCCTTGGTCAGATTCAAACCCAGGCCTCAGTGCTGCAAGGCACCAGTGCTAATCACTGAGCCACCCTGCTACCCATAAAACACTTGGCTACTAGGAGTACCTTTAGATGTAGTATTTTGCCTTTACATAGGACTGTGTGTTAGACCGACAGATCCACTTTAGGATAAGATGATGCATTAAAAAGTAGCGATCAGGGAAAAGCTGTGACTCTGCAGCAGATAGTAGTAAATCTGATGAGAAAAAGCAGCTCTGTTCACAAAGTATTTTTTTCAATACATTAAATCTAATCTATAACATTGATTTATTTCTTGATCACAAATCTGCAACTGAGTAAAACATAAAATGAAACCCTCTGAAATGTACTGGGAACAATGGCACACAGCCAACGCAATATTAAGTAATACATAATTAGTTTTAACTATTTTATCGGTTTGACATTGTTAAATGAACAATCAATATTTTACTAAGTCAAAAAAAGAAACTGGACAAATCTGCATGTACTTATAATGAAGGTCTTTGTGTTCCAATATAAAATGTCAGGCACATAGAATGCTGAATGATGAGGCACTGTTATCGCAAAGTTATATACTCAGGCCTTCTAAGCCCACACACAAAGTTGGCATAGGTCCATAGTATGGGACTGTAGCCAGCTACATCCATAATTTGGGTATGGCCACATGGTCAGGTTTACTGATGTGAGTTTGGAAGTCAAAACTAGTAGTACAGAGATCTCTCCCATCATCTATTTATCCCCAGGACTGTGACTGTGGGACATCTTCTACGTTTGGAGAAAAGAAGGTTTGTATCCAAACATAGAAGAGGATTCTTTACGATAAGAGCAGTGACACTATGGAACTCTCTTACTGAGGAGGTGCTGATGGTAAGTTCACTAAAAGAGTTCAAGAGCGGCCTGGATATATTTCTGGATTGTAATAATAGTACAGGTTATAGTTACTAGAGAGGGGTCGTTGATCCAGGGAGTAATTCTGATTGCCTTACCGGTGTTGGAAAGGATTTTTTCCTCCCTAAAGTGGGGTAAATTGACTTCTGCCTCACAGGTTTTTTTTTTATTTTGCCTTCCTCTGGATCAACTTGCTGGATAACAGGCTGAACTGGGTGGACAGATGTCTTGTTTTCAGCCTTACAAAGTATGTTACTATGTTAGTGAATTCAAAAAGGAGAAGTCATATCTGTCATTTAAATTTTCTGCCCATTCTTGATTCATTCCTGATTTAGCTTCCAAAACTGCATCAAGAAACCTGACTGTAGGTCAACACACTGTGTTGTGTCGAAGCTTGAACCAGTGACCCAGATTAACTATGTTTTTGTGCCTAAATGTGTTTGTGCCTAAAAGCTGTCTAAAACGTGTTCCAAATTGATGTGATTTTTGCACAGTTTGGGTCAATTATTTTTACTCCTTTTTTCCCAAGCTTCACAGAACAGTGGGGAACGCCAAAGATGCAAAATATGTACAATTCTGTCTAAAAGTAAGCCAACCAATTGTTGGTATAGAGTCATTTCTTATCTCATAGCAATATGCAATGTGAATAAGACTGTTGGAGAGCATGGGGTCCCAATGGTTGGAGACCCACTGATCAGATATTTATCCCTTGTTGACTCTTTCATAACCATAAGTGGATCAATTACAAGGAAACCCATATTCCTTTTATTTGTACCATGCCGTCCTTCTCCTGTCCCCCACATAATGGATCTCTGTCTATTATTCATGCATATGATGTCACTATGTGGTATGAAAAATAAAACTGACTGAATACTTGGTCCACATTTTATATCTCTGGTTTTAAAAGTCATTGACACGTGTCCAGTTATAGCATGGTGTTTGGACTTCTACCAACATAGGGGCCCATCCAGTTCTATTAAGGGAATCCTGTAATCTCATTAAGACTCTCACAACATAAGTTTCATAATGATCAATATGGTCATAATGTACAGCAGAACTTTTTTTAATCATGTCTCATTGACTTAATAGAACATGTGGTCAATGAATATCTGGTTAAACATTTAATCCTCCATGTTAAAATATATGAGGATCGACTTGTGAGATTACATCACAAGGAATTGCTCATGCAGAGAATCAAATACTGTATATGTATATGGAAAAGAGTAATAATTTAAGACACTACCCCAACCACCTCAGCCAAGGTGCCTAAGGTATACTCTTGTGTGCTTACATGTTGGTGCCTGTAGAGAGCAGGAGCTTTATTACTGAATGGACAATAAGTATTCATGGATTCTACTTTGCCCCCTGCAATCTAAGGTCTCATGCCCGTGACTGTATTTCCTGGTCATGTCTGATCCACATTTTTCGCATGTGAACCCACTCATTTGTTTGGGGCCACAAAAAATGAAGACAGCACTGGGATGTCATCCGTGTGCTCCCTGCATCTGTGCGGCCATTCTGACAATTTTAGAGCATGTCCTATTCCTGTCCGTTTTGTGGACAAGAATAGACATTTCTACAAAGACTTTGCAGGATGCACATAGCCAGTATCTGTATTTTACAGATACATGATATGCAGACTGCAAAATACATACGGTCTTATGCGTGTCGTTTAAGCATTCAATGACCGGGAAATTTTCGTTTTGGTTTTTTATTTCCAGCGTTCCCAAAGCTATGACTTTTTATTTTTTCATTCACATAGCTGTATGAGGGTTTGTTTTTTGTGGGACAAGATGCACTTTCTAATGGTACTATAAATGTTGCATAAAATGTGATAAGAAGTGGGAAAAATCAGGTGGAATTATTAAAAAAATAACAATTTTTCACAGTTTTATGGTTTTGTTACACCATTTCCTAAGCGGTAAAACTAACCTGTTACTTTTATTTTTCAGGTCAGTTCAATCACAGCAATACCACATATATAGTTTCTAGAAGAGATGATTGAGCATGCTCGTCCGAGCTTGGTGCTCGTTCGAGCATTAGGGTACTCGTAAGTGCTCGATGCTCGGACGAGCATCTCGCCATGTTCGAGGAAATGGCATCTCCCGCCTTTTGAATTTTTGGCGGCTATAAACTCAGCCAATCACAAGCCAGGAGACTCTGCGTACCACCCAGCATCACGTGGGGCCCTTACATGTCGATAGTAGGGGTTGGCTGGCCTGATCAGGTGACCCTGGAATATACTAGTGACTGCCCGCGGTGCTCACCTCATTCGCTGCCTGGATGCCGTTAGGGACAGATCTGCAGTGTGATACAGGGAGAGAGTTAGGGTGTTCTACTAGATTTGTGTTAGGCAGGAGTGATTCTAAAAGTACCCAACAGCCCTTGTTAAGGCTACAAGTCTCTTTTTTTTAATCTGCTTGTGGCTGGGCTTGCTGGCACTAGTAGTGCAGCTACCGCCATATTTGCAGCAGTGTGGAACCATTCTGTGTGTCACAGTTCAGCTGTCCAGTCATCACAAACCACAATCCGTATTTTCTGTCCAGGTGACCCATACTGTACGTCACGTAATCAAATACGGTCTTTTGCTCTCACTGATACAGCTACACAAGAAAAATCTCTGTGCGACATTTGTCTGGGTTGCACTTAAGCAGTCTGCTTAATCTAATAATTTCAGTTTAATTGCTCCATACTGCACGGGACGTAATAAAATACGTAATTTTGCTCTAACTTATCCACCTATATATTAACTTGTTCAGATTGAACAAGTTTGTGGGTTTCAGTACTGCAGGCCCATTTTTTTTTTGTATATATAATACACTTATATACAGAAAATGTTGAACCCCAGGGCTAAGGGTCGAGGGCGTGGGCGTGGGCATTCAATTACTGCAGGGGGCAGAGGCCGTGGTCCTGGGCAGGGTGAGACAGTACCTGCTGATGAGGGAGCAGGGGAACGCCGCAGAGCTACACTCCCTAGCTTCATGTCTCAACTTACAGGGACACGTGGTAGAGGACTGTTGAAACCAAAACAGTGCGAACAGCTGATGTCGTGGATTGCGGACAATGCTTCAAGTAATTTGTCCACCAGTCAGTCTTCCACGCAGTCCACCGACATTACCCAAGGGAGCACTCCTCTGGCTCCTCCACCTCAACCTCCTTCCCCCCAGTCTGCCCCCTCCCAGGAAAATTTGGAATGCGATCCGGCATACTCTGAGAAACTGTTTTCTGGACCCTTCCCTGAGTCACAAACCACTTCTCAGGTTGCTGCTGACCTCTTTCCAGATGTCCAAGTTTTCCAACTGTCGCAGTCTGTGGGTGATGACATTGTTGACTTAGTGGAATAAGTGTGTAAAGAGGTGTTGGATGATGAGGAGACACGGTTGTCAGACAGTGGTGAAGTTGTTGTCAGGGCAGGAAGTCCGAGGGGGGAGCAGACTGAGGAATCGGAGGATGACAAGGTGACTGACCCAAGCTGGGTTGATAAGCCGAGTAAAGACAGTGCTTCTGAGGCGGAGGCGAGTGCTGCACCAGAACAGGTTGTAAGAGGCAGTGGTGTGGCCAGAGGGAGAAGCAGGGCCAGAGCTGGTGCATCAGCAGCAACTGTTTCACGTAGTGAAGCTCCCGTGGCGAGGCCTAGATGTTCGCAAGTCAGGAGGTTCTTTAAAGAAATTGAGGATGACCGATGGACTGTGGTGTGCAACCTGTGCCACACCAGGATCAACAGGGGTGCCACCACTACTAGCCTAACCACCACCAGCATGCGCAGGCATATGAGTGCTAAACACCCCACTCAATGGAACCAAGGCCGTTCACCTCCTGCGGGTCCCACCATTGCTCCTTCCCCTTTGTCACTTGCTGCCTCTGAAAGTCAACCCCCTGCCCAGGACCCCAGCACTAGCGCCTCCCGCCGGAAAACCACACCTTCGCCTCCACGATCCGCCACAGCGTCCACCAATGTGTCCCTGCACAGCGTTCAGCTGTCTTTATAGCAGACGCTGGAGCGCAAGAGGAAATACAGTTCCACCCACCCACATGCCCAAGCCCTCAACGTCCACATCTCCAAATTGCTGAGCCTGGAGATGCTGCCCTATAGGCTGGTAGAGACCGGGGCCTTTCGCAACCTCATGGCGGTGGCTGCCCCTCGGTATTCGGTCCCCAGCCGCCACTATTTTTCCCAATGTGCCGCCCCAGCCCTACACCAACACGTGTCACAGAACATCATCTGTGCCCTGACCAACGCTGTTTCTGAGAAGGTCCACCTAACCACAGACACGTGGACAAGTGCTGCCGGGCAGGGAAACTATATATCACTGATGGCACATTGGGTAAAATTGGTGGAGGCTGGGACCGAGTCTGACCCTGGGGCCGCTCATGTACTGCCCACACCGAGAATTGCGGGGCCTACCTCGGTCACGGTCTCTCATACGTACTATGCCTCCTCCTCCGACCCCTCCTCCTCCTCCACCTCCTCCTCTGAATTACCATCCATGTGCACGGCGCCTTCAGTCGGTAGCTCTAGGTGCAGCAGCAGTGCCGTGACTAAGCGCCAGCAGGCGGTGTTCAATCTGCTGAGCTTAGGTGACAAAAGGCACATCGCCCAAGAACTATTATAGGGCATCACGGCGCAGACCGATGTGTGGCTGGCACCGCTGAACCTCAAGCCAGGCATGGTTGTGTGTGACAACGGGCGTAACCTGGTGGCGGCTCTGCAACTCGGCAGACTCACACATGTGCCATGCCTGGCCCACGTGTTTAATCTCATAATTCAGCGGTTCCTCAAGACATACCCCAATCTGTCTGATTTGCTCACCAAGGTGCGCCACATCTGTGCGCATTTCCGCAAGTCGACCACAGATGCTGCCACTCTCAAGGCAGCGCAGCGCCGCCTACAACTGCCCGCTCACCAACTGTTGTGCGACGTGACCACAAGATGGAATTCGACATTAAACATGTTATCCAGAGTTTACCAGCAGCGCAGAGCGATTGTAGACTGCCAGATGTCAACTTCTACCAGAACTGGTAGTCAGGTCAGTCAGCTTCCTCAAGTCTACAATGAGGAGTGGACGTGGATATCTGATATCTGCCATCTGTTGACCAACTTTGAGGAGTCAATAAAGATGGTCTGTGGCGATGCCCCATTATCAGCCTCACCATTCCGCTGCTTTGCCTGTTGAAAAATTCACTGCTCAGCATGAAGTCGGAAGCTTTGCGCTTGTCACAAGAGATGGTGGAGGAAGATACGTCGCTTGATAGCCAGAGCACCCTCTTATTCTCAGCGCGTATCGGAGGAGGGGGATGAGGAGGAAGAGGAGGAGAATGTCTGCGAGACAGAAGAGGGTACTAATGCTCAGTCCGTCTTAACTCTTGAGCGTGTATGGGCTGAAGAGAAGGAGGAGGAAATGGAGAGTTGGGCCAGTGAGAAGAGGGAATTCTTGCGTGTTGGGACTCTGGCGCACATGGCAGACTGCATGTTAGGCTACCTATCCCATGATCCTCGCGTTTTTTTCAAACACCAATTACTGGTTGTTCACTCTCCTGGACCCATGGTACAAGCAGAACCTTTCCACTCTCATCCCTGTAGAGGAAAGGAGTATGAGAGTGAATCAATATCAACAGGCCCTGGTGCAAAAGCTGAAACAATCCTTCCCATCTGACACTGCTAGCGGCAGAGGGCGTGCTTCTGTGGGCCAAGTGGCGGGAGAGAGTAGGCGAGCAGGCAGCTTGTCCAGCACTGGCAGGGGAACGCTCTCCAAGGCCTTTGCCAGTTTTCTGTCACCCAGCAAGACACTGTCACCTGTTCCCAGTCTCGGCAGAGTAGGGGTGAGCTTTACAGAAAGATGGTGAGGGAGTACCTACAGTAGCTGACCATACCAACATCCGGACCGATCACTCTGCTCCATACAACTACTGGGTTTCAAAGCTGGACACGTGGCCTGAACTGGCGCTGTACGCCTTGGAGGTACTGGCCTGCCCTGCCACTAGCGTGTTGTCAGAGCGGGTATTCAGTGCAGCTGGTGGCATCATCACTGATAAGCGTACACGCCTGTCAACTGACAGCGCTGACAGGCTGACACTTATTAAAATGAACAAAGCCTGGATTTCACCGGAATTCAAATCTCCTCCGGGGGAAAGCAGCTAAAGATTAACATTACTTATGTATCCGATTCCTCTTCTCTACTCCTCCTACTCCTCCTCCTTGTCGTCTTTGCCTAACGCTGACCCAAAACGCAATTTTTTAGAGGGCCAACTGCCAACTCTTTTACAACAATTTTTCCGGAGGGCACCCTACAGGCCCTCTCTCTAAACAATTTTTCCGGAGGGCCACCTACAGGCCCTCTCTCTAAACAATTTTTCCGGAGGGCCACCTACAGGCCCTCTCTCCAAACAATTTTTCCGCAGTGTCAACTACAGACACTGTAAAACAATGTTTCAGGAGCGTCAAACAGACAGTCCAAAACAATTTTTCAGGAGGCGCAAGTACCGACATTTAAAAAAAAAAAATTTTCTGAGGGTCGACTTTATGTACTCCGAAAAGAAAAAACATTTTGGAGGCTCAACAAAAGCCATTTCACTGCATTCTCAGTCGGACAAATTCATTGAGGGTGTAACCGCCATGCTGTGTCAGGCTAAATTTTTGGGTGCTTCACCAGCTACCGCATACTAACTCAGTCATTCTGTTGTCACCGCCGCCATACAAGGCCACGAAAAATGTTTATGTGGTTCGCCTGCTCCCGCAGTGTCACTCGCTCACTCTGTTGTCACCACCATAGTGGTTTGCACTATAGCAGCCCAAGTCTGCACATTCCCTTTTTAATCTCCAAGTAATCTATACTGCACGTCATGTAAAAAAATACATTCTTTTGCTCTCAGTGATACATATCCATTTCATAAAATCCTTTCTTTGTCTTTAACTGATCTATACTGAACGTCACTTTTAAAAATACGTCTTTTTTCTCTCCAAATAATTTTTCCGGAGGACCACATACAGGCCCTCTTTCCAATCAATTTTTCCACAGGGCCACATAATGCGATAGACGGGAATCGAACCCGGGTCAACTGCTTGGGAAGCAGCTACGCTCACAACTTTACCACCAACAGCCACAGCAACTGATAAGAACAGATACTAAACTTGATGTAAGCCAACATTTCGACATTTGATAACCCGAAAAGGGTCCACTGTCGAGCCAGGCGTTCGGCCACCCTGAGCATTTCTCAAGGAGACAGCCTCCAGGCCCTCAACATTCACATACAGGGCCACGCTAAATTTTTAATGTGCTCTACCTGCTACCGTCGTGTAGCTCAGTCACTATGACCAAGTCTGACCCTGGGGCCGCTCATGTACTGCCCACTTGGAGGATTGCGGGGCCTACCTCGGTCATGGTTTCTCATACTTACTATGCCTCTTCCTCCAACCCCTCCTCCTCCTCCTTCGAATTACCATCCGTGCTTCACCTCCTGCTACCTCAGTCTAACTCGGTCACTCTGTTGTCACCGCCATGCTGCATCAGGCTAAATTTTTGGGTGGCTCACCTGCTACCTCATCTAACTTGGTCACTTGTTGGTGTCACCGCCATGCTGTTGTCAGGCTTATGCCTGCATCATGTGGCTGGGGATAGGAGATCAGTGCCAGCATGGGCATGGGTGATGGACCCTCGTTGCACCTAGTTGGGTGTTTCCCTAACATGTGATGGGCATGTGCCTCGCCTTTCTTGGTCTGGGTGAGCACAATTGCCATGAGGGTCACCACCAGGCTGTTGCAGGAGAATTTGGGGTAATGGTGGGATTAGGCAGCCTCAGAGGCATCCATGCATGCTGCCCCTGCTGTTTCCTGTCCATTTCCGTGGTGTTTCCATCTTTTTTTGATGTTTTCAGGTTTTCACCCAGCCTTCCCTAGGCAGAGCCTTGGTCCCCTGCAAAAAATGCTTGAGTCTCCCATTGACTTCAATGGGGTTCATTACTCGAAACGAGCACCCGAGCATCGGGAAAAGTTTGTCTCGAATAACGAGCACCCGAGCATTTTAGTGCTCGCTCATCTCTAATAGTTTCTTTTTAGCATTTTGCAAAACTTTGATAAACTTTTCATTTCCATACTCTGACCCTGCTAACTTTTTTGTAGTTATGTGTATGGAGCTGTATGAATGAAACTTTTACTTTTTTATCACTTTTTATAAAATTTTGCCGTTTACTGTATGAGAATGCATACATTAGCATTGGAGTCAATGAGAGTCCTACTATGTTCCTATAGAGCCCTGCCACAGGCAGAGGCTCCATAGAAACTCATTTCCAGCAGCCTCCTGTCGCACATGAAAACAGGGGCTGCTGCATACACACTTCGGCTCACCCGAGCCCCACAATGAGCTTCTGGGTTTTAGGGTACCCAGATGATGTGGTCACATTTGACCACGGCATCTGAAGGGTTAAAAGTCAGTGACCACGATTACCATAGCATCCGTCGGCTATGGAGCCCACTGCTTGCGCCAGCAGGCACCATTTTTGAATGCCTGGCCACAGACGTAAATTTACATTAGGCGGTGGGGAAAGTGTTAAAAGTCACTATATTTATTTTCCACTCAGTATATTTTCAACACCTATAATACTCAGACTGTAGATTTTACATGAATATGTAATACTCTGTACCAATTATGTGCACATGCTCTTTACTATAGTTCTACCTTTAACACCATGGTTCCTAGCATACTCACAAAAAAAAACTATGAGATCTTCCTAATTGTTCGACCACAGGTGGTGAAAGTAGGTAATAAATTCTCAACGTCAATCATTCTGAGTGCATGCCCCCCCCTCAGGCTTTGTACACTAGAGACTGTGTGGCAACTAGCGGCTGCAACAGAGTGGTAACGTTTATACATGATAGGGTGGTAGTGGGTCTGATTCAGGATAAAAATTTAGGGTCCATACTTGCAGGACATTGAAAAATTAGTTGATTATGGCAGATGCCACACTAGAGAGTATAGAGAGGTGAAAAGAGTAGGCAATTTTAAATATGTAGGAGTCTATCTATCTGATGACCTCATACGGCAACCCTTCATGTGATTATGAATTTTCAACAGCAACTGTATTTCATGCACTGACCGGCCAGATTCAAGGTCTCCAAAAGGATCCTGAAAGCCTTTTATACAAGTATGATTGAGAATGCCTTGACCAGTAATATAACAACGTGATTTGGAAATGAAGGATCGCAAAGCACTGGCTAGAGAAATATAATCTGCAGAGCGTGTCATTTAATGTTCTCTCCTGGCCCTAAACGACATTTATGATCTCCGGGTAAGATCTAGGGCGGAAAGGATAATTAAAGATCCTACTTACCTGGATCATCACCTAATGTATTTATAACACTGAGGTCAGGGAGAAGATACCTTAGCCTGATAGTGAAAACAGAGAGGTTTCAGAAGAGTTTTCTTTTCCTTAGGTAGTGAGAATACTTAATAATGTATAACGAATTGGATTGGCGGACACTAAAAATCAAACGGCTGATATCCCCAGAAAATCAACACATAAATGTTTTATAATTGCTACCCAAGAGGAACAAGGGTGAGAGGAGGAAACAGATAAACATTTCACTGCCATTGTTTCTTGTACATTGTCTATGTGATGAATAATAAACTTGAACTTCAACAACCAAAGTTGTTCTAACTTCTTATTCCCAAATATTGGCCCCTGATGACTAGTTATATAATATGGCATTGATTATCTCAAGATCTATTCCAATTTCTTAAAAATAACTGACAGGAGAAAAGAGGCATTTCTCATTTAAAATTGACCAGCAAATACTTCTGCGTACAGGGAACATAAAAACTTTCTCTTAATATACCTCACACAGCGTCTAGTTAATTTCCCTTGGAGTGGGCTTTTTACACTGCATGAAGAATGTGTGCTAATTATAATTATGCTTTTCTGGTAATAATACAAACCACTTAATCATCGTTTCAAGAGCCCATTGATGTCAGAGAACTCAAGTGGTTAAAATAACAGATTTGAAATGTTATTAACAAAAGAAAAAAAAAACCTGTTGTAAACATGACAAATTTTATATAATGTTATATATCATATATTCCGTAATATATACAGTGTGTGTATATATATATATATATATATATATATATATATATATATATACACGTATTTTTCGCTTTATAAGATACATTTTATTCCCCCAAAATTGGGGGAAAAATGGCTGTGCATCTTATAAAGTGAATAGTGAGCGCTTCCATAATGGTATGTATTAGGTGCTGGGAGAAAAGCTCACCCTCCCAGTCTTCCCGGCTGGCGCTTCACTGTCCTGACTGCATACAGTGTCAGGACGTAATACGCACACTATGACATGGTGCTGCACGCAGTCAAGTGATTGAGCAGCGCAGGCCGGAAAGATGGGGAGCGCGACTTCTGCTGGAAGTGGCGAGGAGCCGCGGCGCAGGACAAGTAAGAAGAGTTTTTTTTTAAATCTGATTTGAGGTCTGATGGGGTCTAACAATGAGGGCTGATTTGGGGTCTGATGGGGGTATGGGTGGGCTGAACTGAGGTATGATGGGGGTCTGAGTGGGGTCTGACAATGTAGACTGATCTGAGGCCTGATGGGGTCTGACAATGTTGGCTGATCTGAGGTCTGATGGGGTTCTGACATGGAGGGCTGTTGTGATGTCTTGATTTAGGGTCTGATCTGATGTCCTGATATTTATGTGGGGTCTGATCTCAGGATCTGATATGAGGTCTGATGAAAAATATTTTTTTCTAATTGGTTCTTATTTTTCTTTATAATATTTCTTATAATTATTACTTACTTCACTACTTTTTTGTAAGTAGCGTGCGCCATTGAACTCCTCAGATTCATCACTAATTGCGGCATCTGAGAATAACAGTTAGGGCTTTAAGAGGTTAATCCGGTAAAAAAATAAAATAATAATAATAATACCATATCCATTTGAGCATGAAGAGGCCTCCACAAACAACAAAATCTCATGTGGTGTGTGATGGCACCACGCTGGCCAATGTAGTGACGTCATACATCACCATGCACAAGATTCTATTAACTGTCTGTAAAAATGTCTTCAGTGTGCTTGTGGAAAAGGAAGGACATAATTTTGTTCCTCATTGTCTTTAAAGGGAACCTGTCATCTCGGAAACACCCCCTGAACTTGAGTAAGAGATGTATAGTGTAAATGATGCTGAATCTGATGATGTAAGTTTTATCTTCATACTCCTTTCCATTCTGACGCTGTGCTCCCACAAACCGGCAGTAAAATGCACTGAGAGGACTCTTATTTGAGTCCTCTCCATTATGTGAGTGAGCACCGGAGTCCTCTGAGTGCATTTTACTGCATGTTTGTCAGAGCACAGAGTCAGAATGGAAGTGAGTATGAAGATAAGAATTACATAACCGGACTCGACGTCACTTACACTATACACTACTTACTGTAGTTTGAAGGGTGTTTCAGAGCTGACAGATTCCCTTTAAGTTCCTTTAAATCAGATTTGCAAAATGTTCCATACATTGTGCAATTGTGTACAGTTAGGCCCAAATATGCTAGAGATACGAAACGGTTCCAAAAGAAAGACCCAGAGCTAGAATGTGGGCAATTGGCAATAGCAGCACCATCTATCTGGCGGGAAGTCGTAGTAGACCACAGTTATCCCTGGCTTCGGAAAGGTGCAACATCATCTTTGAGGAGGAAGAGGATAAAGTTGTGGATTGGATGGGTTAGTCCTCCTCTCAGTCGCGGCAGGATGACATGGAGGTGACTTCGGAGTCTGACACTGTGGCGTGTAGCTCCTTTTCCTTGAATCCCCAAAGAAGACTTTAAATGAAGTCCTCTCTGTCTTCGCTTATCCTTCCTAGAGAAGTGCCTTCCTTTTTCCTAAGAAGTAGAAGAAACCACACACACCCTATGGCAGATAGTGAAGAGAGTCATCCTGTTGACTACTTGTGTCAGAGCAGTCATCATTTCTACTGTCCTAAGGAGGAGGTTCAGGAGGAGGCTGCAGACTCCATACATAGTTTTGTTGTTGGTGGTGGTAGTAATGGCACCTGTAGCCACGGTATTGACGTTGGGAGCAGCAACAGTGGCTGCTTGGGCAAATGCGGGGGGGGGGGCAAGAACCCACCATGATATCTCACAATCTGATAAAAGTGGCAGGGAGGGTGAGGACTATGATGATGATTGTGTGCTGACAGGATCTGGCTGCCAGATCAGACTGCTGAGGAGGAAGCAACATCAGCGGAGGAGGGTCATGGGGGTAGCAGCATAAATAAAGAGCAAAGGCGATGTACCTTCCAGAGAACAGCCAGGGCCATCTGCTTCAAGATCTGGTGATGCTGCTGACACTCTCGGTGGTTTAGGCCCAAAACTTGCCAAAGCTAAGCCAAGCTTGGCTGCCTCTAGTTCTGCATGAGTATTTCCTGTCTGGCGAAAGACAAAACATTGCCTTGTGCAAGCTCTGCAAGAACTAAAATAAGACGTGGGCAGGCAAGCTCAAATGTAGGCACCACACCTCTATAGAACCACATGAAGCGACATCACCCGATCCTGTGGGCAAGAAAAGATGGCAGCTTGCTACTGCAACAGGAGTTTCCTCCTTCTCCCTGTCCCGCCTGTGCCGCGTCCAAGGGCAGTATGGTGTCTTTCATATCATCAACATCTAGTTGTGCTTCTCAAACTCCTTCTCTGCTCCATCGTCAGCCTTTGGTAACGGAATGCTTGGCCAGGAAACAACTGTAAGTTTCTGGTGGTGCCGTCGCTGCTGCGCCATTTTGTTGAGTCCGCTGGCTTTAGGGAGCTGATGGCGTGTGCTCAGCCTTGCTGAAAGATAACTAGCCACTAATATTTCTTCCAAAAAGTCATCCCTGCCTTGTACCTTTATGTGGGATGCTCCCTGCAATTATCACTGTATGGTAAGGTTTAAGCCATGATGGACACCTGGAGCAGCTCTTAAGGGGCATGGGCAGTGCATGTCTTTTATGGCCCACTAGGTCAATTTTTTTTGCGGCGAGGCAGCACCCCAGCAATCAGGACAGGTCCTTTTGACCCCACTACAGTTCCATTAGCCTGGCTCCCACAGTAGGCACCTCCAACTACTCGTCATGGACACACTCCTGTCACCAACAGCAGCAGGGCACAGAGTTGCTCTCACTCCCTTCCTACCAAATGTGTTGAGTTAAACTTTGCCATGTGGTGTTGGAGATGATTGGTCTGGGTAAGAGTAGCCAAACAAATGAGCGGTTGCTAACCTATTATTAACCTAGTCATGCAATATTTTTTTTTAAATTTACTGGCTTTGTCAAGGTTCTAACAATGTCCAGGAGACTGTTTCTATTTTCAGCCATTCTGGAATCGCAGCGACAGAACAGTCTGCCGCTACACCGCTTAATCTGCATCATTCCATCATTCAACTTTGCACATGCTCCAGTGTCTGTACAAATGGCGGAAATCCGTGAATGATTTTGTCATGCTCCAGACAGCCTCAGCAGCAAGAAGCATGTATTGCTTCAAGGTCAGGCAGTGGCAGCTCATCCGAGACGCCTGTTGGGTGCTGAAGACCTTCTAAGAGGCCACAAAGTCTGTCAGCAGGGGCAACTACGGCATGTACAATGTCATTCCCCTCATTATTATTTTACAACAGATGCTGACATTCATGCAGCAGGGGACAGTGATGGAAGAACAACTAACACATCTTTCTGCCCGCCCTGTAGCTGTAGGGGAACCACCAGCAGAAATGAGGAGGAGGATGAGCATTGTCCACTACAAGAGGAGGAGGAGTGGGAGGTGCAGGAGCCAGCTTTCTCACTGACTGGTGTATCATTGAAATCAAAAAGTCTGATAATTACTGTATAGCCATGCTTTTAGACCCTCACTATCAAAGCAAAAAAGAATGTTTTCCTCCCACACAATGGAAGAACAAATGATGTTATTACCAGGAAACACTGTGTACGCAGCATGTCTGAAAGGGAATCCCCTCTCCACCCTGAAGAGTCACCCCTCACCGCCACAAGCAGCAGAAGCCGCAGCAGCAGCCAGTTCAGTCTCCTCAACCTGATGTAGCTGTATTTCCACATGCCTTGCCAGGCTGAGGAGAATCAGCAAGCCGTGAGCTTCTATGTCAACGTCCGTGTTCAGGCCTACCTACATACACAATGGCCAGTCTCTGGCGCATATCCTGGTTCCTGAAAGCAAAAATTTCTAGGCAGTCACACTGGAACAGGGTCCGAACTGGCATAGCTCACTCTCTTTCTTGACCAGCCTTCAGTGTTATCTCGGAGAGGGTTTCAGTGCCACAAGGAATGTAGTGACACCCAAACAGATCAAGTAGTCATTCACCAGTGTAGCATCATGTTTTGTGAGACTGCTGCTGCTCCCTTAATCATGCCACCACCACCATCATGCCACTGCTGTAGACTGCTGACCATCAAGTTTTGTTAGGTTGTTGTTGCTGCCTCCATCATTCCACCGCCACCTTCATGCCACAGCTGCTGTCTGCTTACCATCATCTTCAATACGCCTGCGTCTACCTCCATCATGCTGCTGCCTGCTTGCCAACATGTATTGTACCATCTGGCTGCTGCTGCCACAGTCTCATCTGCTGCTCCTCACTGTTAATCCCATATTGCTACCATTGTTTAAGCTATGCATCTGCCACTACTACCACTAACTAGTGTTGATCAAGCACCAAAGTGCTCGGGTGCTCGGGTAGAACACTTGGTGATGCTCGAATGCTCTACAGAGCACCCGAGCACAATGGAAGTCAATGGGAGAACCAGAGCACTAAACCAGGCACCCCCTGCTCTGAAGAGGGGAGGGTGTCTGGTTCACAGGGAAAGGTCAGAAAATGATGGAAACACCACTGAAATGGTTTGGGAACAGCATGGGGAGGATGTCTGGATGCATCTTGGACTCCCAAGTATTTAGGATGTTCAAACATTATATAGAAGAAGCAGAGCAGGTAATGTCGCTGTCACCAACAGCAGAAAAATTTTCACCGAATGTCAGAAATATTTAGAATGCGCAAACGTTATACAGCACACTCAGCGCAGGTAATGTTGCCATGATTAGCGGCAGAAAAAATGACACCAAATGTCAGAAATATTTAGAATGCGCAAACGTTATACAGCAGACTCAGCACAGTCGCCTTGATTAGCGGCAGACAAAAATACACTGGATGTCACAGATATTTAGGATGCACAAATGTTATACAGCAGATGCTGCGCACGTAATGTCGCCTTGATTAGCGGCATAAAAAAAATACACCGGATGTCACAGGTATTTAGGATGCATAAACTTTATACAGCAGATGCTGCGCAGGTGGTGTTAAGGTCAGGTAATATTGCACAATTTTTGCCCCCAAAATTATATATATATATATATATATATATATATATATATATATATATATATATATATCTTAATAATATAAAAATGAATTTCTGTCTGTCTGTCTGTCTGTTCTCTATGCGCGACCAAACTACTGGACCGATTTTCACCAAATTCGGCACACAGGTACATCAGGTGTCCGGGAAGGTTTTAGACCAGGTCTCATCTCTCTAGGACGTACCGTTCCCGATATATTCCCAAAACATGATCTCCATTAGCCAACATTACAACTGGGAGCTTTGGTTTTAAACTCCAACTGCCATTCTCTGCACAGACACACACAGGGAGGGCAGGTTTCCATAACAACCAGGTAATTATCAGCAGCTGAGGATCTCATCCATTTCTATTCACTGACACTGTTAAAGGTATTCCGGTTACCATAAATATAACTTATGTTTTTTTCTATTACTACAGTTCAGTAGTAATAAAAGATGTTTTCCTCCACTGCTGCCTATTGCGTGGGCTCATAAATAAGCATGGTATTGACCTTTAATTCAGGCCACCCTAAAAGAAGTACTTAAAACCCCCGCCCCAGGTCTCACTAAGCCACACCCCCAACTCTTTCAGGCCACACCCCCTTTCACTCCGCAGCCAACAGAGATTGAAAAAATAAAGGTAAAAATCAACTTCTGTCAGCTGCAGGGATGGGTGGGAGGTTGACTTTCTTTCTGCAACAACACACACAAACATTAAATAAAATAGATTAAATCCACCCATGCGAAGCGTCTTGCTAATCCACGCCCCCGACTCTGTCAGGTCACGCCCCCTCCCACTCCGCAGCCAATGGGAATTTAAAAAATGAAGGTAAAAATAAACTTCTGTTTGCTGCAGGGGTGGGAGGGTGAATTTCTCTCTGCAACGACACACAAAAATTTTAGATGAAATAGACTAATTATAGACTACAACCGTTCGAAGCCTTTTGCTAAGCCACGCCCCGTCTCTGTCAGGCCACGCCCCTCTCACTCTGCAGCCATTCTGCAACGACACACAGAAACATTAAATGAAATAGATTAAATCACCTATGCGAAGCGCTTTTTTAAGCCATGCCCCCAACTGTGTCAGGTCACGCCCCCTCCTACTCCGCAGCCAACAGGGATTGAAAAAATAAAGGTAAAAATCAACTTCTGTCAGCTGCAGGGATGGGTGGGAGGTTGACTTTCTTTCTGCAACGACACACAGAAACATTAAATGAAATAGATTAAATACACCCATGTGAAGCGTCTTGCTAATCCACGCCCCCGACTCTGTCAGGTTACGCCCACTCCCACTCCGCAGCCAATGGGGATTGAAAAAATAAAGGTAAACATAAACTTCTGTTTGCTGCAGGGGTGGGAGGGTGAATTTCTCTCTGCAACGACACACAAAAATTTTAGATAAAATAGACTAATTATAGAATACAACTATTCGAATCGTCTTGCTAAGTCACGCCCCCAACTCTGTCAGACCACGCCCCTCTCACTCTGCAGCCATTCTGCAACGACACACAGAAACATTAAATGAAATAGATTAAATCACCTATGTGAAGCACTTTGTTAAGCCATGCCCCCAACTGTGTCAGGTCACGCCCCCTCCTACTCCTCAGCCAACAGGGATTGAAAAAATGAGGGGAAAAATAAACTTCTGTCAGCTGCAGGGGTGGGAGGGTGAATTTCTCTCTGCAATGACACACAAAAATCGTAGATGAAATTGACTAATTTTAGACTACGACCATTCAGTACTAATAAAAGATGTTTTTTTCCACTGCTACCCATTGCGGGTCCCCATAAATTACCATGTCATCGACCTGTAATTCATGCCACTCTGACCCCCGCCCCAGATCTTGCGAAACCACGCTCCGACTCTGTCAGGCCACGCCCCCTCCCACTCCGCAGCCAACGGGGATTGAAAAAATGAAGGTAAAAATCAACTTCTGTCAGCTGCAGGGGCGGGAGGGAGGTTGGATTTCTTTCTGCAACAACATACAGAAACATTAAATGAAATAGATTAAATATACCCGTGCAAAGCAATGTTTTCTTCCACTGTTACCCATGGCGTGTCCTCATAAATTACCATGGCATCGACCTGTAATTCTGGCCACCATCAAAAGAAGGACTTAAAACCCTGCCCTAGGTCTTTCAATGTCACGCCCCCGACTCAGTCAGGCCATGACCCCTCCCACTCCGCAGCCAATGGAGATTGAACAATTGAAGGTAAAAATCAACATCTGTCAGCTGCAGGGATGGGAGGGAGGATGACTTTCTCTCTGCAATGACACACAGAAACATTAAATGAAATAGATTAAATATACCCTCGCAAAGCAATGTTTTCTTCCACTGCTACCCATTGTGTTTCTTCAAATTACCATGGCATTAACCTATAATTCAGGCCACCCTGAAATGAAGGACTTAACCCCCCCCGTGTCCCATTAAACCACACCCCCTCCCACTCCGCAGCCAATAGGGATTGAAAAAATGAAGGTAAAAATCACCTCCTGTCAGCTGCATTGACTTTCTCTCTGCAACGACACACACAGAAACATTAAATAAATAGATGAAATATACCCAGGCAAAGCCGGGTCTTTCTGCTAGTATATATATATATATATATATATATTGCAGCCAGATGAAACAATAGTCCTTAAAAGGACTTTTGAACAGAAAAAGTAGTGAATGCCACTACTTACCCACACGCTGATTGGCAAGAAACGTGCGGGGAGGGGACTCGAGCATGGCGCTCAAGCACACGCAGTGCTCGGCCGAACCCCTTGATGTGCCGAGCATAGCCATGCTTGAGCGAATACAGTGTTTGGCCGAGCATGCTTGCCCAACACTACCACTAACCAAACTGCTACCACCACTACTACCACTACTACTACTGCTACTACCCATAGCTGACCCACTGCCATGTATGTTCCATGTTATAATGCCGCTAATATTGTGGCCACATCACTTCATCCATACCCCTTCCACATCCACACATTTCATTTTTATTTATAAAAAAATACCAAATTTAGCAAAAATTTTGAAAAATTTGCAAATTTCAAAATTTCAATTTCTCTACTTTCAAAATACATAGTAATACCTCCAAAAATAGTTATTATTTTATGATCCCCATATGTATACTTTATGTTGGCATCATTTGATAAATGTAATTTTACTTTTTTTTAGACGTGAGAAACCTTAGAAGTTTAGAAGCCATTTTTCAAATTTTCATCAAAATGTCCAAAACCATTTTTTTTTAGCACCAATTCAGTTATAAAGTGATTTTGGGAGGCTTACCTAATAGAAAACACTAATAAATGACCCCATTTTAGAAACTACACCCCTCAAATTATAAAAAAACTGATGTTACAAACTTTATTAACCCTTGAGGTGTTCCACAAGAATTAAAGGAAAATGGAAGTGAAATTTTGAAATTTCAATTTTTTGGTAGATTATTCACGTTAATAATTTTTTTCTTGCAACAGAGCAAGGGTTAACAGCAAACTAAACTTCAATATACATTGCTCTGATTTTGCAGTTTGCAGAAATACCCCATATGTGGTGGTAAACGTCTCTATGGGTTTGTGGCAGTGGTCAGAAGGAAAGGAGCGCCAAACGGATTTTGGGGGCAGATTTTGATAGAAAAGTTTTTAGGCACCATTTTGTAATTGAGAGACCCTGACGTACCCCTACAGTGGAAACCCTCAAAGAGTGACCCCATTTTGGAAACTACACCCTTCAACGAATATATTAAGGGGGGTACTGGCCACTTTGACCCCCTAAGCGTTTTACGGAATTTGGAAACACTTGGCTGTGAAAATGAAAAGTTTCAATTCTTCCAATAAAATGTTGCTTTAGCCCCAAATTTTTCATTTTCACAAGGGGTAACAGGAGAAACGCACCCTATAATTTGTTACCCATTTTATCCTGAATTCGGCAACACCCCATATGTGGTGGTAAACTGCTGTGGGGGCACATGGCAGGACTCAGAGCAGAAGGAGCGCCATATGGATTTTACAACACAGATTTCGATGGATTGGTTTGCGGGAGGCATTGATTTTTATTTTTTTGAGTTATTGTCTTATGTGGGGGCTCATTTTTGCGGGACGAGATGACGGTTTGATTGGTACCATTTTGGGGTAAATACGCCTTTTTATTCGTGTGGAATTACACTTTTTGTGAGGCAAGGTGAAAAAAAATGGCTTTTATGGCATCGTTTTTTTGAAAAATTTTTTACAGCATTTGCTTGGGGGGCCATCTCATGTAATATTTTTATAGAGCAGGTTGTTATGGACGCGGCAATGCCCAATATGTCTAACTTTTTTATTTTTGGAAAGTTTTACACATTAGCTTTAATTTTAAACAGAATAAAATCTTTTTTTGTGTTGCCATTTTGAGAGAGCCATATTTTTTTATTTTTCAGGCGATTGTCTCAGGTAGGGTATAATTTTTGCGGGACAAGATGACGGTTTGATTGGTACCATTTTGGGATAAATACGCCTTTTTGATCGCCTGCTATTACACTTTTTTTTGAGGCAAGAGGGAAAAAAGATGGTTGTTTTGGCATAGTTTTTATTTTTTACAACATGCGCCTGGGGGGCCATCTCATGTAATATTTTTATAGAGCAGGTTGTTATGGACGCGGCGATACCCAATATGTCTAACTTTTTTATTTTTGGAAAGTTTTACACATTAGATTTATGTTTGAACAGAATAAAATCTTTTTTTTGTGTTGCCATTTTCAGAGAGCCATATTTTTTTTATTTTTCAGGCGATTGTCTAAGGTAGGGTATAATTTTTGCGGGACAAGATGACTGTTTGATTGGTACCATTTTGGGATAAATACGCCTTTTTGATCGCCTGCTATTACGCTTTTTGTGAGGCAAGAGGGAAAAAAATGGTTGTTTTGGCATAGTTTTTATTTTTTACAGCATTCGCCTGGGGGGCCATCTCATGTAATATTTTTATAGAGCAGGTTGTTACGGACGCGGCGATACCCAATATGTCTAACTTTTTTATTTTTGGAAAGTTTTAAACATTAGATTTATTTTTGAACAGAATAAAATCTTTTTTTTGTGTTGCCATTAGAGATGAGCGAGCATACTCGTCCGAGGTTGGTGCTCGTTCGAGTATTAGGGTACTCGTAAGTGCTCGCTGCTCGGACGAGTATATCGCCATGCTCGAGGAAATGCCAACTTCCGCATCGTGCTTTTTAGGCGCCTAAAAACACAGCCAATCACAAGCCAGGAGACTCTGCGGTACACCCAGCATCAAGTGGGGCCCTTACATGTCGATAGCAGGGGTTGGCTGGCCTGATCAGGTGACCCTGGAATATACTACCGACTGGCCGCGGTGCTCGGCTCAGATGCCGTCTGGATGTCGTTAGGGATAGAGCTGCTGCCTTTCAGGGACAGTGTTAGGGCCTGCATTTAGTTCTCTGTTAGACAGGGATCACCCACAAAGAACCCAACAGCCCTTCTAAGGGCTAGAAGACATTTTTTTTTTTGTCACTTGGCTTGGCAGCTATCGCCATGTATAACCCCATATAACATGTATAACAGCAGTGTGGAACCATTCTGTGTGTCACAGTTCAGTACACTATTTTCTGTCCAGGTGACACTTTCTGTATGTCACCGAATACAACCAAGTAATTTGCTACCTGTCACGTGTAAAGCTTGATCTTAAAAATCTCTGTGCGACATTTGTCTGGGTCGCAGTCTAAATAGCCACCATCATTAGGGTGTCAGTCAGCTGTACGATAGTTTCTGCACGTCACGTTCCCAAAAAAACAAAACTAAAAAAAAAAAATTAAAACAAAATATAGAAAAAAAAATAGTTTTTTTGTTGTTTTAGCTAAGTGATACAAATCCATTTCACACAGCTGCGTGTAATCTTTCTGTGTGTCACAGTTCAGCACACTCGCTCCAAACCGTATATTCTGTCCAGGTGACACTTTCTGTACGTCACTAAATTAAACCAGACTGAACAAGTTTGTGGGTTTCAGTACACCAGAACTATTTTATTTTTTTTTTTATAGAATACACTTATATACAGAAAATGTTGAACCCCAGGGGAGGAGGCTCGAGGAGGAGGACGAGGGTGTGGGCATTCAATTACTGCAGGGTGCAGAGGCCGTGGTCCTGGGCAGGGTGAGACTGCTGATGAGGGAGCTGTGGAACGCCGCAGAGCTACACTCCCTAGCTTCATGTCTCAACTTACAGGGACACGTGGTAGAGGACTGTTGAAACCACAACAGTGCGAACAGCTGATCTCGTGGATTGCGGATAATGCTTCAAGTAATTTGTCCACCAGTCAGTCTTCCACGCAGTCCACCCATGTTACCCAAGGGAGCACTCCTCTGGCTCCTCCACCTCAACCTCCTTCCCCCAGTCTGCCCCCTCCCAGGAAAATTTGCGCATTTCCGCAAGTCGAGCACAGATGCTGCCACTCTCAGGGCAGCGCAGCTCCACCTACAACTGCCCGCTCACAGACTGTTGTGCGACATGCCCACGAGATGGAATTCGACATTAAACATGTTATCCAGAGTTTACCAGCAGCGCAGAGCGATTGTAGACTGCCAGATGTCAACTTCCACCAGAACTGGTAGTCAGGTCAGTCAGATTCCTCAAGTCTACAATGAGGAGTGGACGTGGATGTCTGATATCTGCCGCCATTATCAGCCTCACCATCCCGCTGCTTTGCCTGTTGAAAAACTCACTGCTCAGCATCAAGTCGGATGCTTTGCGCTTGTCACAAGAGATGGTGGAGGAAGATACGTCGCTTGATAGCAAGAGCACCCTCCGGTCTGTTTCTCAGCGCGTATCGGAGGAGGGGGATGAGGATGAGGAGAAAGAGGAGTAGAATGTCGGCGAGACAGTAGAAGGTACCAGTGCTTAGTCCTTAACTCTTGAGCGTGTATGGGCTGAAGAGGAGGACTTGGAGGAGGAGGAGGAAATGGAGAGTCAGGCCAGTGAGGAGAGGGAATTCTTGCGTGTTGGGACTCTGGCGCACATGGCAGACTTCATTTTAGGCTGCCTATCCCGTGACCCTCGCGTTAGAAGAATTTTTTCAAACACCGATTACTGGGTGTTCACTCTCCTGGACCCACGGTACAAGCAGAACCTTTCCACTTTCATCCCTGCAAAGGAAAGGAGTATGACAGTGAATAGATATCAACAGGCCCTGGTGCACAAGCTGAAACAATTCTTCCCATCTGACGCCGCTAGCGGCAGAGGGCATGGTTCTGTGGGCCAAGTAGCGGGGGAGAGGAGGCGAGCAGGCAGCTTGTCCAGCACTGGCCGGGGAACACTCTCCAAGGCCTTTGCCACTTTTATGTCACCCCAGCAAGACACTGTCACCTGTCCCCAGTCTAGGCAGAGTAGGGGGGAGCTGTACAGGAAGATGGTGAGGGAGTACCTAGCTGACCATACCAACATCCGTAGCGATCACTCTGCTCCATACAACTACTGGGTTTCAAAGCTGGACACGTGGCCTGAACTGGCGCTGTATGCCTTGGAGGTGCTGGCCTTCCCTGCCGCTAGCATGCTGTCAGAGCGGGTATTCAGTGCAGCTGGTGGCGTCATCACCGATAAGCGTACACGCCTGTCAACTGACAGCTCTGACAGGCTGACGCTTATTAAAATGAACAAAGCCTGGATTTCACCGGAATTCAAATCTCCTCCGGGGGAAAGCAGCTAAAGATTTAAATAACTTATGTATCCGATTCTTCTTCTCTACTCCTCCTACTCCTCCTCCTCCTCCTCCATATCGTCTTTGCCTAACGCTGACCCAAAAAACGCCATTTTTTAGAGGTCCAACTGGCACTCTTTTACCACAATTTTTCAGGAGGGCCCCCTACAGACCCTCTGTCCAAACAATTTTTCCGGAGGTCCACCTACAGGCCCTCTCTCCAAAAAATTTTTCCGGAGGTCCACCTACAGGCCCTCTGTCCAAACAATTTTTCCGGAGGTCCACCTACAGGCCCTCTCTCCAAACAATTTTTCCGGAGGTCTACCTACAGGCCCTCTCTCCAAACAATTTTTCCGGCAAGTCCACCTACAGGCCCTCTCTCCAGTTCCAGTTTCCAGTTTTATTTGCGCAAACTGCGTAAATTATTATTTTTGGGATAGGTGTGAAAAATTACCTGTGTATCTATATTGCCCAACATTGGATACGGTAGCAACTAGAAGACCAAACACATGCTGCCAACAGGGTTCCGCAAATTCCTGGTCCACCCGCAAATTCCTGGTCCACAATGTCAAGGAGGTCCAGGTTCTGTAGATGAGCAAGTCCTTCTGTGCTGAAATCGCCGACAACGTCTCCATCTAAGAACCTAAAGACCATTGTGGAGAGAGCGGCACAGCTCGCCATCAAAGTGACGAACCCCAACGCCAGACTGTGCAGAGAAGATAACGAATAAATATCTCTTTGTGCTAAATAAAAGTTAAATAAACACAAAAAAAATTGATCTGTTCCTGTGCCTGATCCACCCAAGTTGAATCTGTCCCATCATGAGAAAGTCCCCCCAAGGAGTCCCCACTGTAACATAATGTAACTGGAGTTTTTCTCTTATCAAGGCAGGGACGAAGACATCTGAAGTCAGAGTAGGCTCCTTTATTGACTTGCTAGCAAGTGAAACACCCATATATATATATAGCATATACATATAGCTCTGAAAATGGTGTCTGAGGTGTCTCCTTCTCACAATGCCTTATGTATGCTAGCAAGTTACTGATTGCAAGGTTTCTCAAACAAAAGGTATTCTTCCATCATAATCTCTTAAAAGCTTATTCAAATAGATACTAGGGTCCAGCTGAGTCAAGGTAACGTTGTTTATTGTTTGACTCAGTCACCCTTACAATCTAATTTTAACACTTGATTGCAGGAATATATTTTATACTTAAAAATGAATTATTTTAACACTTGCTTTCCATACAACTACCTCACCCCCCGACACCTGTGTCTCGCCATTGTCCACCACCTCCTCAGACAACACTGGTAAATCCCCACTGTCAGCACACGGAAACAGCAAAAGGTCTTGCCCCCCACCTACAGGCCCTCTCTCCAAACAATGTACTTCTTTGTCCTATCTCTCTCTCTCTCTTCAAACTATTTTTCCAGATAGCTGCCATATACGGTATTAAACTGAGCAGTATACATAGAAGACATACCACACTTGATCAATCTCATAATTTACGACTGTACCGGTTGATGCTAAATTTTTAAGTTGGGGTCCTGCGTCGTCATTCTAACTACACCCGGCTGTTGTCACCACCACACACGCTAGCCCAGGGGGCACTCCTCTGGCTCTTCCAGCGAAACCTCCTTCCCCCCAGCCTGCCCCCCACCTACAGGCCCTCTCTCCAAACAATTTACCCGGATAGGGGACGTCTTAGATATTGTACAGATTTTTGTTTGGCTCTTCTTTTATTTCCCTCTTGACCTGTGATAGGCAGAGCATGGACACGTCCCCTTAGCTGCAGTGGGAAAGACACTCCCCTGGCCAGAGCAAGCTCTTTTTCCGTTTTCCGTGGTCAAAAAATCCATGAAATATAAGGTCCCAAGATAGGGGACGTATACGGTATTAAACTGAGAAGAATCGATACCGTACCGGTTGATGCTAGAGTTTTTCCAAATCCATTCCGGCTGTTGTCACCACCACACACGCTAGGCCAGGGGGCACTCCTCTGGCTCTTCCAGCGAACCGCCTTCCCCCCAGCCTGCCCCCCACCTACAGGCCCTCTCTCCAAACAATTTACCCGGATAGGGGACGTCTTAGAGATTGTACAGATTTTTGTTTGGTTCTTCTTTTATTTCCCTCCTGACCTGTGATAGGCAGAGCATGGACACGTCCCCTTAGCTGCAGTGGGAAAGACACTCCCCTGGCCAGAGCAAGCTCTTTTTCCATTTTCCGTGGTCGAAAAATCCATGAAATATAAGGTCCCAAGATAGGGGACGTATACGGTATTAAACTGAGAAGAATCGATACCATACCGGTTGATGCGACAGTTTTTCAAAATCCATTCCGGCTGTTGTCACCACCACACACGCTAGCCCAGGGGGCACTCCTCTGGCTCTTTCAGCGAAACCTCCTCCCCCCCCAGCCTGCCCCCCCACCTACAGGCCCTCTCTACAAACAATTTACTTCTTTGTCCTATCTTTCTCTCTCTCTCCAAACTATTTTTCCGGATAGCTGCCATATACGGTATTAAACTGAGTAGTATACATAGAAGACATACCACACTTGATCAATCTCATAATTTACGACTGTACCGGTTGATGCTAAATTTTTAAGTTGGGGTCCTGCGTCGTTATTCTAACTACACCCGGCTGTTGTCACCACCACACATGCTAGCCCAGGGGGCACTCCTCTGGCTGTTCCAGCGAAACCTCCTTCCCCCCACCTACAGGCCCTCTCTCCAAACAATTTACCCGGATAGGGGACGTCTTAGATATTGTACAGATTTTTGTTTGGTTCTTCTTTTATTTCCCTCCTGACCTGTGATAGGCAGAGCATGGACACGTCCCCTTAGCTGCAGTGGGAAAGACACTCCCCTGGCCAGAGCAAGCTCTTTTTCCGTTTTCCGTGGTCGAAAAATCCATGAAATATAAGGTTCCAAGATAGGGGACGTATACGGTATTAAACTGAGAAGAATCGATACCATACCGGTTGATGCGACAGTTTTTCAAAATCCATTCCGGCTGTTGTCACCACCACACACGCTAGCCCAGGGGGCACTCCTCTGGCTCTTCCAGCGAAACCTCCTTCCCCCCCACCTACAGGCCCTCTCTCCAAACAATTTACCCAGGTATTAGATATTGTACTGATTTTTTTTTAGATGTTCTTTTAATTGCCTCCTGCGATAGACAAGAATCGAACCCGGGTCAACGGCTTGGGAAGTAGCTATGCTCACCACTATACCACCAGCAGCCACAGCAATTGATGAGAACAGATACTAAACTTGATGTCAGCTGCAGTGCCAGCATGAGCAGTGGTGTCACCTGCAGGCGGTGATGGACCTTCGTTGCACCTAGTTGGGTGCTTCCCTAACATGTGATGGGTATTTGCATCGCCTTTCTTGGTCTGGGTGAGCACAATTGCCATGAGGGTAACCACCAGGCTGTTGCCTGAGAATTTGGGGTAATGGTGGGATTAAGCAGCCTCAGAGGCATCCATGCATGCTGCCCCTGCTGTTTCCTGTCCATTTCCGTGGTGTTTCCATCATTTTCTGAGGTTTCCAGGTTTTCACCCAGCCTTCCCTAGGCAGAGCCCTGGTCCCCTGCAAAAAATGCTCGAGTCTCCCATTGACTTCAATGGGGTTCGTTACTCGAAACGAGCACCTGAGCATCGGGAAAAGTTTGATTCGAATAACGAGCACCCAAGCATTTTAGTGCTCGCTAATCTCTAGTTGCCATTTTCAGAGATCCATATTTTTTAAAATTTTTCGGGCGATTGTCTCAGGGTATCATTTTTGCGGGACAAGATGATGGTTTGATTGGTACCATTTTGGGATAAATACGCCTTTTTGATCGCCTGCTATTACACTTTTTGTAAGGGAAGGTGACCAAAAAATGTCTATTTTGGCACGTTTTTTTTTTTTTACTGCGTTCACCTGGCAGGTGGATGACGTGATATTTTTATAGAGCCGGTCGATATGGACGCGGCGATACCTAATATGTTTATCTTTCTTTTTTTTACAAATTTTTTTAACTTTTTTTTTTGGAAAATGGCGTTTTTTTTACCTTGAAACTTTTATTATTATTTTCTTAGGAAACTTTTTTTTTCCACTTTATTTAACTTTTGGGGGTCTGATCCCCTTTACAATGCATTACAATACTTTTGTATTGTAATGCATTGGCTGTAAGTGTATTACTTAGTGTAATACACTTACAGTCTGCTTCCTGTGCGATCCAGGGGGCTGGATCGCACAGGCACGCAGGGATAGCAGCCACGATGCCTAAGGAAGGCATCGGGCTGCTATCCGAGCCATCGGGTTCCCGTCACAGCAGCGCCATCCTTCAATCCTGAACTCCCGCACACCACATTTGCTGCGGTCCGCGCTGACCGCGGCACATGAAGGGTTAATGTGCCGGCATCAGTGTTTTCACCGATGCTGGCGCATTCAGCAGGGGTCTGGCACCTGGGCACAGCCGTACCCCCGCCGCTGATCAGGCGGGCGCAGCTCCTGCTCCCGCCCGATCAGAGCGCCGTACATGTACGGCGCTGGGACTTGCGTCCCGGCTTTTTGCGCCGTACATGTACGGCGCTGGGAGTCTAAGGGTTAAACTCACTGGTTATAAACAATGTCAAACATGCGTTTACCATAGATATGTGTAATACTCTGGAGTGGTATTACTATTCTTTCACCATGCTACTGTCTTTTACTGCTAAAACTAAGGTCATTCTTGTATTTATTTCCAGATCCTTCACAAATGTGCATTGATATTATTGTTATGCAACTGTTTTCTACATGTAATATGCCTGGTTCACCAGCAGATGGCAGCATAAATGGCAGACAGAGACCTAGATAAAATGAAACTCACCATTCCATTCTCCCCCCTTTGGGCAGAAGTGGGCCAGTCCTGCTTCCTACCAGAAGAGAGAGGCATCAGTTCTAGTTTAGTCTGGTCTAGACAGTGAAGTGTAAGCCTTGGCACAGACACAGTCAGACATACAGTACCTATAGCAGCCAGTGCAAACTAAGCTATGCTTGCCATGGAATCAGATATATGGAAGATATAGCAACAAGGGGAAAATTTTCTCCAGTTGCCTGAAGATATAGCAGCAAGGGGACATCATTCTCTGGCTGGAGAAGGTGACTCCACAGGAAAGTAGCTTGTAGAGTGTCAGAAGGGGGACAACAGCCAAAGGCACCCCAATCCAAGGATACCGGAACCAAACAAAAGTCTAGTAACCAGACCCAAGCAGAGTTTATCACAGCAGAGAGAAAGAAAGCAGAGTTATCAAGCATGCCTGTCAGCCCAGCAGATAAAGAGAGAAAGCAGAGTTATCAAGTTGCCTTCCAGTTTATGCCAAAGCCTGCTGAAACCAAGAGAAATCCTGAAAATTCTTTGGATGCACGTTTACCCAAGTAAAGCTGCTGTTGAACTTTATCAAGGTCTGGACTCTATCTATTCTTCACCCCTTAACTCAACTGCCTTTATTTGCTTCAGAATCTAAGCCTGGGGTCCCGCTGTATCCAGGTAGGAGCACCGTGACAGATATAGGCTGTTCCACACCACTCGACCTTCCACTAAACCTGTGAGACGATAGGGTCCTGGGGCATGGCACATTGCATATGTATGTCGGTGTCACCTAGACATCATTTACTATTGCTTTCATTGCATTCCCTTAGAGAGGGAGGAGGGGAAAAAACAAAAAAAAATCATAATAAATCCTAGTCCTAGAAGGCTAGTAAAGTGTGAACCTGAAGTTTCTGATCATTTGAATTCCATTTTGTATCTGTTCAGTTAAAGTGTTGATTTAAGACCTGGGAATGCAGGTGCACGGAGTAAGGTTTTGTCTACATATTTTCTCAAGGTTGTTTTGGGATTATGACTCGCTGTGGATCTGGGAACTGGCCACTCAAAGGTCTGCGGTGAGAGCAGATGAACAACACGTACACAGTGACAATTATACAGTGCATGTGCTGGCTATGTTCCACTAGGGAATGGAGCTCTTTGTTTAATTGGTATATAGCTGTAACCCTTCAGGAAAGGGGGAATTGGTATATAGCTGTAACCCTTCAGGAAATTCTATGGGGGGACGCCTCGTGTAGGGACCGGTGTTTTACCGATCGAGACTCTGACTGCTTTCGCTGAAAGGGCTTCCCACCTGATGTCGCTGTCAGATGATGATAACTCAATCGGTGATGTATGTACCTTAGAGATTAGCGAGCACTAAAATGCTTGGGTGCTCGTTATTCGAGTCAAAATTTTCCCGATGCTCAGGTGCTTGTTTCGAATAACGAACCCCATTTAAGTCAATGGGAGACTCGAGCATTTTTTGCTGGGGACCAAAGCTCTGCACAAGGAAAGGTTGCCTGAAAACCTGGAAACCTCAGAAAACGATGGAAACACCACGGAAATGGACAGAAAACAGCAGGGGCAGCATGCATGGATGCCTCTGAGGCTGCCTAATCGTACCATTATGCCAAATTCTGGGCAACAGCCTGGTGGTGACCCTCAAGACAATTGTGCTGACCCAGACCAAGATGGGCAAGGCACATGCCCATCACATGTTAGTAAAGCACTTAACTAGGTGCAATGAAGGTCCATCACCGCCTGCAGGTGACACCACTGCCCATGCTGGCACTGCTGTCCTATCCGCCATCCCACGACGCAGGCATAAGCGTCTCCCTCCCCGCACCCTCCCCGCACCCACCCAGTAGTCCACAGCATACACAAAATTCTCCCAAAACAGTGCCCAGCTCTCCCCATCCCAGATGGGCAAACACGCACCCACCACCCACCCACCCTGTCCACGGCAGACACAAAGACCTCCAAGCACAGTGCCCAGCTTTCCTAATTCCAGACGGGCTAAGACGCACACTGCACCCACCTATTAGTCTCCACACGTGGGTAGGTGTAGAGCCTTTTAGTGCCCCTCAAGACAATGTTTGTGTGCCAGGGCCTGGTAGTAACCCTCCTTGAAGTTGTGGGGGAGAGGTCGCCGGTGACCCTCAAGACAATTTTGGCCGACAGTGTAGTGGCGAGCCTCCAAAAAATCGTGGGTGAGATAGCAGCTGAACCACCCAGAAATTTAGCCTGACACAGCATGGCGGTGACTACAGTCCAGTGAACAATTCTGTGATGTGCGGTACAGTAGCCGCAGTCTAGAAAATATGATTTTTCTCTCACTTATATATGCTAAAGTCCAGTGAAAAATTCTGTGTTGTGCGGTACACTAGCCGCAGTCTAGAGAATACGTTTTTTCTCTCAGATACATATACTACAGTCCATTGAACAATTGTGTGGTGTGCGGTACATTAGCCGCAGTCTAGAGAATATGTCTTTTCTCTCAGATCCATTTAATACAGTCCAGTGAAAAATTCTGTGTTGTGCGGTACACTAGCAGCAGTCTAGAGAATATGTTTTTTCTCTCAGATACATTTAATACAGTCCAGTGAAAAAATGTGTGGTGTGTGGTTCACTAGCCACAGTCTAGAGAATACGTTTTTGGCCTCAGATAGTAATTCTACAGTCTACTGAAAACGGTTTTGGCCTCAGATATTAATTCTACAGTTTAGTGAATACACAAAATGTTGAACCCAAGGGCTAAGGGTCGAGGACGAGGACGTGGGTGTCCAAGTGATGTAGGGGGGCAGAGGCCATGGTCCTGGGCAGGGTGACACAGTACCTGCTGATGAGGGAGCAGTGGAACGCCGCAGAGGTTCGCTCCCTAGCTTCATCTTGCAACTTACAGGGTCACGTGGTACAGCATTATTGAAACCACAACAGTGCGAACAGGTGATGACTTGGATAGCAAATAATGTGTCCAGTAATTTATCCACCACGCAGTCCACCCACGCTAGCCAAGGGAGTAATAATAATAATAATATTTATTTATATAGCGCTACCATATTCCGTAGCGCTTTACAAAATCATAGGGTTCTTGTTCGATACAAAAATGACTGGCTAATATACAACTGAAACACTAGGAGTGAGGGCCCTGCTCGCAAGAGCTTACAATCTACGTGGAATAAGGGGTGACACATAAGGTATTTGATTGTGATAAGTAGGATTCGAGACATAATTGTAGTGAAAAGAGTGGTGCCGGCCGATCTTCTTCAGATTTGGGACTATTAGAGGATTGAGTTCAGGCCAGAGGAGTTGGTGGGGGAGAGGGTTAGTTGGGGAAAAGTCATTTTAGGAAGCTTGATAAGCCTGCCCGAAAAGTTGTGTTTTTAGGGCACGTTTGAAGGTAGGGAAGTTGTGAATTGACCTAATATTCAGGGGCAGAGCATTCCAGAGAGTAGGTGCAGCTCGAGAAAAATCTTGAAGACGGGAGTGAGATGTATGAATTATGGAGGATATTAATCTTAGGTCACTAACAGAACGGAGAGCACGAGTAGGGTGGTAGACGGAGATGAGGGAAGAGATGTATGGAGGGGCAGCACTGTGGAGAGCTTTGTGGGTGAGAGTGAGAAGTTTGAACTGTATTCTGTGGTGGATGGGCAACCAGTGAAGTGACTGGCATAGAATAGTAGCGTCACTGTAACGGGAGAACAGATAGATGAGCCTGGCTGCAGCATTTAGTACAGACTGAAGGGGGGAGAGTTTAGAGAGAGGGAGACCGATTAGTAATGCATTGCAGTAGTCAAGACGAGAGTGAATCGTCTTGACTACCGTAAGAAAAGGGCGGATTCTGGCAATGTTCTTGAGGTGCAGACGACAAGAGCATGTAAGTGATTGAATATGGGGAACAAAGGAAAGATCAGAGTCAAATGTGGCCCCAAGACAGCGGGCATGTTGCATCGGAGTTATGATAGTACTACAGACCAAGATTGAAATATCAAGATTAGGTAGGTTAATAGATGGGGGAAAGACTAGAAGTTCAGTTTTGGAGAGGTTTAGTTTTAGATACAGAGAGGACATGATGTTAGAGACAGCTGCCAGACATTTACTGGTGTTTTGGAGTAAAGCAGGGGTGATTTCAGGGGATGAAGTGTATAGCTGGGTGTCATCAGCATAGAGATGGTACTGAAAGCCAAATCTACTGATATTCTGTCCAATGGGGGCTGTATAGAGGGAGAAGAGTAGAGGACCTAGTTCTGAGCCATGAGTAACGCCAACATCAAGAGGGAGAGGAGAAGAAGAAGAGCCAGCGAAGGATACACCAAAGGAGCGGCCAGAGAGATAGGAGGAGAACCAAGAAAGAGCAGTGTCTTTAAGGCCAATCGAGTGGAGCATGGTGAGGAGGAGTTTATGGTCTACTGTGTCAAATGCTGCAAAGAGATCCAAAAGAATCAGTAGAGAATAATCCCAATTTCTTTTTGCTGTTAGGAGATCGTTAGACACTTTAGTAAGGGCAGTTTCTGTAGAGTGAAGAGGGCGAAAAGCAGATTGTAAGGGGTCAAGAAGAGAGTTTGCAGAGAGATAGCTTATTAAGCGAAAGTAGACAAGATGTTCAAGGAGTTCAGAGATTAAAAGGGAGATTAGAAACCGGTCGGTAGTTAGCAGCACAGGTCAGGTCAAGAGATGTTTTTTTTAGTAGGGGGGTTATAACAGAGTGTTTGAAAGAGGAGGGAAAAATACCAGAAGAGAGAGAGGTTAAAAATTGTAGTTAGGTGAGTGATGACAGCCGGGGAGAGTGACTGGAGGAGGTGTGGTGGAATAGGATCGCTGCTACAGGTCGTGGGCCGAGAAGAAGAGAGAAGCCTGGAGACTTCTTCCTCTGTTATAGGGTCAAAAGAGGAGAGAGAGCAGGTAGAGGAATAAGAGGGAGGAGGATTGAGATTTGGGGAGATTTGGGATATTATTTCCTGCTGGATGATGGCAATCTTGTCCCTGAAGCGCAGAGGTCAGTGACTGGTTCTGGAATTTTGGGGCTTAGAAGGGAATGAAAAGTGTCAAAGAGTCGTTTTGGGTTATTTGAGAGTGAGGAGATGAGAGAGATGAAGTACTTTTGTTTTGCAATGTTGAGAGCCGAATTGTATGTTTTGAGCATAAATTTATAATGGAGGAAGTCTGCTGATATGTCTGATTTTCTCCATAAGCGTTTTGCACATCTGGAGCAGCGCTGGAGAAAACGCGTTTCAGATGTATGCCAGGGTTGCCGTGTTCTGCGTCGGGAGGGTCGGATTGATATTGGAGCAACTTCATCTAGGGTGGTTTTGAGGGTCTGGTTGTAGTGATTGGCAGCCAAGTCTGGACAGGAGAAGGAAGAGATTGGGATAAGAGCTAATTTCAGGGTGTTAATAAGCTGCTGGCAGTTAATGGTGTGTAGGTTTCTGTAAGTGTGAAAAGTAGGACTGTCAGGAGAAGAGTGAGAGGTCTTAATAGTAAAGGAAAGAAGATTGTGGTCAGAAAGTGGGAAGGGTGAGTTACAAAAGTTTAGAACTGAGCAGTAATGGAAGAAGACTAGATCAAGTGTATTGCCATGTTCATGTGTGGCAGAGGAAGAAAGTTGTGATAGGCCAAGAGAGGAGGTTAAAGAAAGAAGGTAAGCAGCTGATGGGGAGATAGGATCATCAATGGGGATATTAAAATCACCCATAATAAGAGTTGGTGATTTAGAAGATAGGAAGTGAGGAAGCCAAGCTGCAAAGTGATCCAGGAATTGTTGAGGGGAGCCTGGGGGATGATAGACAACTGCAACTCTCAGGGGGAATGGATGAAAGAGTCTGATGGTGTGAACCTCAAAAGAGGGCAATGTGAGAGAGGGTACAGGAAGAGTGACCTGATATGTGCACTGTGAAGAAAGTAGTATGCCTACTCCTCCCTCGTGCCTGTCATCAGTGAAGTGAAGTGAAGTCTACCATAAGATAGGGCAGCAGGGGAAGCAGTGTCTGAGGGTTGAAGCCAGGTTTCTGTAAGAGCCAGCAAGTTCAGAGAATGTGAGAGAAAGAGATCATGGATTGAGGGTAGTTTATTATGAATCGACCGTGCGTTCCAGAGTGCGCAGTTAAAAGAGACAGAAGAGGATGTGCAGTGAACATTGATAAGATTTTTCAGGTTTTGGTGTGAGGCATAGGACAAGCTAGCAGCAGAAGGAGGAAAAGGATTTGGTGAAATATCCCCTGCAGCTGGGAGCAGGAGAATAGCAAGGGAAAATATTTGATAAGTAACATGTTAAAAAATTAGTTTACTGTCTGTATTGTATATGTACCAGTGCCATTAAAGAAAACCGTATAGGACAACGTGGGAGTGCGTAGTGCGCTGCAGCAATTTTCTTTCATGCTAGGCCACACCTCTAACTCCACTCAAAGGCTAGGGCTACACGACGACATTTGTCGCGCGACATTGTGTCGCACCAATGTCATGCGACAATTTTTATAATGGAAGTCTATGGTGTCGCACTGCGACATGCGACATGCTGCGACTGCGACACGACAGTCGCAGAAAAGTCCATCCAGGATGGGTTTTTCTGCGACTGTCGTGTCGCAGTCGCAGCATGTCGCATGTTGCAGTCAACACCATAGACTTCCATTGTAAAAATTGTTGCGAACACTGTCGCGAGTGTAGTTGTGCACTATGTGTCGCGTGACTTACTGTCGCCCTAGCCAAACAAATGAAGGTATTCTCAGATACGTGCCCCTTCCCAGTAATTTGCCTTAGGCTACATTCACATTTGTGGCATTGATCTGGCAGGCTGTTCCACGGTATTTGTCCTGCCAATTCCCGGCGTTCTTGCGGATAGAGGTCGGATCAGCGCCATCCCCCATTATTGTTAATGGTGCTGGCTGTTCTCCCTTTTGTGTCAGGCAAATGCCGGATCCGGACAGATCCGGTGGGCTGTTCCCGGCCATAACAGCCCACTGTATCTCTAGCGCTAGTGTGAAAGTACCCTTATATGCCACAGAACAGGAATATTAGTGCACAAAAATAGATGCAAACAATATATACTGTATAAACTAAGACCTCATTCTGATATGATAAATTCTGAGACTCTTAGCCAATATATTTTGATCAAAACACATCTGTGCCC
>ONZH01030981.1:0-11642 GCA_900303285.1 Rhinella marina | reverse complement strand
GTTTTCCCAAGCCACTTCATGATGATGCTCTATGTGTTGACGCAGGCCGTGGTGCCAACATTAGCAACCTGGCTGCGCTTCACCTTCTGCCCACAGAAACGGCATACTGCCACACTATTGTCCTCACACTGGTGAGTATGGCATTTTACTCTCACCACTCCATGATGACTGCCTGCCACTGCCTTTATGAAGCTGTACACCGCTAGTTGTTTCAAGACATTTAGGCTCCTGAGAAGAAAACGGTCTACCCCGGGCATGTTTGTCTCCATATCTCACATGCTTCCACCCCGCCGATGTCTCACACGCAAACTGCCACCCTCTTCCCCTGTTGATGAAGCCTTCCTCTTCACCCGGCTCCCATGTGTGATCGGCTACATCATCATCCAATACTGTCTGCACGTCCCTTATGGCACCCTCACCAATCGCATGGCCACGTCCCTGACTGCTCGCAACACCTGCTCCCGCACGACTGTCATCGTCGCTACTTGCACGTCTACAGGAGCACGCAGCGAACCTCTCCTCCAAATTTGGGCTGGCCTGTAGCTGCTGACAGAAGGAGCAGCAAAGGAAAGACAGGTTTAGGTGAGGGCACAGAGCTTGTTCCTAGGCCATGCAAACTAATTGTGGTGTCAGAGGAACCCACCGACTCCTGGCTGTATATACAGTGCCTTGCGAAAGTATTTGGCCCCCTAGAACTTTTCAACCTTTTGCCACATTTCAGCCGTCAAACAAAAACATATAACATTATAAATTTTTGGTGAAGAATCAACAACAAGTGGGTCACAATTGTGAAGTGGAACGAAATCTATTGGATCATTTAAACTTTTTTTGTAATAATAAAACTGAAAAGTGGGGCGTGCAAAATTATTCGGCCCTCTTGTATTAATACTTTGTTGCTCCACCTTTTGCTACGATTACAGCTGCAAGTCGCTTGGGGTATGTCTCTATCAGTTTTGCACATCTAGAGACTGAAATTCTTGCCCATTCTTCCTTGCAAAAAGAGCTCGAGCTCTTTGAGGTTGGATGGAGAGCGTTTGTGAACAACAGTTTTCAGCTCTTTCCGCAAATTCTCAATTGGATTCAGGTCTGGACTTTGACTTGGCTATTCTAAGACCTGGATACGTTTATTTTTGAACCATTCCATTGTAGATTTTGCTTTATGTTTGGGATCATTGTCTTGTTGGAAGATCAATCTCCACCCTAGTCTCAGGTCTTTTGCAGACTCCAACAGGTTTTCATACAGAATGGTCCTGTATTTGGCTCCATCCATCTTCCCATCAATTTTAACCATCTTCCGGTATGTCCTGGAGAGCTGAGACCGGTTCTACAAACCTTCCCGGACACCTGATGTACCTGTGTGCCAAATTTCGTGATTGTAGCTGTGATGGTGCAGATTCTTTTAGCGGACATACACACACATATATATACACTCAGCTTTATATATTAGACTAGCAGAAAGACCCGGCTTCGCCTGGGTATATTTCATCTATTTATTTAATGTTTCTGTGTGTCGTTGCAGAGAGAAAGTCAATGCAGCTGACAGAAATTGATTTTTACCTTCATTTTTTCAATCCCTATTGGCTGCAGAGTGGGAGGGGGTGTGGTTAAGTCCTTCATTTCAGGGTGACCTGAATTATAGGTTAATGCCATGGTAATTTGAGGAAACACATGGATAGCAGTGGAAGAAAACATTGCTTCGCGAGGGTATATTTAATCTATTTCATTTAATGTTTCTGTGTGTCGTTGCAGAGAGAAAGTCATCCTCCCTCCCATCCCTGCAGCTGACAGATTTTGATTTTTACCTTCAATTGTTCAATCTCCATTGGCTGCGGAGTGGGAGGGGTCATGGCCTGACTAAGTCAGGGGCGTGACGTTGCAAGACCTGGGGCGGGGTTTTAAGTCCTTCTTTTGATGGTGGCCAGAATTACAGGTCGATGCCATGGTAATTTATGAGGACACGCCATGGGTAACAGTGGAAGAAAACATTGCTTTGCACGGGTATATTTAATCTATTTCATTTAATTGTTTCTGTATGTTGTTGCAGAAAGAAATCCAACTTCCCTCCCACCCCTGCAGCTGACAGAAGTTGATTTTTACCTTCATTTTTTTCAATCCCCGTTGGCTGCGGAGTGGGAGGGGGCGTGGCCTGACAGAGTCGGAGCGTGGTTTCGCGAGAATCTGGGGCGGGGGTCAGAGTGGCATGAATTACAGGTCGATGACATGGTAATTTATGGGGACCCGCAATGGGTAGCAGTGGAAAAAAACATATTTTATAGTACTGAATGGTCGTAGTCTAAAATTAGTCAATTTCATCTACGATTTTTGTGTGTCGTTGCAGAGAGAAATTCACCCTCCCACCCCTGCAGCTGATTTTTTTCAATCCCCGTTGCCTGCGGAGTGGGAGGGGGCGTGGCCTGGCAGAGTTGGGGGTGTGGATTATCAAGATGCTTCGAACGGTTGTAGTCTGAAATTAGTCTATTTCATCTAAAATTTTGTGCGTCATTGCAGAGAGAAATTCACCCTCCCACCCCTGCAGCTGACAGAAGTTTATTTTTCCCTTCATTCTTTCAATCCCTGTTGGCTGCAGAGTGGAAGGGGGCATGACCTGACAGAGTTGGTGGTGTGGCTTAGCAAAGTGCTTCGCATAGGTGATTTAATCTATTTCATTTAATGTTTCTGTGTGTCGTTGCAGAATGGCTGCAGAGTGGGAGGGGCGTGGTCTGACAGAGTTGGGGGCGTGACTTAGCAAGACGATTCGAACAGTTGTAGTCTATAATTAGTCTATTTTATCTAAAATTTTTGTGTGTCGTTGCAGAGAGAAATCCACCCTCCCACCCCTGCAGCAAACAGAAGTTTATTTTTACCTTTATTTTTTCAATCCCCGTTGGCTGCGGAGTGGGAGGGGGCGTAACCTGACAGAGTCGGGGGAGTGGATTAGCAAGACGCTTCACATGGATGTATTTAATCTATTTCATTTAATGTTTCTGTGTGTCGTTGCAGAAAGAAAGTCAACCTCCCACCCATCCCTGCAGCTGACAGAAGTTGATTTTTACCTTTATTTTTTCAATCCCTGTTGGCTGCGGAGTGGGAGGGGGCGTGGCCTTACAGAGTCGGGGCATGGCTTAGCAAAGCGCTTTGCATAGGTGCATTTAATCTATTTCATTTAATGTTTCTGTGTGTCGTTGCAGAATGGCTGCGGTATGAGAGGGGGCTTGGCCTGATAGAGACGGGGCGTGGCTTAGCAAAAGGCTTCGAACGGTTGTAGTCAATAATTAGTCTATTTCATCTAAAATTTTTGTGTGTCGTTGCAGAGAGAAATTCATCCTCCCACCCCTGCAGCAAACAGAAGTTTATTTTTACCTTCATTTTTTCAATTCCCATTGGCTGCGGAGTGGGAGGGGGCGTGACCTGACAGAGTCGGGGGCTTGGATTAGCAAGACGCTTCGCATGGGTGTATTTAATCTATTTTATTTAATGTTTGTGTGTGTTGTTGCAGAAAGAAAGTCAACCTCCCACCCATCCCTGCAGCTGACAGAAGTTGATTTTTACCTTTATTTTTTCAATCTCTGTTGGCTGCGGAGTGAAAGGGGGTGTGGCCTGATGGAGTCGGGGGTGTGGCTTAGTGAGACCTGGGGCGGGGGTTTTAAGTACTTCTTTTAGGGTGGCCTGAATTAAAGGTCAATACCATGCTTATTTATGAGCCCACGCAATAGACAGCAGTGGAGGAAAACATCTTTTATTACTACTGAACTATAGTAATAGAAAAACACATAAGTTATATTTATGGTAACTGGAATACCTTTAACAGTGTCAGTGAATAGAAATGGATGAGATCCTCAGCTGCTGATAATTACCTGGTTGTTATGGAAACCTGCCCTCCCTGTGTGTGCCTTTGCAGAGAATGGCAGTTGGAGTTTAAAACCAAAGTTCCCAGTTGTAATGTTGGCTAATGGAGATCATATTTTGGGAATATCTCAGGAACGGTATGTCCTAGAGAGATGAGACCTGGTCTAAAACCTTCCCGGACACCTGATGTACCTGTGTGCCGAATTTGGTGAAATCGGTCCAGTAGTTTGGTCGTGCATAGAGAACAGACAGACAGAAACTCATTTTTATATTATTAAGAGATAATTATCATGGGGGCTTTTTTTTTCTTTGAGTGTCACAGTGATTACTTACACAAGGAACCATTTTATTCTGGTGCCAACAAATAAATTCCAAGACTAGTTCTAAGTTAATTTTCAATGCAGTATATTGTGTTATTGGGAAAACAGGATACCCTGGGACATCACTTCTCTTATTAGTAAATTAGATCTTAAAGATGTCAAGTTGTTTCCTCTTGACTGTGAAGCAATTAATGTTTCTCCAGTAGTTTCTGATCACTTAGCTGAGTTCATTAAGTGTGAATGTCAGTTATGGAAACTGGCATGATTAAATGAAGTCAGACAATCAGTAACCATGTCTGACGAGCATGCATAGGCCCAAATGTAAAATTGGGACCACAATACATCTACATGCATACACATTATCCATACAATTCAATTGAAAAATAACTGACTGCAGGCACATCTGCTTTGACGTATATGGTATTTAAAGGGGGTATTCCATGATTAATGCAAAAATCATAGAGTACATGACAATCTCTTTCTAACAAAGTTAGATCCAGCCCTGTACCACACAGGGACCCAGAGATCTCCCTATTCGTTGCTTCAATTGCTTGCAGCTCAGGGGGTTTGTCCTTTCTCTGGGGCTTGTTCTTTCTCAGAGGGTGTGTCCTTTCTACTACAACCCTCTCCCTGTAAGTGTCACAGCTTCTAACAGTAGAAAACGCTGGCAACAGTTGAAGGATGAAACCAAGCTCATTTTGCTCAGTAGGTTGAGTAGGTGCGCATTATTTTACACATTAAACACCATTATTATGATGTGAGGGGAACAACCCGCAACTGGAAAATTTTTGTAACAGAAAGTAAATTACAGAAGGAACTAGTTTTTCATTTTCAATTATATTAAAATAACTACAACATTATATTAAAATAGCAAAACATAAAATAATGCTGGCACAAACTGTTTCATGTTCATTTCTGCAATTTGATTAATTTAGTTAATATGTAAGGACCTGTGACTGCATTTCTCCCCCTTTAGGATTGACTGTTAGTTTTGGGAAAGGTTAATTTTTGGCAACATGTATGTTTACTGTTTATTGAAACATGATGGTGATTCTTCACAGCTTAGTGGAAGGAGACTAGTAGTGACCATGAATTGGTTGAAGTGATACCACTAGGAGGCAGAGCTGCACGTAATTGCACAGTGTGGTCTGGTGCAGTTGCTGCATTTGTTGATAGAGGTGGTGCCCTGGTAGTAGAATGAAATCGGAACCACAGCACAGATCCTGGAGAGAGGGAAAGATTAGACTAGAGTGAAAGACCAGAAGAATAACCTCAGGCAACTGGTGAAGGGAACCTTTGGATCACAGCAGTTAGTGAGGAGTGGAGGTTTCAGAGCACTATGAGGGATCGAGAACAGCTGGCCCCGTAGAGCTCTGTTTTTGTATTTGGTTCTAGACTTGGCTGAATAGCTGCCATCCTGCTCTGTGTGTAATATGTGTCTGTGCCCTTAGAATTATCTGAGAACTGCAACCATCCTGCCTGAAGCCTCTTCACAATTAATAAGACCGTTCACAGTTTTCTGGTGGTTGTGTCTCCTTCCGTGTGTCAGTCTTGGACTTACCATTGGTGTCAGCGCCATAATTGCAAGGTCTGCCATAAATGCAGCAACCTACATTGAGAGTCTTAGAGTTGGCATTTATAGTCTGAGTCTGAAGGTGCCGGGGGCCCTGTGGACCTTGATGAGGGGAGGAGGACAAAAGCAGGTGGCATTGTCTATGTGATAATATCTAACAGGCAATAACAATGTGGTTAAACTTATTGAAAATGATTTACAACAGCATAGGTATAACAATTAAAGGGAGTTAACTACTGATGACCTATCCTCAGGATAGGTGATCAATATCTGATGGGGGTCCGACACCCAGGACCCCTGTCAATCAGCTATTTTAGAGGGTACCAGCGCTCCCGTGAGCTGTGAGGCCTCCTCTGAGCTTTTCCTAGGCCAGTGACATCACATTCAAAGGTCACGTGGCCTAGGAGCAGCTCAGCCCCATTCAAGTGTATAGGGCTGAGCACAATACCAAGCACAGCCACTGAACAATGTACGGCGCTGTGCTTGGTGAGCTGAGAGAAGGCCTCTGCACTCATGAGAGTGCCGGTGCCTTCTCAAACAGCTGATTGGTGGGGGTCCCGTGTGTCGGACCCCCACCAATCAGATACTGATGACCTATCCTGAGGATAGGTCAACAGTAGTTAACTCCCGGAAAACCCCTTTAACTTGTAGGTCCCAGTATGTATCCTAGTAGTCAGGCAGTGTTTAAACTGTGGAACAATCACCAGGCATTCTCCCTCTGTAGCATCTCTATATGGCTCTCCCTGCTCTCTCTCCCCCAAGTTCATCCTTCTTAAACCATCTCTTGCACCATTCTGCCACATACCCATGCTTGTAACCTGTCACCTTACCCCTGTATCCTCCTCTCTGTAGCTCAGAAGGAGATTTCCTCCATGGCCAGGCATCATGGCACCATGACAGCCTTGATGCTCTGGTAGGAGGGGGTCCAGCACTGAACTCCATCTCTTGCTTTCCATGACGCTGTCACAAAGAAAACTTGCAGCCACCACTAGAGGAAGCTTAGTGCTTACAGTACATTACTGCTTTCTATTGCATGTTCTATTAAGGTTCATTGTATTGTCTTTCTTTGCCCAAATGCTCATAAATGATGGAGCAAAACAAATTAAATTAAAGTACAAAGATTCTTGTGCATATATGATAACGTAACATAAGGCTTCTTGCGTGCAACACCTTTTTTGGTAAAATGCCAAGCTACTATGGCATATTTAACCGAGAGGAAAAGATGCTAATAAACTCTTCATTGCCATTGTTGCTTCCACAACACCTTCAAGTTTCCAGAAGAGAACTAATACAATGATGATGACATACTACTGCCATCTACTGGTCAATGAAGATCTTACACAGAAAACTGAAACTCTGAGTCTATAGGAACTAACTTATGAGTAAATTACATTTGAATTATAATAAAATTCAATTTTTGCACTTCTGCAAGGAATTAACGGATCTTCAGTGGAAGTAAATTTGCCACACCTGACTGGTAACGCAGTTCTTTTTGATATCTAAGTGCAGACTGTTAAACTGAAATACTTACTTTCACACCTATTTAGTTGATTAAACATGTAGATTTCAAGATACCTACAAGTGATTTTGCTATTATTTGATAGAGAAATAAAATGTAACTATAACTTTCCAATATCGCTCAGAAATGCCATCAAGAGATGATTAAAACAGATATTGCTAACACATCACTCGGCTAGCTCTGTCATTCAGGCAGGGTGTATGGTACATGTACCAAAACCTTTATACGGATCATTTAGATGTTTAAAACATGTTTTATTGTGTCTCAACCTTGAGTCACAATAGATTTTCATTTGGCTTTTAGACACTGTTCTACATGGAAAAAAAAACTGAAGTCAAATCTCTACTAAATTTATTACAAAATGAGTGAATGTAAACATGCCCATCCCTTTATAATGACAGATTTAGATTAGAGATGAGCGAATCATCCAAAATTCGCTTTGCCAAATGTTTGTCGAATTTTTAAAAAATTCGTACCTCATACGAATCAATTCGACCGAAGCTGCGTACAAGTCATACGTTATTATGTGGTGTTTTGCGAACATTCGTGCACTAGTAACGAATGTACAGTTGTTAAAGGTACACAACTTATGTGAACATGTACGCAGCAGCATACAAATTGCGTACGAATCCTCAGCGTACTATTGTCTAGCGATTGCATAATACAGAGGCACGCACTACGCTAGGCTTTGCTGGAGTGGAATGGTGGAGCAGGAGGAACGCTCTGAGTCTGACCCCTGGCTACATGATACTGTATCAGCAGATGAAAGCAGATCATCCGACTGAGACTGAGATGAGCGTGCCATCCACTCCACTACCTCATCCACTTTCTCTTCCACTACAATTTTGCTCCTTTGTGAGTTAGCCTGATTGAACAGTGGCCAACTATTACGAATTACAGAAGTAGAAGCTCCGGCTACAGGTCTTTTGGCACTGCCACTCTGTGCCACCTTCTCCTTTTTTTGGAGCTCGAGGTCTGGCTGGAACCCTTTTGCTTTTCCATGCCAGACATTTTCACTTGACTGTGGCCCTGCAGCTGGTCTTTGTCTCTCTCCCTGTCTCTCTCCCTGCCTGATTAATTACTAGCCCTGCACTGGCCCTGCACTTGCCCTGCACTGGCCCTGCAGTATCCCTGATATGTGTATTATGGATTCCCAGAACAATTACACCCCAATTTTAACAAAACAGTTCTCTGTCTCTGAGAACTTCACAGACAGTGCTTCTTCTCGTTTCAGAAGTCGCAGCACAACTGATGCGTCACTTAGCCAATCAGAGCAAGCCCTTCCCATTAGGTCAGGTGACCGCTTCCTTCCGGGCTTTTTGCCGTATGAATAACGAACTTACAGTAAAAGTTTGCTAATTAACTGAATTCATACACATCAGCGTTATAAAGTAAATTATACGTAGCATTAGCGTACAATTTATCGGACAAGTACGTAGCGAATGCGTACAAAGCTTTAAGAACATTTGAAGAAGCCAGGAGCCTGGCAGCCTGCTACACTGTGCCTGCGCCGAATGAAGGACGCACAGCCCAGGCACGGGATTTGGAGCGTAGACAGGGCCGGCAGTAGATGGAGCGAGCTGCCTGGCCCTGTCAATCAAGGAAAAGGAAGCGTTTTGCGAGGTGGGGAAACAGAGCCTCTAAGTGCAGGGGTACTGCCCCCCTGCTCCCAGGAGGCTAATTTACATATTATAAAAGTTGAAATCACACAAAAACGGGGCCATTAGGAATAAAATCAATTACATATTTAGCCTCAGGTGACATTTGCACATTGGAAATGTCATCCTGTTTAATAGGCTAAATATTGGTGACAGAAACCCTTCAAGAGCATTCCTTTGTAATGAGTGGGTGCAATGACAGGAAGCAGCGATTGCGCCGCCCCCTGTCATTGTACCCCCTCAGATTCCGCATTCATACATGATCGTGGCATCTGATATTAATAACAGAGTGTACAATTTAAAAAAAAAATACTACTTACGTGCTCCATTTGCTCCTGACGGACCAGCCGCTGCATTCTTGCTTGAAGTTCTGGCACAAAATATCATGCAGCCCGAATTGACGTCATTGCACCAACCAGTGTGGTGACGTCATACTTCACCTCACACAGGATTTCGGCTGAGATCTTCAAGCAAAATGGAGGCGGCTGGCTCGTCCCAAGAAATAGGATCAGGTAAGTTTTTTACAATATTTCTGGAATTTCTGAGAAATTCGATTTTGTGGACTTCGATTCCCTCATCACTAGAGATGAGCGAGTAGTGTTCGATCGAGCCGGTATTCGATCGAATACTACGCTATTCGGCATACTCGATTTCAATCGAGTATAACGGCGATGGCGCACTTAGAATTCGTTTCCCCTCCCACCTTCCCTGGCGCTCTTTTTCCACCAATCACCATGCAGGGGGGGTATGACAGGCATGCTGAGCACGCTGGCAGCGCGAAAACGGCGTCTACATGCATTGGCTGGAAAAACCATGTGACCTCGAATATTAAAAACTCAGCTCTTCCTGCTCGTACGCATATGCTGCGTGAACTTAGTCAGGGACAGAGGCTGGAGAAGGGAGAGACAGGTTTTAGCTGTTGGACAGGCAGGAGCGTGATTAAAAGCCCTTATCAGGGCTACTACAGTGGACTTCAGTGATAGCTTACTACAATATAGACTTTACAGAGAACGGCTGCTGTATTCAGGGATAGCTGCTGGAGTAGGGACAGAGAGAGGCATTAGTGGTGTATTAGGTGCTCTGCTACATACCAAACTATATTTGGCACTACTGCTGTGTACCTTGAAAAATACAATATATAGGTTTTATAACTGGCAACTGTACTGTGCGTTCTCTTGCAAAGTAATTTCTCATAACTGGTGTTCATACACACTGTCTGATCACTTAGTACACGGCTGTGTACCTTGAAAAATACAATATATAGGCCTTAAATGGCAACTGTACTGTGCGTTCTCTTGCAAAGTAATTTCTCATAACTGGTGTCATACCCACCGTCTGTTCAGTTACTACACGGCTGGTGTACCTTGAAAAATACAATCTATAGGCCTTAATGGCAACTGTACTGTGCGTTCTCTTGCAAAGTAATTTCTCATAACTGGTGTTTATACCCACCGTCTGTTCAGTTACTACACGGCTGTAGTACCTTGAAAAAAACAATATATAGGCCTTAACTGGCAACAGTACTGTTGCGTTCTCTTGCAAAGTATTTCTCATAACTGGTGTTCATACCCACCGTCTGTTCATTACTACCACGGCTGTGTACCTTGAAAAATACAATATATAGGCCTTAAACTGGCAACTGTACTGTGCGTTCCTTGCAAAGTAAATTTCTCATAACTGGTGTTCATACCCACCGTCTGTTCAGTTACTACACGGCTGTGTACCTTGAAAAATACAATATATAGGCCTTAACTGGCAACAGTACTGTGCGTTCTCTTGCAAAGTAATTTCTCATAACTGGTGTTCATACCCACCGTCTGTTCAGTTACTACACGGCTGTGTACCTTGAAAAATACAATCTATAGGCCTTAACTGGCAACTGTACTGTGCGTTCTCTTGCAAAGTAATTTCTCATAACTGGTGTTCATACCCACCGTCTGTTCAGTTACTACACGGCTGTGTACCTTGAAAAATACAAATCTATAGGCCTTAACTGGCAACTGTACTGTGCGTTCTCTTGCAAAGTAATTTCTCATAACTGGTGTTCATACCCACCGTCTGTTCAGTTACTACACGGCTGTGTACCTTGAAAAATACAATATATAGGCCTTAACTGGCAACTGTACTGTGCGTTCTCTTGCAAAGTAATTTCTCATAACTGGCTGTTCATACCCAACGTCTGTTCAGTTACTACACGGCTGTGTACCTTGAAAAATACAATACTATAGGCCTTAACTGGCAACTGTACTGTGCGTTCTCTTGCAAAGTAATTTTCTCATAACTGGTGTTCATACCCACCGTCTGTTCAGTTACTACACGCTGTGTACCTTGAAAAATACAATCTATAGGCCTTAACTGGCAACTGTACTGTGCGTTCTCTTGCAAAGTAATTTCTCATAACTTGGTGTTCATACCACCGTCTGTTCAGTTACTACACGGCTAGTGTACCTTGAAAAATACAATCTATAGGCCTTAACTGGCAACTGTACTGTGGCGTTCCTCTCTGCAACAGTAAATTTCCTCATCAACTGGTGTTCATAGCCCACCGTCCTGTTCAGTTACCTACAACGGCCTGCTGTACCATTGAAAATACAATATATAGGCCTTAACTGGCAACTGTACGGTGGGTTCTCTTGCCAAGAGTAATTTTCTCATAACTGGTGTTCCATACCCACCGTCTGTTCAGTACTACCACGGCTGTGTACCTTGAAAAATACAATATATAG
>ONZH01030980.1:0-46730 GCA_900303285.1 Rhinella marina | reverse complement strand
CTTAAAAATCTTGTTATCACATCTTCTGCTGGCAAATATTACAGAATAGGACGAGCAATGCATTAGCCATCTTGTCCCATACTGAGAGGAAACATTGCATGTATAGCACTGTAATTACACTTGCAGATCAGCAGTGATTACTCGGAGGGAAACATCCTCACACAATTACCTGCTCGACAGTGAGAGACCTCTGCTATTACATACAGCAATCTCTTCCACAGTATGGGGATAAGCGATTGCTAATGTAATTTCTTGTCCCCATACAGAATCATTATTTGCTGTCAGCAGACCATGATTAGACAGCACGATCTGCCATCAGCAAACTATTTTTTTAACCTGCTTAAAAATAGCAATTGCCCCATGAGCATTTGCTTGTTCACTGGTAATCATCGCCACTATTACACAGGTGGATCATCGATAACAAGCATTCTTTTCTTTAAAGCCAGAGAAGAATTGAAAAATCTAAATTCAAACCATTATTATTGACATTAATAAACTCAGAGATTTTTTACATCTCCTGTCAAAATTAACTTTCTGTTTCCAACTATAGATGAGCGAATTGATTTGTACGAATCAAATCCGTTCATAAATCAGCCTGCTAGAGCAGTGAGAGGCTGTCCCCCCTGCTGAAGAGAATCCTCCACCATATTGATTTACAGGCCAGACATCTTGCTTGTCCCTGTTAATCTTGTGGATGCGTCATTGCTTTGTTGCTGTTACTTGAGCAGTACCCGGGTGTAGACAGAGCCTCTGCTTTTGAGCTCCTACTCGAAGCAACAACCCAGGCATTGAGATTGTTGGTTCCAGGTGAGATATCTGCCCTGACCCCCACTGCTCAATAAGGCTGATTTATAAATGGATTTCATTCATACAAATCGATTTCCTCTTCCCTATTTCCAACCAAAGTCACTGATAGACTATCTAGTGTAAGTCATAGTAAACCCACCAGGCCATGATGGGCTCTGCTCTCCCACTAGAGAAGTGTAGAGAACCTTCAAAAAGTCACAAATTATGGAGCAAATATGGCATGCACCATAATTTGCGACTTTTTAACGCCAAAATAGTTGTGCAAACAGGTTGATAAATGCCCCTTAATGTATTTTGTATTTCATTAGATAATTTTTAAAAAACCAATTTCAGTTATTTGCATGTCGGTTATCACTTAGAAGAAGGAAATATCCAGGAGTAGGGGAGTATTCAAATATCATGCCTTTTATACATTGTCTCCTGAAACATCCCTCTCTGTGAAGAGTTAGCACAATTGTCAAAATTAGAGATGAACAAAGTATTGGAAAATTCGATTTACTGGCTTCGCAGGATTTTACAAAAAAATTTGTTTTGTGATGAATTACTTTGTCACGAAGCACATTTCTTTTTAAGTAGTGGGTGCAATGACAAGAAATGGCGATTTCACCGGTCCTCATCTTTGTACCACTCAGATGTCACGTTCATCGCTGATCGCGACATCTACCATTAATATTAAAGTATAAAATAAAAATTATACTTACCTCATCCATTTGATTGTGAAGAGCTGCCCGCAACTGTCATCTTGATTGAAGATCCAATGCAAAATCTTGCGTGGCCCGTGATGGCGTCACCATGTCGACCAGAGTGGTAACGTCATACGTTACAGAGCACGAGATTTTGCGTGGGATCTTCAATCAAGATTGGGGTGACCGGCTTTTCGTGCTCAATTTACTTGTTGTGCAACTATACATGACTTATCTTCTACAGAACCAAAATTATTGGCTGCTTTACATACAGTAAGAGAGTTTTATTAACAATTCTACATGCTTCAGAGTCAAAATATTCTAGCCCTCCTTATAAAATAATACCTTTAACTTGTTCTGGTTTCTACATTGTGGTACATAACCTCTTGATATCAGGCACTGTACAGTGTTTTGAAGTAGGGAGTACTAAGGGCCACTTCACACTGAGTTTTTTGGCACTGATTTTGTAGCGTTTCCCCTCAAAATCAGCTTCAAAAATTGCCTCAAACGGCTTCCCATTCATTTCAATAGGAAACAACACTTGCTTTTTTCCACATGGAAAAAAGAAACATGGAATAAAGGAGGCATGTCCTATATTTGGATGGAATTCACAATGAATCTCCCATTGGAATGTCATTGAAATTAATGGGAATCAGAGTTTTCTGTGCAGTTTTTGGCACAAATCTGCGCTAAAAACCTTGAGCTAAAAATGCATTTTTTTATTGAAGTAAAAAGCCATTTGATAAAAGAGACTTGTCAAAAAACTGCATTTTCAAAATCCGTCAATTAAACATACCCTAACTGTTCTAACTATATTGTAGACAATTGCCAAAGCCTACTGGAACACATCTGAAGGTCTCGTAGTCTGTTTCCAATGACAAACAACTTATCTATGAACATAGACTGTAACTCAGGATCACGAAAGATGAGGAAGAGGATAAAGGGTAGCTATGACTTTGCTTGGGTGGAAGTTTTGTCTTCCTTGGAGTCTATATAACCCCTAAAGTAAGGATTTGTTTGAAAAGAATGTAGCCCCACTATATTGAATGTGAGAAATCTTGACTAAATGTAAACTCTCTTGGATAGCAAGGGTAAATCACAGTAAGATTACTATTCTTCCTAAGATAATGCATGCCCTTCGATGTTTCCCTCTCTCGATACAAAAAAAAATTGTTTAGGGGAATACATCAGTTATTATTTCATTTCATATGTAAATATATAAAAAAGACTAGAGTTAACAAGAAAGCAAGGTTAGTTCATCCATAGTTAAGCGCCAGTACAGTTCTCAAACAGCTGATTGGCGGGGGTCCCGGGTGTCGGACCCCCACCGATCAGATACTGATGACCTATCCTGAGGACAGGTCATCAGTAGTAAAATCCTGTAAAACCCCTTTAAGAGAAGTTAACAGCACTTGAAGCCTGACACAAACAGCAAACCTAACTAACTACAGGCCTGATCTTAGTGTCTAGGATCCTAGGCGCCAAAAGTGTATGAGATGCGTGCACGATTAGTCTTACTGACTCAAGTCTGCTTTGTGTAAGCTGATGACTGTGGATGGAACAAGGACTTCTCCAACCAGCACGCGGTACTGCAGTGTCTGTGGCTTTACTCCTCAGCTCTCATCTGCGTTCCTGGCAGCAGTTAACCTTCCTCTAGACAAGATCAGGGTAATGGACATGATCAGCTCCCCTTTGCTGGGAAGGAAACCATTGATCACGCTTGGGTGTCGAGGGATTATCCCAGGTCCGTTTCTATAGCCGGGCAAGGGGTGCGACCGCACGGGGCTCCTGTCTCAAGCAAGAATAGGGGGGTGCCGTCAGCATCTACCTAAAGCAGAAGCAATGAGCGCTTCCATCAATACAGATGGAAGCGCTCATTACTGGAGCGCAGGGAGCTGATGTCACTCACCGCTCAGCAACCCACGCTCCTCCCCTCCTTCAGGCGAGCAGCAGAGCTGTGAATGGTGAAGCAGAAGACTTCTCCTGCTCCACCATTTAGCCTGCACAGATCATGCTGCCAGCGGATGTAGGTGGAGCTTGCAAACGGGAAATTTGCATAAGCTCTGCCCACTCCGTGCTACAGTGCGGTCTGTAGCTGCAGTGAAGAGGACTGTGAGCTTCAGGAATGGGACAAGGTGAGTAGTGCTGAGTGTTTTGTGTTTTTTTTTTAATACAGAGGGGCACAGAGGACTTTACAACTATGGAGGGGGCACAGAGGTCTTTATAACTATAGAGGGGCACAGAGGACTATATAACTATGGAGGGGGCACAGAGGGCTTTACAACAATGGAGGGGGCACAGAGGGCTTTATAATTATGGAGGGGGCACAGAGAACTTTATAACTATGGAGGGGGCACAGAGGACTTTACAACTATGGAGGGGCACATAGGACTTTACAACTATGGCGCGGGCATAGAGGGCTTTATAACTATGGAGGGGCACAGAGGGCTTCATTACCATGGAGGGGGCACAGAGGGCTTTATAAACATGAAGGGGCACAGAGGGCTTTATTACAATGGAGGGGGCACAGAGGACATTATTATTATGGAGGGGGCACAGAGGGCTTCATTACTATGGAGGGGGCACAGAGGGCTTCATTACTATGGAGGGGCACAGAGGCTTCATTGCTGGAGGGAAGAGGGCTTCATTACTATGGAGCAGAGGGCTTCATTACTATGGAGGGGCACAGAGGCATTTTTACTCTGAAAGGGGACACAGGGCATTACTACTATGGAGGGGGCACAAAGGGTATTACTAATGTGACGGAGGCACAATGGACATTTTTACTCTGGAGGGGGCACAGAGGGCATTACCAATGTGAAGGAGGCACAATGGACATTTTTACTCTGGAGGGGGCACAATGGGCATTTTTATTCTGGAGGGGCACAAAGGGAATTTTTACTCTGGAGGGGGCACAATGGGTATTGCAAATGTGAAGGGGGCACAATGGGCATTATTCCTCTGAAGGGAGCACAGTGCACAGAGGGCATTACTACTAATAAGGCTACACGCCACTGGTGTTGTCCCTCCTTATATATTTTTTTGTTTTGCAGCTCGGACCTTCATCCTACAGCAGACTCAGGTAGGTGTACCTTTACCAAAAGTACTTGAGTACCCCTGACCTACAGGCTGGCAGGCTAACTACCTACCTACAGTGTGCAAGCTAACTAACAGTGCTACTGCGCTCCACTAGGGCGGATATGCCCCAATTGTCTGATAGGTGCGGGCTCCAGTGGAACAGAGCGGGGAGCGCTGGGCCTAGAGGCTCCCCACTGCTCCCATAGAAATAAATGGGAGCGCACCGTGCATGCGCGGCCACCGCTCCCATTCATTTCTATGGTGCTGACTATTTTCGGTGGCAACCAATAGACATAGTAGTATTGAATATATAAATTACTCACTTCACTGAGGGGTATGTAGCTGTCTGGATGCCAAAAGGTACCCAGAAAACTACTATCCCCCCGAGCCGTGTTCGCTTCCAGATATTAGGACCCTCCGCGGCAGTGCAATCACAAAAGGCGGCTTCTCATTGGATCCATTTATTAGGTAAAACAATACTTCTCAACGCGTTTCGGGGGTGTCTCAGTTAAAACCCCCTTCTTCAGGAGAACAATAATAGATAATAAAATACAAGTAACTTACATCCATAAATACTGGCGGTTCCACATGGTAAACCAGCTAGCCGGAAATGACATAGTCGGAAGTTGCTTGTGCGTTCCACAATGTACCGCATTGCATTACATAAGACCAAAAAATCGACAAAGTATTTCATCTAGTAAAAAAGATATATATATATCTGTAAAAGGAAATCTGCGATCTATATTTTAAATATTTTAAATAGGTGTGTATGGTGGATCTCGAACAACAAACGTCGGAATAATCTTGTCCGGAAATGACGTAGTTATATGCGTTCCAGGCTGGAGCGCACCGCTGTTAAGGTTAACCTGATATAACGTGAAGGGAGGCGTATGCGTTTCACAGTGGAACGCAACGCTAGAATGGAGAAGTAATGATGGTAAAAATATTATATATCAGTTGATACGTTCCAATAGTAGCGCATCTAGAGATCTGGAATAATGGTAAATAAATGACTGCTGCCTTATAATTATAATTGGAATAAAACTGTAGTGTATGACTATAAAACCTATTTTAGGTATTATATAGGACTGGCACCAATGCTCAAGTGTATTCATTATTTGATATAGAGTGCACCACATATATAAACACAACAAACAAAAATAATATAATGTAACTCTCACTTAGTATGATATATTAAAGCAAGTAGAGAGAACAAATAAATAACGGGATAATTAATAATTGGAATATTCTAAAGCTTCATTTAAGCCAAATGGAGTAAGGGTATTTAGCTGAAAAACCCAAAACATCTCTTTTCGGCACAAGTTCTGATAAGATGTTGGCACCCATTCCAATGGGGTAATTCGGAGTAATGTAGGATCTCCGTTGTGTTTGGCCATAAAATGTCTGGAGATACTGTGTGTACAGACTTTTCTTTTAATATTTGACCTATGTTCGTTGGTACGTTCTCTTAAGCTCTGGGTGGTTCGACCGACGTACAATAAATGACAAGGGCATATTATAAGGTATATTACATTCTTTATACTACAATCCATGTTGTTTTTTATTGGGATGGGTTTTTCTATTCCCGGTATGTGAATGTATTGTTTGTTGTGTATGATGTTTTTGCAACACTTGCATTTTTTGTTTTTACAACTTGTTATTGAACTTTCACCTTTTGTTTTTTCGGGATTTCTATTCCACTGTCGAAAGATAGGGAAAGCCTTCCACCAGAGATGAACGAGGATTCATCCCAAAAAACCCATGAAGCTTTAGAACTAGTATCTAATAGTGATAAAGAGAAGGAAGAGTTCAACTTTTCTATATACACCACTCCAAGCCAAAACCATCTTAATCTTGTTAATTCCAACGACAGATTGCTAGAACCTTCCCTTAATTTTTCCATACATTCCACATCAACAGACATCTCTGAACCTTTTTTAGCTTTACCTTCCAACCTGACTAGTGAATCGTCAACTTTTTTAGAATTAATCTCGCCAACAGCGAAAAACACCCCTCCTCAAAGAAAATTAATACAAACTCTTCAAACCTTGAGTCCTTTCATATCATCCTATCATCAACTGAACACCCCATCAGGAATCAAACCCACCAAAATCACGCAGTTCTTCACCCCCCTGTCCAATCACAGAAAAAGACAAAAAACAGAGCAAGAGGTAGACGAGGGGGAAAAGGGAAATTCACCACAAAGAAAAAAACAAAAAGAACAGAATTCCGAACAACTTTAGATCCTATTTCTGATACCCTTCCAGTTATTAATGATTCCGGTATATTTAATATTTCTAAATACAAACTAAATTCAGAGGAAATTAATTTATTAAAAAGAGGTCTTTCTTTCTGTCCATCTAACCAACCCAATCTTTTTGATTTATTTGTGGATATGAATCAATTCATTCGTAAACTCACCCTAACCAGACATTTTTCAAATAAACCCCCACTAAACACTACTGATAACATTATTCTTGAGAACACTGCAAACCCTAATGATCTGAAAATTACCACTCCTAGACCTAAATTTAAAATGAAATCTTCCTTTTATCCCCTAGAAAGTAAGGGTCCCTTTCTAGAAACCTTCTATCATGCAGTAATGGAAGATTTCAAAAAACAATTTCAGACAAATACCACCAAAGTTCATCACAATGACCAAAAAAACCTCACTATAAATGAGAAAAGAGCATTAAAAACTTTGAGCCAAAATAAAACTATTATATAAAAAACGCAGATAAAGGTGGAGGGATTGTTATAATGGATCCCGAGTACTATCTAGAAGAATCCACACGTATACTCTCCAATAGAGAATATTATCGACAACTGCCCAATGATCCTACAAAAAGTTTTAAACAGAGTCTATATGAATTAATAGATTCGGGTTTCTCAACTGAAATACTAAATAAAAAAGAAAGAACTTTTCTCAAAATCCCACATCCCTCAATAGCCAAATTTTATTTTTTGCCAAAGATCCATAAAGATATCAACCGCCCCCCAGGCCGTCCGATTATATCAGGGATCAATTGCCTCACATCACATCTATCAGCATTTGTCGATTATCATCTACAACCGTTAGTGACCAAGTTACCTTCTTATTTACGTGACTCTACGGATCTAATTGAATCCCTCAAACCACTTATTTGGAGAGAGGATTATTTATGGGTTACTCTAGATGTAGCATCTCTCTATAGCAACATTGAGCACGATCTAGGTCTGGGAGCAATTGCTACTATCTTGAAAGAAACAACCACTATGTCACTTAAAGAAAAGGAATTTATTTTAACATCTATAGATTTTTATTTTGAAACATAACTATTTTATATTTAATGATCATTTTTATTTACAAGTCAAAGGAACCGCGATGGGCACCAAATTTGCCCCATCGTATGCCAATCTTTTTATGGGGGTATTTGAAGCCAAAAATAGGTCTTTTAGCCCACCCTCAAGTGATTTTTTATAAACGTTTTATTGACGACATTATTTTTATATGGCAGGGCAACTCCACAGAACTCAGTGAGTATATTGATGTTCTAAACAGGAATGATTGGAATCTATCATTTACCTGTCAGAGCCATCCTAATGAAGCCATCTTTTTAGATCTAGTAATAATGTCCAAGAACACTGAGATTGTAACCAAAACTCATTTTAAAAAAGTGGACTCCAACAGCTACTTGGACTATAAAAGTTGTCATCATCCCAAATGGAAGAGAAACATTCCATTTGGGCAGATGATGCGTATTAGGAGGAATTGTACCCAAGACAGTGACTTGAGACAGCAACTACAACTTTTAAACTCCAGATTTCAAGAAAAAGGCTTCCCAAAGAAACTTATAAAAGAATCAAAGGAACGTATACAAAAAATAAGCCAATCTGAGAGTCTCATTCCGAAAAAAATTAAGGTAGACAGAACAACTTTGGGCTACAACAACAAAAAACAGAATTGTTTTATTACCAATTTTAACATTGAACATAAAAACATTAGAGGAATATTACAAAAAAATTGGCACCTACTACTGAGGGATCCACTTTTAAAAGATTTTATCCCTAAACAACCAAATATTATTTATAGAAGAGCCCCTACCATCAAGAATTTATTGGCACCATCTTGTCCCAAAATTCATTCAGTAATGCGAGAAAAAAATCCCGAAAAAACAAAAGGTGAAAGTTCAATAACAAGTTGTAAAAACAAAAAATGCAAGTGTTGCAAAAACATCATACACAACAAACAATACATTCACATACCGGGAATAGAAAAACCCATCCCAATAAAAAACAACATGGATTGTAGTATAAAGAATGTAATATACCTTATAATATGCCCTTGTCATTTATTGTACGTCGGTCGAACCACCCAGAGCTTAAGAGAACGTACCAACGAACATAGGTCAAATATTAAAAGAAAAGTCTGTACACACAGTATCTCCAGACATTTTATGGCCAAACACAACGGAGATCCTACATTACTCCGAATTACCCCATTGGAATGGGTGCCAACATCTTATCAGAACTTGTGCCGAAAAGAGATGTTTTGGGTTTTTCAGCTAAATACCCTTACTCCATTTGGCTTAAATGAAGCTTTAGAATATTCCAATTATTAATTATCCCGTTATTTATTTGTTCTCTCTACTTGCTTTAATATATCATACTAAGTGAGAGTTACATTATATTATTTTTGTTTGTTGTGTTTATATATGTGGTGCACTCTATATCAAATAATGAATACACTTGAGCATTGGTGCCAGTCCTATATAATACCTAAAATAGGTTTTATAGTCATACACTACAGTTTTATTCCAATTATAATTATAAGGCAGCAGTCATTTATTTACCATTATTCCAGATCTCTAGATGCGCTACTATTGGAACGTATCAACTGATATATAATATTTTTACCATCATTACTTCTCCATTCTAGCGTTGCGTTCCACTGTGAAACGCATACGCCTCCCTTCACGTTATATCAGGTTAACCTTAACAGCGGTGCGCTCCAGCCTGGAACGCATATAACTACGTCATTTCCGGACAAGATTATTCCGACGTTTGTTGTTCGAGATCCACCATACACACCTATTTAAAATATTTAAAATATAGATCGCAGATTTCCTTTTACAGATATATATATATCTTTTTTACTAGATGAAATACTTTGTCGATTTTTTGGTCTTATGTAATGCAATGCGGTACATTGTGGAACGCACAAGCAACTTCCGACTATGTCATTTCCGGCTAGCTGGTTTACCATGTGGAACCGCCAGTATTTATGGATGTAAGTTACTTGTATTTTATTATCTATTATTGTTCTCCTGAAGAAGGGGGTTTTAACTGAGACACCCCCGAAACGCGTTGAGAAGTATTGTTTTACCTAATAAATGGATCCAATGAGAAGCCGCCTTTTGTGATTGCACTGCCGCGGAGGGTCCTAATATCTGGAAGCGAACACGGCTCGGGGGGATAGTAGTTTTCTGGGTACCTTTTGGCATCCAGACAGCTACATACCCCTCAGTGAAGTGAGTAATTTATATATTCAATACTACTATGTCTATTGGTTGGCGCATGTTCCTGGTTCCTTTTTAAGGTGAAGGTTTCACCTGTTTTTTTCATTATTGTATGCTAAGTGGGTGGATATCGAAAATCCCCCCACTTTTGACCTTGTGCTGCCTCCCATACCACGTTTTAGTTCATGCTATATTAATAACTATCTAACTACTATAGTTTCATTTTACCTTTGTGACACCCTCTGGCGCTACTAAGCTCTGTGTCTATCACTACCGTTTATATTGGTCTCCAAGTATTGTGGTGTGATACACCTCTTTTTTTCTTTTTTCTCTATTATTTTCGGTGGCCCCATAGAAATTAATTGAGGATTGCTGCACATGCGCAGTGCGCCCTCCGTTCTTTATAGAGGTGCACCCATTGTCACAAAATGGGAATAACCCTTTAAGTCAGTGTTATTTGTTGTTGGGAAGGGGGCGCTTTTTTAATGTTCACCCTGTTGGTAAAATTCCATGGAAACTGCCCTGGATTATCCTCACATACAGCTCCTGGATGCCTCTTCCAAGCTCACCCTAAGATGGAGGATCCTCCACTTCCTTTCTAGGCTTGTAACTCCACCCCTGAGAGTTTTCTACATCAGATGAATCTAGAAATTTAGTCCTTTTCAGCTATGCTTGGGAAACAATGGCATCTTGTGGCCAGACAGCAGAATCTCAGTCCAAATCATTTAACTTCATTTACACGAATACAATATTCACAAAATGAGTGCTGTTTCTCTATTTCACGATTAGATCATATGGAAAAGGAGAAAAAGCAGATGGCTGAAGAGGGCTCCCATCTGTTGGTGCAGTGGAGCGCTAGGGTTGGAGAAGTGGATATGCCAGAGCTGATTAATATTCAGTGTTTACTGTCAAATAACCTGCAGGAGATTTCAGGCATGAACAGCAATAAAATTCATATTGTCCCCCCACCAAACCAGCCAAACCCCATACCAGCAACATCCCCTTTTTAAAGGTGCAGCACAGCCATTAACAATGAAGAAGGACTATACAGTGCAGTCTTCACTGTGGAGGTGAAGGTGAAGGCGGAGGACTTTGCAATCTTGATACAAATATTGTGAGACTTGTTTAATTTTGCCTAACCCGATTTGCTCAACACTACTTATGGCTTATAGCTAACGAAAACCCAAAAGTCAGTATCTCAGAAAATTTGAATATTTTGAACTAGTTCAATATTGTAGACTAATTATGTCACACTCTAGTCATTTAATCAACACAAAATACCTGTAAAGGTTTCCTAAGGCTTTACATTACCTTGCAAAAGTATTTGGCCCCCTGGAACTTTTCAACCTTTTGCCACATTTCAGGCTTCAAACAAAAAGATATAACATTTTAAATTTTTGGTGAAGAATCAACAACAAGTGGGTCACAATTGTGAAGTGGAACAAAATTTATTGGATCATTTAAACTTTTTTTGTAATAATAAAACTGAAATGTTGGGCGTGCAAAATTATTCTGCCCATTTACTTTCAGTTCAGAAAACTCACTCCAGAAGTTCATTGAGGATCTCTGAATGATCCAATGTTGTCCTAAATGACTGATGAAGATATATAGAATCCACCTGTGTGTAATCAAGTCTCCATATAAATGCACCTGCTCTGTGATAGTCTCAGGGTTCTGTTTAAAGCACAGAGAGCATCATGAAGACCAAGGAACACACCAGGCAGGTCCGTGATACTGTTGTGTAGAAGTTTAAAGCTGGATTTGGACACCAAAAGATTTCCCAAGCTTTAAACATCCCAAGGAGCACTGTGCATGCGATCATATTGAAATGGAAGGAGTATCAGACCACTGCAAATCTACCAAGACCCGGCCCTCCCTCTAAACTTTAATCTCAAACAAGGAGAAGACTGATCAGAGATGCAGCCAAGAGGCCCATGATCACTCTGGATGAACTGCAGAGATCTACAGCTGAGGTGGCAGAGTCTGTCCATAGGACAACAATCAGTCGAACACTTCACAAATCTGGCCTTTATGGAAGAGTGGCAAGAAGAAAGCCATTTCTCAAAGATATCCATAAAAAGTCTTGTTTACAGTTGTCCACAAGCCACCTGGGAGACACACCAAACATGTGGAAGAAGGTGCTCTGGTCAGATGAAACCAAAATCAAACTTTTTGGAAACAATGCAAAACAATATGTTTGGTGTAAAAGCAACACAGCTCATCACCCTGAACACACCATCCCCACTGTCAAACATGGTGGTGGCAGCATCAGGGTTTGGGCCTGCTTTTCATCAGCAGGGACAGGGAAGATGGTTAAAATTGATGGGAAGATGGATGGGGCCAAATACAGGACCATTCTGGATGAAAACCTGTTGGAGTCTGCAAAAGACCTGAGACTAGGACGGAGATTTATCTTCCAACAAGACAATGATCCCAAACATAAAGCAAAATCTACAATGGAATGGTTCAAACCATAAACGTATCCAGGTCTTAGAATGGCCAAGTCAAAGTCCAGACCTGAATCCAATTGAGAATATGTGGAAAGAGCTGAAAACTGCTGTTCACAAATGCTATCCATCCAACCTCAAAGAGCTTGAGCTGTTTCACAAGGATGAACGGGCAAGAATTTCAGTCTCTAGATGTGCAAAACTGATAGAGACATGCCCAAAGCGACTTGCAGCTGTTATCGCAGCAAAAGGTGGCGCAACATAGTATTAATGCAAGGGGGCCAAATAATTTTGCACGCCCCACTTTTCAGTTTTATTATTACAAAAAAAGTTTAAATGATCCAATAAATTTCGTTCCACTTCACAATTGTGACCCACTTGTTGTTAAATCTTCAACAAAAATTTTAAATGTTATATCTTTTTGTTTGAAGCCTGAATCGTGGCAAAAGGTTGAAAAGTTCAAGGGGGCCAAATACTTTCGCAAGGCACTGTAAATGGTCTCCCAGTCTAGTTCAGTAGGCTACACAATCATGGAAAGCCATAAAAGGTCATTGCTAAAGAAGCTAGCTGTTCACAGTGCTTTATCTGAGCATATTAAAGGGTTTGTCCGGGTTCAGAGCTGAACCTGGACATATCCCCATTTTTACCCAGGCAGCTCCATGTTATGCTCCAATGATCTCCCTTGCCCTCCCCTGTATTGCGCCGGGCAAGGGCTGTTTCTTTATATTTTTCACATTTCTAGGCGGAGGCTTCCACCTAGTAGTGTTCCTGGTGATGTCACTGGCACTGATGGCTGGGCTTTAGCGCTCCCCTACACCAGGCTCACTGCTAGGCAGAATTGTCAAGAAAAGGCCATTCAAGAATTCCCTAGAGATTACACAGTAGGGAGTTGGCCATCTATAGGAATAGGTATTCGGACGGGGTCACCCCTTTCAGGGTGGGTGCTCTGTGTAGATAGGTAGGGTCATATCAGTTCCCTCCCTTTAACTGTTAGGCCCCTTTCACACAAGCGAGTTTTCCCTTGCCATGAGGTGAAAGCATAGCACCCGCACTGAATCCTGACCAATTCATTTCAATGGGTCTGTGCACATTTTTTTCACGCATCAGTTCTGCGTTGCTTGAAAAACGCAGCGTGTTCTATATTCTGTGTTTTTCACCCAGCCCTGGCCCTGTAGAAGTGAATGGGGCTTCAGTGAAAAACGCATTGCATCCTGAAGCAAGTGCGGATGCAGTGCGTTTTTCGCTGATGGTTGCTAAGAGATGTTGTTTGTAAACCTTCAGTTTTTTTATCACGCGCGTGAAAAGCGCATCAAAACGCATTGCACCCGCGAGGAAAAAAAATGAACTACTGAACGCAATCGCAGACAAAACTGACTGAACTTGCTTGCAAAATGGTGCGAGTTTTCCTGAACGCACCCTGAACGCATCCTGACCTAATCAGTCACGCTCTTGTGAAAGGGGTCTTAGGGTTACATTAGGGGCTAGTACCCATTCCTATGTAAATGACCATTACTACACAGTCCACAAATACCGCCTTTGGCACCCCGTAACGGATCACATCCGACAGTTTGAATTGGACCTGGCTCGCATATATGAAAATCCGACCTATACTGACAAATCGATTGTGGATTTGGTAAGACTGTTCCAATATTTCTACTAATTGGATATTGTCTGACTATTTTATTAGTATAATTTTTGTTTAGAATATGTACTACACTAATGGTTGTGTATGACACTGTTATTTTATTGCATATCCATTAAAGGTTATATTTTATTATTTCAATATTGATTGATTCAAGGAGTGGTTCTGGGGGTCCATTATTAGTGTCTCCTGGTTTTTGTTTTTTTCGGAGAGTCACAGGTAGTAGACTGTAGCTGGAGTCAGTGTTTCAAGAGCCACCACATACAAATGTGTCCAGGACATGGGCTACAACTGTCACATTCATTGCATTAAGCCACTTATGATTGAGAGACAATGTCAGAAGCATCTTACCTGGGCTAAGGAGAAAAAGGACTGGGCTGTTTCTCAGTAGTCCGAAGTCCTGTTTTCAGATTGAAGCAATTTTTGTGTTTCATTTGGAAATCAAGGTCCCAGATTCTGGAGAAAGAGTGGAGGGGAACACAATTTTAGACCTGGCGTGAGCGGGGTGAAGTCGCAGATAGTGGCGCTAATACACCGTCAAAGTACTTCATTTAAAATCAAATGGAACTCGCTATTATTATTTTTTTCCTTTTTCCCTCTCAGTTTTAGAATGTTTAAATATTTATGTTGTATTATAATTAATACAGTTTCAAACATTCAAGACTAAGTATAATAATTTCACTCTTGAAACATACTGCTTCCAGGCTGTCAGATCCATAGAGGCTATTTGACAGAATCGCTGTATTCTGTCTCCAACATGCAGCTTGCTCACTTTGAGCTTCTAAACACCAATTACATGGAATAACGTAGAGCTTAGATAGTTTAGCATCTATTATAACAATGTCCTAGCTCCAAAGTAGACAAATACAACTATAATGCTTAAATATTTAATAAAACACATATGATGCTATTATACTGGGTGTAAAGGAGGTAGAGAAAAACTTCAAATACAATGACTCATTTGGTTTTCAAGGACTTGCTGAGAACAATGTTGGAACATAAAGGAGTTAGTGGGTTGGTGCAAATCCTTCAATAATGTAATATTCGACAATATTTTTTCTGTTCGGAACAATCAAATGTGCGGTTTCCAGTGTTGAAGAGACCTTTAGAACTATTGTATATAGCATCCTTTTTTCATTTCATGCTCATTCTTTGTATTGATGATATAAGTGTGGTTAACTTTCTCCATTAAAGTGAATTTCTACCATTAACATACAGTATGTTAAATCTAGCATATTTGTATTATGGCTTCCACAGTTAACCTTAAGTGTAGATAAAAATGTTATGTTGTCACATGGAAACAGTCAAAAGTTACTGTTGACTACAGACATTTGTTTGTACCATTTGTCTCTATGCATCTATTAACCCTTAGAGAACCCTGTGATTTTCTGTATTTTTGTGTTTTCGTTTTTTTTCACTCCTTACAGTCCCAGAGCCATATCTTTTTTATTTTTACGTTCACATAGTCTTATTAGGGCTTGTTTTTGGTGGGACAAGTTGAACTTTGTAATGTCACTATTTAATATTGTATATGATGTAGATCTGTAAAACCTGAGGGAACTGGCTGAATCCCATGCCTGATTACAACCACAGCACACATCATCTGGACAGGTCATCAATATCAGATCGGCTGGGGTCCAACACCCGCACCCTCGGCGATCAGCTGTTTGAGGAGATGGTGCACGCAGTATGCACATGCCATCTCCCTTCTCTCTCCCTGCTCTCTGCTATATGTCTATGGGACAGCAGAGGTGAGCAGGAAGAGAGAAGGGAGATGGCACGTGCACACTGTGTGTGCCATCTCCTCAAACAGCTGATCGGTGAAGGTGCTGGGTGTTGGACCCCCGCTGATCTGATATTGATGACCTATCCTGAGGATAGGTCGTCAACAGAAAAAGCTCAGACAACCCCTTTAAGTTTTAGCTTATAAGATACTTCTTTTTGGCATATGCACTTTGTTCCCTTGTCAGATTACTTAGTACCTGCATTATGTACTTCAGATAGCCAAATAGTACCTTGGCTGTGTTTGTTGTATTACTAATTTCTGTAAGGGGCATAGCAGTCTTTCAGTGAAGGTATTGACACTAACTTCTCAGGTGAAACTTTCACACAAAAGAAATACACCCCATCCTTCAGAGCCGCTTTCATGCAACTAACCAAGATATATAAGGAACAGATTACATCTTGGTGGGAAGTTCAGTCCCTTGAAAACTATATTAAACATAATACTGATTACTAAATACATAATACTGATTATTACATTTTAACAGGAAGCCACAAACAGCCCACTTAAGGTACATGCACCTGCTGCTCGAGGAAGAGAAAGTTACCTTTTCTTCCTTGGAAGTGGAACTGAAGGAACAAATAGAGCAAAAGTTTAATCAGGAATTTGACTTCACTAACAAGGAGGCACAATTAAAAAATGCACTTGAATGTTTCCAATACCACTTAAAAGAACGTGAACACCAACAGTTTAAACCATGACTTACAAGACTTCAAGGAAAATAAAGTCTACTCAGTTGACTCCCTCCCCACTAAGAATAAACCAGACATAGACAGTACCTCCAGTGACACCAAAATGTCAGACTTTGATAGTGAATCACGAGGCCATGGCAGAGGATTACAAGGTATACCCTATTCCACAAACCAACGTTTTTTAAAGAAGGATCCCTCTTTTCCACTACAAAATCGGAACCTGCCATAACTGATTCTAAGTGGATTGTTAACCTGTCCTCCTGTACACTAACTTCCACTGATATGACCATTCTTAGTAAAGGTCTATCCTTCTGAATCTGGATAGATTGGAGGCTTCGGCAGAGAAGTGCCAGATAAGGTTTAACACAAACAAATGTAAGGTTATGCACATGGGAAGGAAAAATAAATGTCACCAGTACATGCAAAATGGTAAAACATTGGATAACACTGACAAGGAAAAGGACTTAGGAATTTGAAATGGAGAAGATGATGACAGAGAAGATCTACATCAGAGGACACGTCACCTAGAGGCCCTGGATGTGAAAGGTATGTGCTGCTGCGGAAGGGGTAGCAGGTGGTCGACTTAAAGAATTGGGCCATATGCATTGGGGCTTGGGCCCGGGATCTTTTGAGACCCTAGCAATGATCCTGGTTCTGATACTGCTCTGGGTGTCATTAGGGAAAGAAAGACTCATACTCTCACTTCGAGTCCTGGCACCATTTAACCACCTAAAAGTTTTGCCCGAGCTCTGCTCAGGCTTTGACAAAAGCACTTAACTGCTTATATCTTGGGATTGGTAACAGCTACAGATATGGTCTGGCCTTGTTTGAAAGCTGGTGTTCAAAGAAGCTTTCAAATAAGAACAGTACTACAACATTATCTCCACCATATTGGAACATATAGCTGTTAGATTCGGGAGTGACTCTCACCAATAGGATATTAATGACTTAACCTGAGGGTAGGTAATCATTATCAGGAGCCTGGAATATCCCTTCAATACCACAAACAACTCAACCCACTAACTAATGAAAGTTCATTCTATATATAAGATATTGATTAGAGATGAGCGAGTCGATTCGTTGATTCGTATCGAATCTTGGGAATTTTTAGCTACGAAACGAATCCGAATATTAGGTGATTCGCTTTGGCTTTGTACGCATTCGCTATGTAGTTTGTCCTATAAATTATACACTATTGCTACGTATAAGTTACTCTATATGCTGTTGCGTACGAATTCAATTCATTAGCGATGAAGACTCCTCCCCGGTAGCTCCGCCCCCTTCTCCAATGCGAGAGGAAGACGAGGCAACTCAGGCACTTAAGATGGTGACACAGCGAGGTCCTGACTGGGAAGGCATGGTGTGGGGCACCGACCCCTATGAGGAGAAGGAACCGGAGGAAATCTACGTCTCTCAACATGTCTGGCAGCCTAAGAAGTCAGTTGAGGTGCCCGCTGAGGTGTTCACTCTGCTGGCTGAGACGGCGGAGGCGGCAGGAGTTCCCGCTCCGCCACGGAAGGACTACTCTGTTCGCCAAAATTCGATGTTCCCCGAGGCTGTCACCCGGAACGCCCTGACCCTCTGGGAATACAAAAAGTTGGTAGAGGAGTGGGTTGTGCAGGTGTTGGAGCACCCACGGTCCGGTGACCCCAAGCTGGAGCGCACAAAGGGTACCGTTATGTGGTTCAGTGTCGAACGGGGAGTTGGTTTTATCGGCGATGAGGAGACGGCAGAAAAATTATATGTGAACCGCCATTCTGTAAAGCAGCCGTATCTTCCGCCCGTCTGCCACAATCTCCACGCAGGGGATTACGTGGAGTATACCCCTATGAACAGCCTTCAAGGTCCCTTTGCTACTGGGGTAAAACTCCTTACGTGACCAGCTAATTCTGCAGCGCCGCCGGAAGAGTGGACTGAGGCGGCCCAGGCCGCAGAAGAGGCTCGGTGTTCCCATGAGACCAATGATGGGACTGTGCGATCTGAGGAGAAATCCCAAGCTCAGCTGGAACCTTTGATACCAGATTTGCCACCGCCGCCGATCCTTCATGTGGGACAGATGACCACCAACAGTTTCGTGTACCAGCCATCGGTGGTACAATGCCCAGTCTGCCGCTCGCGGAAGACCGTTACCAGAGCCCTTACAGCTGGAGATTCTGTCACCTTGTATGCTGGCGGGAGGATCTGGCCCCTACAAGGTAAAGGGCAAGGCCCAAGTTGCCATGGCCCTTGCCAGTGTGACTGCCCGGTCACTACCAAGACCATCCCTGAGAGGTTGTGGGGGTCTGCTGCCGCAGCCAGTGTAGCTTTCATGAGGCAGGAGCGCCCTCTCATGTCTTTTAGCTCCAGCAGCAGTGAAGAGGACCTGCTGGCCCTTAAGTAAGGATCCTGCAGCTTTTATGGGAGCCAAAACGTAGACTTAACTTGAAGGGTGAGCAAGTTGGCATTTGTTTTTATTTTTGTTGCCCTGCGTTGGTCCTCACCCAGATGGACATGGGATGTCAGGACTCCCCCCATCAAAAAAAAAAAGTTTTAACCAAGTTGCGCATACGTGCGCCTCATCCCTTTTTTCCCCCTTTTCAGGTTATTGGGGAGCCCCTTGAAAGAGGGTTTTTTAAGGAACCTTTGCTACTATTTTTTTACCCATTTGGATTACAATTACCTATGTGGATTACAAATTACAACTGAGTTTTGGACTCTGTTCCAGTTGTATGACAGGCGTTAGAAGAAAAGAGACTTAAACGTGTCCGTGAGCATACTAGGTAGGTGATATTTAAAATGTTTACATTATACCTATAATGTATTTGCACTATATTGTTTGCACTGGATTGTTTGCACTAATGTTTTTACCTTTCAGCAACGTTTTCAAGTATGTTGCCCATTGTGTGTATTTCTTTACAGGTACCGCAATGTGTCCTCATATTCACTTTATTGTATGGTGGATGGTTGTACTATGCACTTAGCCGGATATACAGCACCTTACTTGTTCTACCTCAAATATACATACATGGGGCAATTTCAGATCTGACCATTTATGCTGGATCTGGCCGCAAGGTGTCGAAACGATGGCGCAAGCCTCGGATCACCTGCTGGATCACCTTCTTTTTAGGCTGGTTCGGGTGGTGGTGTGTGCCATCGTAAATCGTAATCCTGCCGGTCCATCAGCCGGACTATGTATTTCAGCAGTGCAGCAGAGCTAAATAATGAGGATCGCCTGGATGCCATTTTCTAAAATTCGCTCTGCCTCTGAGAAGTGCATGCCGCGGCCCCTCGTCGTACGTGCCTGCGTATTACGTAATCGCGTAGACAATAGTACACTGATGATTCGTACGCTATTTGTGCGCTCATGCGTACGTCTTCTAAGAAGTTGTGTACATTTTTTAAAAGAGTTTTCGTTATTTTGTACGCAAATACAACAAATTTATTCGTCGAATATACGAATCTTAGGAAAAGTTCGGCTAATGTTCGGCAAATAAAATTTTGAATGATTCGCTCATCTCTAATATTGATATGTTAATCAGAATAGTTGGATGTTGTTGTATTTGGATCTACTTGCCTTGTGCTACATTATAAATTACCTTAGTTATTCAGGAATTATATAAAAATAGGCTCAAGGAACCCATCCTAGAATATGACTAGGATAGGTTTCCGCAAATTGTATAGCTGCTTGGAGGGATGAAGGGTCAAGGACTTGCCACACTGTGCTCCACCAGCACATGGCTTCACTTTGCATTGCTGAGATTTACTGTCAGGCTGCTCAGCCTTATGGCTTATATCATGTATATATTATATCACGTTAACTCCATTGCTATATATTGTGGAGCAGGAAGTCTGCTCGATGATAGATATTGATGACACATCCTGTGTTCAGCATGCTGTCAGATTGAGTATCCTGACAGGAACTGGTAGCAGTTCTTGCTCTACAGTAGATCATAATTGAATGAACAAGCATGAGATATGTCATAAGGCACACAGCTCTAGTTTGGCTATTTCAGTCAACCCCATGGAAGTGAATGGAGCAGCGACCACTCATATCAATGGGACTGCCAAAAGTATCCGCTTGGATATTTTCAGCGCACCCATAGGAATGAATGGAGGGTGGTCACGCATGCGTGGTGTGTCTTCATTCACCTTGCGGGCTCTGTGATAGTGATAGGCCCCAATGTCTGAAATGAGAAAACCTCTTTAATGTTTTGTTCCTGCAGGAGATAAACCACTGTCAGGAGTGTCTACTACTACCGATTTATTCTCCAAATTGAAAAATTGTGTATGACTGGCAATAGATAGAACAGATAGAATCTTGTGAAGAACTTTTATAGTAATGATACTTTTGTAGTACAGTATAGCTTTCTGAAATGTGGGCATGTTATATAATTTAGGACACAAGTTTTTATTATATATGCAAAAAACTAATTTACTTTTTAACAAAAATATTTAATGACCCTATACAGTTTTGCTTTTACAGAAACTTCTACTAGTCTGTAACACTCTGTCTTCAGGCAGAACTTACACATAATAAATGAAGGCAAGGGATTTATATTTGCAATTACTATATACCAAACTGATATATTAAAAATCCTTGAAGCACAGGAAACATGTTGTGAAGTTTACATTTAGTGACCTTTATGTATATCCGAAAATATAATTACTTTTTAATTAACTAAATAAATCTCATGAATCCTGCAGCGACAATGAAACAGTTACTTATTCTTTTTGTATTACTACTTTGTTTGGCTTTTATACAATACCATATGAGTCACAGCTGTTGTGTAAATGGTAAACAGTTGTGCATTTTAGGGTGGTGTCTTCATAGGAAGAGGGGCAATACTTTGAATATTTTATTGTTATTCTTAATGTTTTAAGAAATATTTACACTTACAGGTTTTAAAGTGTAGTTTTCTTTTTATTCAATTTTACCCCCAAAAATGTTACTTTTGGTTAAGTTACAAACTTAGAGTACCTGGAACTTTTACAAAATGCATTTCTTTTTGCCTTTCCAACTGTGATTTTTTTCATGTTTCATGACTCAGAAAAGTTAAAGGGTTTGTCCCACGAAAAATATTGTACAGTTTTCAAACTAGCACCTAGATCTGAATACTTTTGTAATTGTATGTAATTAAAAATTTTGCAGAACCATTGAGTTATTCAATAATGCTCAGATTCATCCTTCAACTGCCTCCGGAGCAGTGATAGGAAGAGCATGGACACACTCCTTAGCTGCAGCAGAAAAGACACTCCTCTTGAGCTTTCAGCTTGATATAAATCTGGCAGAGCAATGAATGTGGAGATCTCTGGTTCCATATGAGGTACAGGGATGGTTCTAGCTTTGTTAGAAAGAGGTTGTCATGTACTATATGATGGAAAAAAAGAAAAAATGTTGTTGCAATTTATTTCAGCTGGGCAACCTTGCATTTTTTCATATGACCTATCTCATTGAATGGCATTTTATGATGAACCAGTAACTGATTTTTTGTTACATAGTATGAACCTACAATGTTTGCATATACAAACAGGGGAGACATGGTGTCATGACCCCATAGTTTACATATGCTAACTAGAGATGAGCGAATTTTTAAAAAATTCGATTCGGCTGGTTCACCGAATTTTCCGAAAAGATTCACTTCGATCCGAATAAATTTGTGGCGAATCGCGTTAAAAAATGGCTACTTCCGGGCTGCAAAGAGCCTGGATAGTGGTGTAGAACACTGTGCCTTGCAGTAAAACGAATAGAGAGTAGTGCTGAGTGAGCACCTCTGTGCTCGTATGCTCGGGTGCTCTAGCCGAGCACTCGAGCATAATGTTAGTCAATGGGACTAAACCAGCCACCCCCCGCTCGGAAGAGGGGAGAGTGTCTGGTTAATAGAAAAAGATCAGAATCGCGACTTCTCCTCTTTTACTCCTTTCGCTCGTAAAAGTATGCTAATTAACTGAATTTGTATGCATTAGCGCACAATGCATATGCATTAGCGTCCAAATGCGTACGCATTAGCATATAAATTCGTACGCATTAGCATACAATGTGTAGCATTAGCGTACAAATCAACATTACAGTGAATGCCAGCATTGCACTCGACTACACTCGGTGTTCGGCCGAACACCGAGCGGAGCCGAGCATAGGCATGCTCTGCCTAACAGCGAGTTCGGCCGAGCATGCTCGCTCAACACTAATAGGGAGTCTACTGTGGTAGTGAAAGAATACTGTGAGCCAGTGTGACACGCACATAACAGGCTTCGCTCTTAGAATCGCTGCACACTTTTATGTATTTGGGCAGTTAAGGGGACAAAACTCACCAAACAACTCAAGTCTGAACTCAGCCTTACAGGTCAATGATAGTGCCAGCTATAAAGAATCGTGCAGAGGCCCAAGATCCTAGATCCTAGAGCGCCGAGAGCGCACGCCTTTTACACCAATTCACTGTTTCCACATACATTTCGACAGAACCTGTTCTATTACATGCGTATACAAGCAGATCCCCCCCAGACAGGTTGGAGATGGCAGTGGCAGCAGCATCAGCAGACTATAGAGTGGCATGAGTAGGACACAGAGTGGCAGAATGACAGACCCTGGAAGTGGCAGCAGCAGTGGAAGTAGTAGTACAATTTGGAGGCCACAGAGTGGCACAATTACCTAATTTTGATGTAGCGGCAGCTAGGAGACGGCATGTGGGGTCGGCGGCGACAGCAGCATCAGGCCGGAGAGTGGCATCATGACATACCCTGAAGAGCAGACCGTAATAAAAAATTGTCATAAGAGTGACTGAGGCAAGTAGCCTGAAGAATACAGTCTCATTTGTCAAGGTTTGGGTGACGCATCATGGCTGATCTAATCTGATGCATCAGGCATTGGTGGGTGGAAATCCTGGCTGATCCACGCCTGATTCATCTTGACAAAAGTGAGTCTTTCCACATTTTGGAAGGAAAAGCGAGTTCTCCTTGGGGTAACTATGACACCCGCCGCACTGAACATCTGCTCTGATGCCACACTACTAGCCGGGCAGGACAGCTTCTCCGGTGCAAACTCAACCAGTTGCGGCCACAAATCCAGTTTTGCTGCCCAGTAGTCCAGGGTGGCAGGGTGCTGTCCAAGTAGGCCACCCACTGCTAGTTCAGGGTCTGCTCCTGGTCTACCTGCTGCTGCTGGTAAGTACTTTCCGCACTTGGCGGGTGAAGAAAGCTGCTCATCAGTGACTCCAGACTCAAGTTGCTGCGGATGGAGCTGGTACTGCTCCTAACCCCCGACACCCCCACAGCAGCCGCGGCAGTGGTACGTGAACGCTGAGGGACCCCCCAGTCAGACCTGCGAGAGGATGGACGATGACGCAGATAGGCAGCAGCCAACTGACTACATAGGAGGTCTCTATAGTACTTCAGTTTATCTTCCCTCTCAGCAGGTGAAAAAAAGGCCCCCATTTTAGACCGGTAGCGAGGGTCCAAGAGGGTGGAAAGCCAGAAGTCATCCCTCTGCCGTATGGTGAATATTCGTCTGTCACTACATAAGCAAGTGAGCATGCATCAGGCCTTTTGCGCAAGTGACTCGGAGGGACTCCCTGCCTCCAACTCCACTGTATACTGCCATGGTGTCTCTGGGTTATCTGCCTCATCTTCTGCATCTCCATCTACCTCCTCTGGCTGCTCCTGCTCCTCCTCTTCTGTCACCTAGGTAGAAAAACCACTAAATGCTTGTGCTCCAATGTCCTCCTCCTCCAGTTCAGCCCCCACCGGACTCATGTGGCCGTGAGATGCAGTATCCACGTCTCCAGTGCCCTGACCAGAAAGATTTTGCAGCATCTGTTCCAGGACATGAAGCAGTGGAATGACGTTCACACCAAAGTCTTGGCGACTGACAAATAACGTGGCCTCCTCAAAGGGCCTGAGCAAGCGGCAGGTGTCACGCATGAGCTGCCACTGGCTGACATCAAAATTACACAGGGGAGTACTCCTGTCCACTTGGATCATTAAGAAATCGTTTATGACCTTTCTCTGTTCGTACAGTCGAACCAACATATGGAGGGTAGAATTCCAACGGTGGAAACGTCACATATCAGCCTATGTTGGGGGATGCCATTCTGCCGCTGCAGCTCAAGGAGGGTGTGCTTGGCGGTGTAGGAATGGCTGAAGTGCATGCAAAGTTTCCTGGCCATTTTTAGAATGTTTTGCAGTTGGGTATAAGACTTGAGGAACGGTTTGACAACCAGATTAAATACGTGCACCATGCAGGGCGCATGGCTCAGCCCTCCTTGGCGCAGCGCGGACACCATGTTCTTTCCATTATCTGTCACCATGTTTCCGATTTTTAGTTGTCGCGGAGAAAACCAGCAATCGATTTCTTCTTGCATGACGTGGAGCAGTTCCTCCCCTGTGTGACTTTGTTCGCCCAGGCAAACCAGGCGTAGAACTGCGTGACACTGCCGTGCCCTGCACATGTGGTACACTAGAGGAGCACTATGACTTGGCCCTGAAGTGGAGGCTGAGGTGGTGGAGAAGGAGCCGGACATTAGCGCAGGATCTGCAGTTTGACAACGAGGAGGAGAAAGTGGCGTCACCTATTCAAGTTGCTCTTTTAGCTGGCCAGGAAGCACATTGACCCAGTGGGCTGTAAAGGACATGTACTGGCCTTGACCATAGTTACAACGCCACACATCGGCGCTGCCGTGCACTATGGCAGACACCGACAGGCTCAAGGACTGGGCCAACTTCTCTTCTGCATATTTGTGCAGGGCTGGGACTGACTTTTTGGCAAAGAAATGACGGCTTGGGACTCTCCACCTCGGCTCGGCACAAGCCATCAGTTCTCTGAACGGTGCAGAGTCCACCAGTTGAAAAGGGAGGGACTGCAGCGCGAGCAACTTGGACAGGAGCATGGTTAGCTTCTGCTCTGTAGGATGGCTGGACACGTACTTCTGTCTCTTTTCAATCGCCTCGGTGAACGACTGCTGCCGTAATGAGTGACGAGGAATAAGAGGAAGAGGAGCAGGAGCATCTGGAGTGGTAAAAAATGACAGACAGCTCCATTCGGCAGAGGTGCTGGAGCCCTGACTGCCTGAAATGGGATGCATGCCACTGGGTGATGCTGCTGTTTATTCTGCCGACTGGACCACCACATCTGAGCCACGGTTCTCCCAGGCCACTTTGTGGTGACGCTGCATATGTTGGTGCAGGGCCATGGTGCCAACATTAGCACCCTGGCCACACTTCACTTTCTGACCACAGATTCTACATATAGCCATGTTCACCTCCTCAGGCGTCTTAAGAAAAAAATTCCACACCGCCGAGTAGGCGATTTTACAACCAACACTCCCCACTGACTGAGGGGTACCTCCGCTGCCTGGCTGAGCCCCTGCACCGCTCTTTTCAAGGCCATAAAGCACCTGAGAAGAGTGCAGTCTACCCCGTGCCCGTTTGGCTCCCGACCTCGCACTGCTGCCACTCCGCTGACTAACGGCCACAATACCAACTTGCTGCCTGCACCACTGCCTGACGCGCAAGCTGTCAGTCTCGTTTGCAGATGATGATAATGATGATGAAGCCCTTGCTTCACCCGGTTCCCAAGTGCGATCAGCTACATCATCATCAACTACAGTTTGCACGTTGCTAATGTCCTCCTCAACTGTCTCGGTGTACAAAGCCTGACCGCTCTCAACATCACCTCCCACTACACTCTCCTCATCAGTACTTGACCGCCTACTGGAAGGAGCGGATTTCTGCCCCACCTCTTGGCTTCCAAGTAGCTGCTGACTGTCCTCAAGTAGTTCGTCCTTGCTGTATAGAGGCGCCCATAGCATATAGTACTCTGGCTGAGGGAACCAAAAAGGACAGAGGTAGGTTGAGGACCGGTGAGGGCACTGGAGCTGCTCCTGGCCCATGCAAACTAAGGGTTTTGTCTGACGAACCTACCGACTCTTGGCTGGGGGTTTCAGATGTCATCTGGGAGGAAGTGGATGACCGAGTAAACCATTCAAGAACATCTGGGTTGGTGGTCAACACACGACCACTAGATGACACCGGTAGCTGTGGCCTCATTGAGTGACCCCTAATGCCACGTCCCCTTCCTCTGCTGAGACTTGTGCCTGTTCCCGAAAAATTTATGCCCCACCCCTCTGTCTACATCCTGTTTAATAAAAAAATTTAAAATAAAATAAAATGAAGAATACCCCCAAAAATTATACTTTGCTCACTGCCTTGCACAATGGCTTAACTATTTCTTTCAAAAATATTGTCACCTACACAGTGTGTTAACAATGGGTTACTGAACTGCAGTACAATGGGTTACTGCACAGCACTATACACTTTGTTTATATAGCGACTGACGCTGCGACTATCGATGTAAAAGGAACAAGCCCAGAACCACGTCTTAACTCTTTTTTGGGCAATTCAACTTCACTGACTTCATTAGCACAATATCACGCTTTTCTGTTTGGATGGCGAATAACGCCGCAAATAGATATTTAAAACTAAGAACCCCACATACACGGATTCACTGTTTTTTTGGCAATTCAACTTCACTGACTACATTTGCACAATATCACGGTTTTCTGTTTGGATGGCGAATAACGCCGCAAATAGTTATTTAAAATGAACAAACCCACAAACACGGATTCACTGCTTTTTTGGCAAGTCAACTTCACTGACTACGTTAGCACAATATCACGCTTTTCTGTTTGGATGGCGAATAATGCCACAAATAGTCATTTAAAACTAACAACCCCACAAACACGGATTCACTGTTTTTTGGCAATTCAACTTCACTGACTATGTTAGCAAAATATCACGCTTTTCTGTTTGGATGGCGAATAACGCCGCAAATAGTTATTTAAAAAGAACAACCCCTCAAACACGGATTCACTGTTTTTTTGGCAAGTCAACTTCACTGACTGCATTAGCACAATATCACGCTCTTCTATTTGGATGGCGAATAATGCCACAAATGGTTTTTTTTAAATGAACAAACCCAAAAACACGGATTCACAGTTTTTTTTAGTTAGCACAATATCACACTTTTCTGTTTGGATGGCGAATAACGCCGCAAATAGTTATTTAAAATGAACAACCCCACAAACACGGATTCACAGTTTTTTGGCAATTCAACTACACTGAAGAATTTAGCACTATATGGCGCTCGTCTATTTGTATGGCGAATAACGCCGCAACTATTTCTTTCACATTTACAAGCAAACACGGATTATATATGTTTTTCCCCAAACACAACCCAAAAGATATTTTTTTTTATTATTATTATTTTTTTAAATTTTTTTTTTATGTACCCCAAACAAGGCTCTGACCCTCTTACTGCACTGCAAAAAGCGACAACAGTGGGGCTTCTTTGAATAAAGCACCCCAAAACAGCCTTTAGAACAGAGTGCAGTGCTGTATAACAGGCTAACCCCTATGCCCACTCACTGCTGCTCAGTGTACCAGAATAATTCAGATTATCTATCCCTGATCTCCTCATTTCTTTTCTTTAGGAACGTTTTTCTTTCACTTGCCCTATCTCTCCTGACATCTGTCTCTGGTCTAAAATCAATAGCAAATGGCAGATTCCAGCGCTGCAGAGCTGTTTATAGGGCGGTGACATCACAGGACCTGGCTGGCTGTTAATTGGCTACATGTCTGCATGTGATCGCATTGTGGGTGTTTACTTCTTTGTCCCAGAAATCCTTTCCCCATGTCATGCCATGTGCTTGCGGCCATTTTAGGAAAAAAAAAAAGATTTGTTACCACGAATCGCCATGAAATTCGCTTTCGTTACGAATCGAATTTTCCATGAAATTCGTAACGAATTCCACTTAGTCAGCTTCGATTCGCTCATCTCTAATGCTAACATGTGAATTTGTTGCATTACTTACCTGGTAACAGGCGAAGTGGAGTCGTCTGAAGGTACTTCTTGAGTGGTGAATGGGCTCAGATATTTTGTACAAAATGTATTTGCCAAGAGTCTCTAACTTATTTATACAAGCATAGCATGAGCTTTGGAATACTATATCACTATAGCATTTTGTGCTTTATCTGGTAGCGGTGTGCGGCTGCAATTTATGTATTTTCCTTTGATTGGAGAATGGTCAACCGACTGTCTCGAGGATCACCTGTAAAAGAGAAGAAAGTCAGTTACTGCGCACTTGGTAAGTGGCAGCCAAAGAACACAGAAGCAGAAAAGAAAGACAGAGCAAGAAAGAAAATGGAAGAATTACTTAAACAGTTAATTAGAAAAGCAGAAACTCACGGAGGAGAAGATTGGCTCCGGAGATGTCTTCAGGATGAATCCAACATGGATCTTCAATCTTCTAATCTAGTCAGCACTCCAGGAACTTCTAAGAGCGCAGAGCCGGATCCTGCATTCGTCAGAGGAGGCGCGACTTCCTGCCCAGGAGCACCTCTTTCTCCGGCTCCTACAAAAAGAAAAAGAAAAGAAAAAAGGTATTATTCTCCTTCTTCATCCCCTGAACATAAAGCTTCAACTTTTCCTGCGCCATCTGGCACGAGGAACAAGAAGAAGAAACCGACAGCAGCACCTCCACATCGCCACCAACGGTCGCCAGCAGCAACGTCCAGACTGTCACGCTTGAACTCTCGTGACAAGAAGACCAACGAAAACGCAAGTGGTGAGATAATAAACATTGATGACATTCATAGTGTCTGCGTTTCGCAGGACACCTCATCCCACAAGAAAGATTTTCCTTTTAAAATGGAGACTTTTTCTGATGAAAAAGTCCACTTATTTAAGGAATTTATTACATTCATGTCTAATAAAGGAGGTAAATCTAATCCAATACCGGTCTGGAACTCTCCAGACAGGCATTCGGATAATGATAGCTTAAAGGAATTAGAGGAGAGATGAGCGAACGTGCTCGTTACGAACACTGTAGCGCTCGGCTCCCCTGCGAACAAATGCCCGCAGGCATTGCGGATCCGTCCTCAGCTGCATGTAAGTCAATGGGGACGGATCCATTTGGTATGACACTCATACCAAACGGATCCGTCCCCACTGACTTTCAGTCGGGTGAGGAGGACGGATCCGTTTGGTATGAGTGTAATACCAAATGGATCCGTCCCCATTGACTTACACGCAGCTGAGGACGGATCCGCAATGCCTGCGGGCATTGAGTAGGGGAGCCGAGCGCTACAGTGCTCGTAACAAGCACGTTCGCTCATCTCTAAATTAGAGCATTACTCTAACACTGGTGATCCTAAGTTAGTTAAGAGAAAAAATTATTTAGATAACATTCATTCCGTCTTTAGATACCAGTTGCGGTACAAAAGAAACAGCTGTTAAAGAAATTATGCCCTGCCAGGTCTCTCCGTTAGGTTTCCATTTACCAAAACAGCTAAAAGACAGGATATGGAATAAAGAGTATATTGACATTTTTTCCCTCGTTCCGTCCCCTAAAGAATTATTAAAATCTGAAAAAAGGACAATGAGGAGAGAAAACGTACTCAACAAATGACCTTCACAAATTGGCTTCGAGCCTTTTGTATATATGCAGCGGTATTAGGAGAAAAACACCATTTGGACAGCATCTTAGAGGCCTATAAAAATTTCAGAGGTATGGCTTGGTGCAATTACGACAAATCTTTTCATCAAAAAATTGCGCTATACCCAGAATTAAATTGGGGCGCAAAAGATGTGGGCCTCTGGATCAATCTGATGTTACCTCAGAGGTCTAATCTTTTTTGCCAACAAGCACCTAGAAAAGGGATATGTTTTCGTTCGTACAATTAAACAGTCTGCAAATGGCAGAGCAATTCTAAGTACAAGCACGAATGCACTTTCTGTGCTGGAAACCACCCTGCAACAAAGTGCTTCAAGAAACAAAACTGGCAATCCTCTAAAAATAATGAACAAAATAGAGTCAGTGACACCAATGAATCTTCAAAAAATCATCCTTGATTTAAACATTTACCCAAACCAAACGATGCTCTAATGTTAATTGAAAGCTTCACACAAGGGATTTATGTACCTCCTTTTGAAGGTCCAGGTTGTTCATTTGTTGAAAATTTTAAATCTGTAAAAATAAAAAAAAAAGTGGTTCAGGACAAAATTGATAAAGAAATACTTGAAAATAGAGTTGCAGCCCTTTTTCTACCCCTCCTTTCAAAAATTTTAGAATTTCCCCTCTAGGTTTAATACCAAAAAAGGAACCAAATAGCTTTAGACTTATACATCATCTCTTATATCCCAAAAACCATTGATTTATTTAGTTGACAAAGACTCTGCTTCGGTTCATTATCTTTTGACCAGGCTTTAATACTTTTAAAGAAAGCTGGCAAGAATGCTCTTCTAGCTAAGACAGACATCAAATCAGCCTTTAGACTACTACCGATAAATCTATTGGGATATAATTCATTGGGATTCCATTTCAATGGTAAATTTTATTATGACAAAGCCCTCCCAATGGGTTTCTCTCTATCGTGTTTCTATTTCGAGGCATTCACGACTTTTCTTCAATGGATGGTAGATTATCATTCAGAAGGCGGTTACATCTTACACTATCTAGATGATTTTTTTATTTATTGGAGACAGTGGTACAAACCAATGTATTAATTTACTTAAGAATTTTGAGAATATTTCTGAATATTTTAATATTCCGTTAGCCATGGAAAAAACTGTATACCCAACAAACAAAATCACTTTTCTTGGAATTGCCATAGATACTAACAGTATGGAATTCTGTATTGCAGAAGAAAAAATTCTATCTTCCAGAATATTATTGAAAAATTTGCTAACTGCAAAGAAAACAACATTAAAAAGATTTCAATCGTCCCTAGGATCATTAAATTTCATATCTAGGGTTATACCAATTGGAAGAGTTTATTCTAAGAGGATGTACGCAGCAACAAGAGGTATAAAATCACCATCTGACCATATTCGCTTATCTAAACAAGTTAAAGAAGATATAAAAATTTGAATAGAATTCCTAACCTATTTCAATGGACAAACAATATGGCAAGAGGAATTTAAAGATTCAGAGTCTCTCCAATTTTTCACAGATGCGGCCGCATCTTATGGTTATGGAGCATTCTTTAACAACCAATGGTCAGCAGAAATTTGGCCGAGTTTTTAGCTAGAAATGCCATTTAGAAACAACATAGTTTTCCAGGAATTATTTCCAGTGTTAGTATCGTTAATTATCTGGCATAAGCTATTTAAAAATAAACGCATCCTTTTATTTTCTGATAACAAAGGTGTAGTATTTACTTTAAATTGCCTTTCATCAAAATCTATAACTGTCTACAATTTATTAAGATTAATAGTTTTACAATGCCTCTACAATAACATATGGCTTAAGGCTAAATATATAGTGGGTAAAGATAACCTAATAGCGGATGCTTTATCCCGGCAGAATCTCAAAATTTTCAGAGAATTGGCACCACAAGCGGAGTTTACAGGAATTCCATGCCCACCCCATTTATGGGAGGAAACTTGGACTTAATAAACGTTTTCATTAAAAAATCTTTGGTGGCAAATACATGGGCTGCATACACAGCCGCATGGGAATTCTGGAGAAAATTCTGCTTATCCAATAATTTAAGCCTTTTGGAAGACGATAGCGCATACCATATTCAATTTGTCTTAGATCTATTCGAAAGAGGACGAAAAGCAGACTACATACAAAAAATACTGTCAGGAGTCTCCTTTTTTAAACACATATTTAACACAACTCCAATTAAGTCAAGTTTTTTGGTCAAACAAATAATCAAAGGCACGAAAAGAGATAATGTCAAACTGGAAAAAAACTAGACCAATATCATTAAAAATATTAAATAAATTTATATAGCACTTACCTTTTGTTTGCTCCTCTCCTTATGAAACTGGTTTATTCAAAGCAGCCTTCTTGATAGCTTTCTTCTGAGCTCTGAGAATTAGTGAACTCGCTGCAGACAATAAAAAATCAGTTTCACCATTATATTTAAAAGATTTAAAAAAACCTTAATCTTTTATCGAACTATATATAAAATGCTCTAAAACTGACCAATCTGGCAAGGGTAATTGGTTACAACTTCACAAATATTCTTCATCTACTCTTTGCCCAGTTCAGGCAATAAAAGATTGGTTACAGTTTAGAGCAAACAAACAAGGTCCCCTTTTTGTACATATTAACAATTCACCTCTTACGACATTCCAATTCAATTTCATTTTGAACAAATGTAAATCCGCCCTGGGTTTTAATAAGGAAAAAAATTTTGTTCATTCATTTAGAATACGCCACGCTAGCAGCTAAAATTGGTATGTCCGAAAAATCCATAAAAAGTATTGGAAGATGGTCATCTAAGAGACACAGAATTCATGTGAGACCTGAACTTTTATTGTAATCTCTTTCAGATATAAAAGTGAACATCTGGATTATTGGAGAAGAAACAATAGTGTCAGCTAAAAAACGGTCAACGATAAAATTCAAGAACGAGAACCTAGGCTTTCAGGATAAAATAAAAATATATTGGAAAAGTATCCCAGGTTTAAGAATAAAAAGTTTATTTCGTATATGTTTGAACACATCTGTTCAGTTTCCATCCCCTCAAATTCTCATTTTACAGAATGGATCAATTGACATGGGTATAATAAAGACACATGATTTGATTAATGAGTTAAAAATTACACTCAAGAAATTGCATTGTCAATTCCCAAATACTAAAATTGTTTTCTCAGAAATAGTTCCTAAATGGTCATGGAACTCTAATAACATGGCATTTATGGAAAAAAAACGGTTAGGATTAACAGAAACATTGAGAAATTCATGAGTTTAATTCAGGGACTATCCTACCGACATATTGAACTTGAAAGATACATTAGGGGTTTATACGATGATCATAGCCAGAAATTAACAAACGTAGGATTGGATATTTGGAAAATGTTAGATTTCAGAATGTTATTGAAATTGGTCTCGGTGCAGTTAAGCCATAAAGCTCTGCTATATGGCGGTTTGGGTAAAGTCATCCCTTTGGGATGGACTATTAATGGTATTGTTTGACTGAATATTGAGTTATTGTTCTGGTTTTTGATGATATTCATTAAGTTGGTAACATTAATGCATTGTGGCCAAATTAAAATAATTAAGTAATTAAGTAAATATTTGAGTTTGTATTTATTAAAATATTGAAATTGGTAATTGGGGATCTATGACACCATGAACCTACCATGTTTGCATATACAAACAGGGGAGACATGGTGTCATGACCCCATAGTTTACATATGCTAACATGTGAATTTGTTGCATTACTTACCTGGTAACAGGCGAAGTGGAGTCGTCTGAAGCTACTTCTTGATTGGAGAATGGTCAACCGACGGTCTCGAGGATCACCTGTAAAAGAAAAGAAAGTCGGTTACTGAGCACTTGGTAAATGGCAGCCGAAGATTCCCCTCCCGCCTTTTTTAAATCTAAATGTTGCGGTGCTAAGAATGGGGTAAAGTCATCCCTTTAGGATGGACTATTAATGGTATTGTTTGAATGAATATTGACTTATTGTTCTGGTTTATGATGATATTTGTTAAGTTGGTAACATTAATGCACCGTGGCCAAATTTATCCACAATAAAATATTAAATAAATATTTGAGTTTGTATTTTTTAAAATACTGAAATTGGTAATTGGGGATCTATGACACCATGTACATTATTCATACATCTGTGCAATTTCATTTACTCTATTGCCTTCAGTACATCAGAATCGCTATCGTATCTAGTTGCGCTTTCCACACCTGTATGTTTCCCTGATGGCCAATGCGCAAGCGCGCCCCGGTCTCCTAGAGCAGCGCTCTCTATTCCCTGCCTTCCATGGCGCATGTGCTATCTCGGATATGGCCGCACGCTCCCCCTCCAGCATCCTTTACATGCAGCTGTATTGCACACGCTCGTGCCGACTGCCTTAGGCCGCGCTCTACCCAGTTCACGCATGCGTTCTCTTCAGTGTGGCGGCGCGCCTTTTCTCTATGGCGTCCCACACGTGTTGCTCACACCAGGCTTCAGGTCTCGCTACAGTATTCCACATACAGGTAAATTGACATAATCAGCGCTCTTACATATGCTTGACTTTCTTTTTACAGGGCAACCTATATTATTATAATGCCTCATATGTCCTTTTATAGCGCTATCTACTTTGATATGATGCATTATATGTCTAATGTACTGTAATATATTTTGATTACCCTGTGATTTATGTACATCTATGATTATGTTGCCTCTATTTTCAACTTATCTCCCGGCAATTATGTTTTCATGTTTACTTTTTCATAATTATTTATTTATTCACACCCACTTATCACGTGACCCGTGGGTGGGGTATGTTAATTTGTGATATCACTCCAAGGCTATTTATAGCCTGACACTGTTGGTGTATGCATGCTTGAGAAAGGCCGAAACGTAACATCCGGAATAAAATTCCACAAAGGACGTGCTGTCTCCTCCAACTTTGTTTTTTGTATGTACTATATGATGTCTGATTTTCATTCTTTACATTAGTCATGGGATAACTCCTTTAACGTGACCATACGCCTTAGGTCCCATTCACACGACCGTATGTATTCCGTGATCCGTATAAAAATGAAACGGAAGACATACGGAAAGTCTTCCGTAGTGTTCCGCATTTTTGCGGACCCATTGACTTTAATGGGGCTATGGATGTGATTTTGCGGCCAAGTATAGGACATGTTTCATTTTTTTTTGCAGGAGAACTTCCGTAATATACGGATGTGGAATGCACTCCGCATTTTTTTTTCTCCTATGGAAAAATGGGTCCGTATGGAAATGTACATACGGTCGTGTGAATGGGGCCTTAAATAGCTGGTCACCAGAAACTTGTTTGGCCAACAGCTCTCTCTCCTGAATCCCACATACACGCTAGATTTGACCAATTGTGTATATTTTTCAATGGAAGAGAGGAGGAAGCTACTGGCACACACCTCTGGGAGTGGCTTATTTCCTAGGGGAACAAAAGTACAGGCATAGAAAATCAACAAGTTCAATCCTTCTCTTCCCCTACATCAGTTATGGAGATAGACTTGGTAGCTACCCATGCACATTAAACTGTCGGCTGGTCCTAACAAAAATGAAGCATAATAGTCTAATGTGTTTGGGGCCTTTAGAGCCAATTGCATGTTCCCTTTCTGTAATACCTGCAACAAACATTCCTCTCCCTCCTACTGAGTGAACATTCTACCATCACTTCAAGCTGCATTATAGCACATACTGCACACACCTTTTCCCTGCTGAGTTTGATTCTTCTTTTCTAAAATAAAGCAGCCCACTTCTTACCCCCTTTCTCCACTCTGGGTTGTATATTTCCAAAGTCCTTACTTTTTCCCTGATGCTGCTGAGATGGCTCTTCACAGTCATTGCAGCCTGTTATATGACATCTGAGTGTCCAATTAAGGCACTCTCCACAAGGAGAGATATTACCCTCCAAATCCTGACCTAGGCCTCTCACCCAGTAAAGACAGTACTCTTTGCTCTGCACTGTTGATGGGCATGTTAGATATTACAGACCATAGTACATGCCTTAGTTTGTAACGCATGCTGTTCCAGGCCCAGAAGCTAATAGCCCGACATTGGATTCATCCACAACCTCCCTCTGTGGATGAGTTCCTTAACAGGGTTGATGATATACTTTGCCTTGAAAAAAGGTGTGTATGTAAAGAGGAAGTGTATCGCTAAATTTTCAACATTGTGGGATAAGTGGTTCTCTGTCAGGGCCGAATCCTCTTCTCCCTGGTCTCTCTGGACTCCCCTTGTGGCGGTGGGGGACAGTTCGGGTAGAGTGCTTGGATAGTCGTCCATGTTTGGGGACTCCCTATGTAAGGAAACTAGACAAGATGTTATGTAGAGTGGAGGGGGCGCCCTAATTGAATATAGATACCGGTTAGACCTGGTCATGATGGATATGTAATGTTATCTATGGCGGGTTTTGGTACTCATGCTAGGATCGGCATAACCATCTTTTCTGCCCAGCAGGGTTAGAAAATTATTAAAATTTATTTTCTGCTTCTGTCATCGTATCTCTGAAGTCTTTAGTGTGGTTATAGCACCATCTAGCGGTGTTAAATTGTATTACAACTTTTTTTTTTGTTACAAAGACTACTGCATTGTGGGTGGTGCAATCCATTGTGGGTTATTGCAAGGCATCCTGGGAAAGAAAAGTCTCCAGTCTCCAGGACACAGTACAGAGCTGTCCTCTGCATGTCTCCTTCTCAAACTCCACCATCCTTGTCAAAGCATACCTGGTGAGAGATCTACCTCTGTTTCAGGGACATTATGTTACGCAGAGCTGTTCAGTTGGTTGTATTACTACTCAGGGAGTTATTAGTGTTAGATGTTAGCTAGACATGTAATCCTATGTATAGGCAGCCATTTTGCCATGTGCTTCACTGTTAGTGTAATGTTACAGTACATGCTATCCTATGCTTTATACTTATACGTGTTATTTTTATTCTTGTAGTTTTACCAGTCAATCCTGTTTTGTCAATCAACAATCCTGTTTTACCAATCAAATGTGCAATCTCTCACTAACGCGCACTGTGCAGAGAGTACAACTTGTTGACCAATAAAAAAGTTAGACTACAAAGAACAGTCCTCTTATTTGAAAGACAAGAATGGTTTATGGTGAATGTCAGACTGCATACTGTGTGAACGTGTAAGAAGGCAGAACAGTAAAACAGATGCTAGTCACTAGCAATAATGGATCTGACTATACGAAGCCGCCATCAGCCACGCGTTCCTACATACAAGATTGCACAGTCACAAGAAGCGAGAGTGCAGTCCCCAGCAAGCGCAGCACGATCCAGATCATGCTGAAGGCTGCAAAAGTAAGGTCTTCCTTTGCTGCACAAGAGATGCAACTTAAGAAAGAGGGAGGCTGCCTGCGAGCATCACTGGAAGAAAAGAGAGTATGAATGGAAGAAGAGAGAGTACGATTGAAAAAAGAGACAGTATGAACGGAAAAGGAGACAGCATTCCTGCAAGCGTCACTGGAAAAACTCGCTGCAGAGAAAGAAGCAGCAGCAATTGCCGGAGCAGAGTTCCTAGAAGCCATAGAATTCCCTAACTCGAGAAACACAGCCAAGTACTTGGGCTTGACCTAGATCAACAAGATCCAGCACTGTGTGTCTCAGAATATGTCCATCAGTATCCCAAGACAGAGGGCAACTATGATCCAGTATATCAGCCAGCTTATACAGAGTGTCAAAAGATCCCACTTTGAACCACAGTACCTCGAACAGGGCGGTATGCGACAAAACAATGCTGACCACAACTACCGCCCTACAGAACAAAAGCTGCAACCTTCGCCTCGACTTAAAGGGACAACCTTCGCATCAGAACGGTATTATACAGACTTCCCTAAGCCAGAAACCCCTAAAAGGTATGGTTATACACCACACATGCAACATAACAACAGTACACCAGGTAGTATCGGCGCTAATTAAGCTGCCCTGGACTTCGCTAAGTTCTTTGCTAAACAGGAGCTGGTGACCAAAGTTCACCGATCACCCCGAGAACTACAGGGAATGGCAAGCCTCCTTCCAGAATGCCATAAGGGACTTAGATCTTTCCTGTAGTGAGGAGTTAGATCTCTTGGTAAAGTGGCTCAGAAGCGAGTCTGCTGAACAAGCCAAAAGAACCAGAGACATTAACATAAACTATGTTAGGGGAAAGGCCTAAAGATGTTGTTGGAAAGACTTGATGAGTGGTTATGGGTCAATAGAAGCTATAGAAAATGTTTTATGTAAGAGAATTGATATTTTTCCCAGAATAGTGGGTAGGGGTTACCAGAAGCTCAGGGAATTCAGTGACTTGTTAATAAAGGTACAGGTTGCTCAGGCAGAAAGAGAACTGCCAGGGCTAGCATTCTTGGACAGTGCCAGAGGTGACAACCCAATTGTCCAAAAACTCCCTTATAACCTACAGGAGAAGTGGATCATGCATAGTTCTCATTATAACAAGGTCCATAGTATACCATTCCCTCCCTTCAGGGTGTTTGTAGACTTTGTTCCTTCCAGTAAATGAGAAGAAAAAAGGAGCGGCACTCACCGGTATCTTCACTACTTTTAATCTTTAATGGGGTTGGCAGATATAATCACATCGCAGGGAGCGGACTTGCGTTATCCCACGCAACTCAGCAGTGATGGCTGTTTCGCGCATAATCGCGCTTCCTCAGGCCACGTAAGGACACAACAACATCCCCTCCTATGTATCAAACAAGCAGTCCCTGCGCATGTGCACATTACAAAAGCTGCAAATCAAACATAAAAACATGAAAGTGTACATTACATATTGTATCATTATGCAAAAACATTATAAAAAGACACTTATAAAAACAAGGGGCAAGGGGGGATAGACACCGTGCTTTGTTGAGGAGTGAAGCAAAATGGATTATTAGAACTGAGGCAATAAGTCCAGGAAACAGCATCCAATTTAAGTGAAGAATGGTTCTACTTTATTCCATCACCCTGGTACATGCTACGTTTCGGCTTATCCCCAGCCTTTATCAAGCATGATCAAGCATCTATGCTTGATAAAGGCTGGGGATAAGCCGAAACGTAGCATGTACCAGGGTGATGGAATAAAGTAGAACCATTCTTCACTTAAATTGGATGCTGTTTCCTGTACTTTATCTACTGAATTTGGGAGCCATTGGGACCAGACTCCAGGAGGAAACGTGCATCTATGAGAAACGTCAGCCACTGAACAGGTGCTGTATCACTACCCTTATCCATGAGGCAATAAGTCCGTTAGGACTGAATGATAAAAACGACTTAAGTGTCTTTTTATAATGTTTTTGCATAATGATACAATATGTAATGTACACTTTCATGTTGTTATGTTTGAATTTGCCGCTTTTGTAATGTGCGCATGCGCAGGGGCGGCTTGTTTGATACATAGGAGGGGACATTGTTGCGTCCTTACGTGGCCTGAGGAAGCGTGAATACGCGGGAAACGGCCGTCGCCGCTGAGTTGCGTGGGATAACGCAAGTCCGCTCCATGTGATGTGTTTATGTCTACCAACCCCATTAAAGATTAAAAGTAGTGAAGATACCGGTGAGTGCTCCTTTTTTCTTCTCATTTACTGGAAGGATCATTTGTTTGGACTTTGGCTTTGGGTAGAGCACCACTGGTTCACTTATACTCACCTGGCATCTCCGAGGGAGGCACATACTGTGAGTGGATTAAAGTAAAGGTGCGGTGCCATCCATGTTTTGCTCGTTTTCTATGTTCTGATTTTATAGACTTTGTTGCTCAACAAGCAAGGATCAGGAATGATCCCAGTTTTGACTTTACATTGTCATGTCCCACTACCCCTGGTGTCAAACTTCATAAAACACTAGTGGCAGTCCACAAAACTAATGTTGCCTCCACAGGTTCTTCTTACAAGCATTTTAAGTTTTCACAAGAAGGGAACAAATCCGAAGATCTTACCAAACAATGCCCCCTGCACAAGAAACCACATTCTCTACTAAAATGCAGAGCCTTCAGGGAGAAGTCTTTAGAGGACCGCAAAGAATTCCTCAAAGAAAACAACATCTGCTTCAGGTGCTGCACTACAGCATTGCACTTCGCCAGGAACTGTAAGGTCAGTTTGACATGCAGAGAATGTGATAGCACAGAGCACAACATGGCTTTACACCCTGGACCACCCTCTCAGGCATCATCCCATCCCAAGGAGCAGGACGGGAAGCAGATAGACACTGACATAGACACTGCAGTAGTCACTTCTCACTGTACGAAGATCTGTAAAGGACTTGCAGGAGGAAAGTCCTGCTCAAAAATCTGCCTTGTCAGAGTTTATACGGTCGGTCACCGAGATAACTCAATCAAGGTATATACAATCTAAGATGATCAAAGCAACAGGTCTTTAGCTAAATCCACCTTCTTCGACACCTTCAACATCGCCGGTTCTCCCCACTCTTTAAGGACATGTGCAGGTACTGTTGAGATGGCAGGGAGGAAGGCAACTGGATACAACGTGGAGTCCATAGATGGTCAGACCTGCTTGTCCCTGCAAACCATACTGGAGTGCAATCACATTCCTGACAACCGGTCTGAGATACCTACACCAGAGGTAGCAGCATACCACCCCCACCTGAGTCATATAGCTCAGCTGATTCCAGAACTGGACCCAGAAGCCCCAATAGTCTTACTCCTTGGAAGAGACATACTATGAGTTCTTAAGGCTAGAGTACAGATTAACGGTCCCCAAAACTCTCCATACCCCCAGAAACTTGACCTAGGATGGGTCATCATAGGAGACATCTGTCTAAGAGGAGCACACAAGCCAACCTCAGTCAACAGTATACTCACAACACACTTAAAAATGGACATCCTTCCCTATTCCAGCCATGTCACAGCAGTTTCCTGAATTGCCACACAGTGCTCCTATGCCTTGTCCTTTCGCAGATACCTCTTGTGAAGACCACGCCTGTGATGGTGAGCAAGATCACTTAGGGTGCACAGTCTTCCACAGGACAAGAGAAGACAACAGGGTCGCAATGTCCATAGAAGATAGGCTGTTCTTGGATCAAGGAATAGTAAAAGACAAGTAAAAAATCTGGGGTTTATTCCCTCAAACACAAACTTCACATGACACCAGAGACGAATGAACATTTCTTTACCTTCATGGAAAGAATATTCCAGAACAACAACGCAGAAATGGCACCAACACTCCAAGACTCCGAGGAGTGTTGGTACCTACCCATATTCGGCATGTATCATCCAAAAAAACAGGGCAGATAAGAGTAGTATTTGACTCGAGCGCCAGGTACGAAGGCGTCTCGCTAAATGATGTCTTACTGTCTGGTCCAGACCTCAACAACAGACTTCTGGAAGTACATCTCCGCTCCCGGAGAGAAGGTTCTGTAGCATATATGGCTGACATACAACAGATGTTCCACTGCTTTCTCGTCAAGAAAGAACATAGAAACTACTTGAGGTTCTTCTGGTACCACAACAACGACCCCAATGAAGACATTGTAGAGAACCGAATGAGAGTTGGGGGGGGGGTGTTCATTTCCATTTCTTGCTATAATGCTATTTGAGATTCCTGAGTCCCTACTGTTTGTATAATTTTTAAATTATATTTAATTAAAATAATATGATTTAAAAAAAACAAGTAACCAACGGCAGGATACATGGAGCAATGACAACATGAACCTCTGTAGAACACAATGGCCTCAATTCAAACCCACAAGCTGCCAATGCTGGAGTGCATGGTACAATGGCAACAAGTGAAAAGTCATAGCGACAACAGTCTGTGTGTTGGAGAGCATAACAGTAGCTTTTGCTTTATTGATAGAAGCTGACTACATTGCCAGATTTCACTTGTTAACCATAGAATACTTTACAACAGAAACAAATGCACTCAGAGGTAGTTATAGTACATAAAAGGCTGTAAATTCATATTATTATTATTATTATTATTATTTTTAATAATTTATTACATAGTCAAGACCTGTCTAAAGATGAACTTACACTTTAAATTGTAATTCATTTTAAGCAAATCTAGAGAGTCATATACTTTTCTTAAATTTATAATGCTCATTCTAGCTCACAGAAACGTCATTCTTTTCAATCAAATATTATTATCATCAACCATGTATATGGTATTTTTACATAGAGGACATATGGCCAAACTCCATATAAACTATAGCAATAATGAACTGCATGCATGGTCCATTAATGAAAGAATTGTAAATACAAAAATTAGGCTACAAGAAAACAGGAATTTCTGCTTTTCAACCATTTATGATCTCCAGCTATAAAATAGTATGTTACCTGAAGTGATTTGTGATATATTGTGACATGTTTCATACTTGTTGTGTTCAACTGAATTAAACCAGTATTTCACACATTGAATTATGGAACAATTATTGACTGAAGTAATGTCTGTTTCAGCTCCCCAATGTTCTAGAATATGAATGATATGACAGCCTTGTCAAATTCTGTCTTGAATATATTCATTCATATATTCTAGTTTTATTACAAGCATACAATTAAAATTTAATTCTGGTCTAACATAGAGGTTGATGTTAAAATGTCACATTTTGTAGGATTTTTTGTATGTTGGGACACCTTCATGCAAGTCTCTTCTGAAATTGATACATTACAAGTGAGGGCTTGTTCACATGAACGTTATGGATTTCGTTCTGGCTTTCCGTTATAACATCGTTATAACAGAAAATAACGGAATCCATACGGAAATCAAAACGGAAACCTTTAGAGACATTCCGTTTTGATCAGTCACAGTAGATGTATATAGGCAAGCATAATGGATCCGTCTGGTTTCCATTATGCTGGACGGAAAACAAAGTTCGGTCGACAGATCAGCATGTACTTCTTGTAGCCTAATCCTGTATACCTACATGGAGGCTGGTGGACAGGAGTGACTGTCTAACACTAATCAATTAGTTATACTTTCAGCCATACATGGCTACTCCATGTGGCTAAGTACAGCTAGCCTGATCATTATCTGTGATGGCAGTGCAGTAATTTGCCTGCTCTCACTTTGCATACTTTCTTTATGGACACTGAGTAGAGCAGGTGTCACGCGAGGTCGGCGTCGCGCACCCTCTGCACGACATCGCCGGACCTCTCCGCCCCCCCTAGAGACGAGCAATAGGGAATTGAAGTGCTGGTCTTGTCAGCCAGCACTTCATGAGTTAATTCTCTGTTTGGGTTTAGCCATGTGGTGCTGATCACACCACATGGCTACTTTGCATATTGTTTGGACAGCTTGCTCCGCCTCAGGTCATGTGATGCTGGCCACATCACATGATCCTGGGTGGGCTATTTAAAGATGGCAACTGCCTCACTCAGATGCCTGTGATTAGTTTATACTTTTGATCAGTGCTTGTGCGACCTTGTGTTTTGGATTTGCTATTTGGACTCTGACTTTGGACTTGGACTTGGACCTCTCTTCTCTTGACCCCTGGTATTTACGCTATCTCCTGTGTTTGACCCGGCTTGCTGACTACTCTATCATTGTGTTTGTTCCGTCTGTGTTTTGTCTCTCCCTGTGTTCCCTTTCCCTCCCTCTGCACTTACCCAGTATAGGGAACGTCTTCGTGGTTGTCCGCGGCCGCCTAGGGCCGTTTGAGGCAAGTAGGTAGGGAAAGAAGGGGGGTTCAAGTACAGGGCACACCTTCCCTTGTCTCCCCCGTGACAGCAGGACTTTGAGTCAGCTGTATGTAGTGGCTGCATTAGTGAGTGATATCAGTATCTGCTTATGTCATAGCCTTAGACAACAACATACTGTATGGTCCAGATTGTCTTGTGATCACCGATTCTTTCTTTCTTTTTTCAATACCAGTGTTGATTGGTGGTTAAGTTTAACCCCTTTGTTGCCTAAACTTGGAGCATCCACACAATACTTATAGGTATAGGAGCAGTGGTCTCTTGACTCATTGATTGTGGTAGAACCTATCTTGTCTGGCTTCTCAACATGCTTTGTAGTATCATCTTTTAGAATTGATGCCCCTATAGTACACGGTTGACTGATTATATTTATCAGTGTGGCATACCCTCACTTTTACCTTACTGTTGTAAATGACTTTTTTAAAGGCTATTAAAAGTTATGCTTTTCTTTCAGTTAGCCATGCATAGACAGTGCAGCGTCTACTTCTTCACCTATATTCATTGAGCCTTGGTGCAAATACACTAAAATTTGATTAGAAATGTTCAGTTGGAAAAGGGGGACAAAAACAAGGGACAGAAATGCTGTGAAAAAGATAAAAGAAAACCAAAGAAAGACATGTCCACAGGTTTATCAGTCAGCAGGATTTTCAGCTTGGACTTTATAGAGAACACAATTATTAATTTCCTGAATGCCATTGCAATTTCCAGCTAAAAGAGTAAAGTTTTGTTAAAGGGTTACCCCAGACTAAAGTATTTATTATGCAGCTACTTGATAGGTGATAAATGTAGGAGCTTGAATTTGTGCCTTAGAAGTGATTTTATGACTGAATGGTTTATGATTTTGTAAATGGCAACCCTTGTGATCTGATTTTTTTTTTATAGATGTCATTGAATATTGAGCGTCATAAATTCACCTTGTCATTTTTCAGGAGTACTATGATAACCTACAAGTTCAAACAAAACAAGATGAAGCACTTTTTCCTTTGGAATAACCCTTTCCTTATTACAAGGGAATTTTGAAGTTATACAGTAGATGGGAGGTCTTCTGCTCTGGACTCACCAAGTGAGCAACACCTTCAGTGGCCGGGTTTGGGGTGGCCCCAATGCTACACTGGGTCCCCCAGCCACCATCAAGATGTCACCACATGTTGCTGCTCTCCAGAAGGGATGGTAAGGCATGGTGCACCCTAATGGGTAATAAGTCTAAAGAGTCTGAGTCTGCAGTTAACCAGGGTGCTTCTTTACTGGAAGGCGAGGCATTGGGCTGGCTTTGCCAGTCTCCTCCCTGGCAGAAGAAGGGTTTGATGCTGAAGTCCTGAGCTAGCTGTGCCTCTCTCTCTAAGAAGGCTGTCATCCTGGTTAAGGACTAGAGATGAGCGAACGTGCTCGTAACGAGCACTGTACCGCTCGGCTCCCCTGCGCTCGCATGGGCGCAGGCAGCCGCTTCCGTCCTCCTCACCCGACGGAAGCGGCTGCCTGCGCCCATGCGAACGCAGGGGAGCCAAGCAGTACAGTGCTCGTTACGAGCACGTTCGCTCATCTCTATTAAGGACCCATGGTTTGTAGAAAAGTAGTCATGGTGGCTCATTGGTCACAGGGCTAATGACCCATGGTCTATGGCTCAGCATCCCCATCTCCATGTCTTCTTCTGGTCACTCATGCAGGCTGGCATGAGTCTTCCCCTCCAAGCTTTGGTCCCTAACTAGGGGCTCCGACTGCTTTCCTTATATATCGTTTTAGCTAGACTACAACCCTCTAGTGGGAGGGGTGGAGTGGAGAAGCTCAGCACAGACAGATACATTGTAACACTTTCCGTCTCTCAAAGACTTACATTGCAGCTTCAATGATACTCAATGACAATGACACAGCAGTTTTTCCAGACATAACAACATAGCTAAACCAGACAGTCACAAGGTCTGTCTGTCTGCTTTTGGTGGTAAACATCTGGCTTTTTCCCTCCAAAACATGGTCTTCTTTAAAACTCTATGGCAGCTGTGGAAAATTACCAGCTTCTTATTCAAAGTCCAAGCAGTCTCTCAGTATTTATTAACCCTTTCCACAAAGCCATGTAAATACAGTGATAATGAACAAGATATATATCACACCATGTAAAATGTAGTTATACAGAATTACTGTAAATAGTGCAAGTTTTTCACCTTTTCAAGTGAAATGAAGTAAGAAGTTTATAACATTGCACAGAAGAAACGGGAAAATGCCCACAAATGTCTAGACTTCAAAGTACCCCCTGCTCCAGGGTATTATCAATTTAGGAAGAGAAACTAGACTGTGTAACTCAGTTTTTAAACGGGTTCTCTGGGAATTAATAAAATAAAATTACTGAAAATAGTAAAATTCTTAAAGACCTTGTCGCACACTGCCCGAGTGTTAGAAGTAAGGTTCCCACCCTGTCGTCATGCAATAAAAGAACTTCAGCACAAAGGTATTTGTAGCTTGATGATGTGTTTTATTTATAAGTGGCTGTTTACAATAGTCAGTAATGTTTCGGCCTTCTTCAAACTGCAGCAGAAAATTAAACAACAGGAAAATCACTCAAAATGATCATCAGGGCTAGTAGTACGTTATATTAAGAATATAAGAGAAGGTTCTTTAGTTCTAGTTAGAGATGAGCGAGCATACTCGTCCGAGCTTGGTACTCGTTCGAGTATTAGGGTACTCGTAAGTGCTCGCTGCTCGGACGAGTATCTCGCCGTGCTCGAGGAAATGGCAACTTCCGCATCGTGCTTTTTTGGCGCCTATAAACACAGCCAATAACAAGCCAGGAGACTCTGTGGTACACCCAGCATCATGTGGGGCCCTTACATGTCGATAGCAGGGGTTGGCTGGCCTGATCAGGTGACCTTGGAATATACTAGTGACTGGCCGCGGTGCTCGGCTCAGATGCCGTCTGGATGTCGTTAGGGATAGAGCTGCTGCGTTTCAGGAACAGTGTTAGGGCTGCATTTAGTACTCTGTTAGGCAGTCACCCAAAAAACCCAAC
>ONZH01030978.1:0-15166 GCA_900303285.1 Rhinella marina | reverse complement strand
TAAAAAATAAAGTATATTTGGCACCACTGTTGTGCGTTCTGTGTGCCAGCAAACCCTGTTAATATACCTGTTGCGTATAGGCATCTATTGACCTTCTAGCAGTATAACGGCTGTATACGCCAAGTATTCTCTAAAAAAAAAGTATATTTGGCACCACTGTTGTGCGTTCTGTGTGCCAGCAAAACCCTGTTAATATACCTGGTGCGTATAGGCATCTATTGACCTTCTGGCAGTATACGGCTGTATACGCCAAGTATTTTTCTAAAAAAAAAGTATATTTGGCACCACTGTTGTGCGTTCTGTGTGCCAGCAAAACCCTGTTAATATACCTGGTGCGTATAGGCATCTATTGACCTTCTGGCAGTATACGGCTGTATACGCCAAGTATTTTTCTAAAAAATAAAGTATATTTGGCACCACTGTTGTGCGTTCTGTGTGCCAGCAAAACCCTGTTAATATACCTGGTGCGTATAGGCATCTATTGACCTTCTAGCAGTATACGGCTGTATAGCCAAGTGTTCTCCTAAAAAATAAAGTATATTTGGCACCACTGTTGTGCGTTCTGTGTGCCAGCAAAACTCTGTTAATATACCTGGTGCGTATAGGCATCTATTGACCTTCTAGCAGTATACGGCTGTATACGCCAAGTGTTCTCCTAAAAAATAAAGTATATTTGGCACCACTGTTGTGCATTCTGTGTGCCAGCAAAACCCTGTTAATATACCTGGTGCGTATAGGCATCTATTGACCTTCTAGCAGTATACGGCTGTATAGCCAAGTGTTCTCCTAAAAAATAAAGTATATTTGGCACCACTGTTGTGCGTTCTGTGTGCCAGCAAAACCCTGTTAATATACCTGGTGCGTATAGGCATCTATTGACCTTCTGGCAGTATACGGCTGTATACGCCAAGTATTTTTCTAAAAAAAAAAGTATATTTGGCACCACTGTTGTGCGTTCTGTGTGCCAGCAAAACCCTGTTAATATACCTGGTGCGTATAGGCATCTATTGACCTTCTGGCAGTATACGGCTGTATAGCCAAGTGTTCTCCTAAAAAATAAAGTATATTTGGCACCACTGTTGTGCGTTCTGTGTGCCAGCAAAACCCTGTTAATATACCTGGTGCGTATAGGCATCTATTGACCTTCTGGCAGTATACGGCTGTATAGCCAAGTGTTCTTCCTAAAAAATAAAGTATATTTGGCACCACTGTTGTGCGTTCTGTGTGCCAGCAAAACTCTGTTAATATACCTGGTGCGTATAGGCATCTATTGACCTTCTAGCAGTATACGGCTGTATACGCCAAGTGTTCTCCTAAAAAATAAAGTATATTTGGCACCACTGTTGTGCGTTCTGTGTGCCAGCAAAACCCTGTTAATATACCTGGTGCGTATAGGCATCTATTGACCTTCTAGCAGTATACGGCTGTATAGCCAAGTGTTCTCCTAAAAAATAAAGTATATTTGGCACCACTGTTGTGCATTCTGTGTGCCAGCAAAACCCTGTTAATATACCTGGTGCGTATAGGCATCTATTGACCTTCTAGCAGTATACGGCTGTATAGCCAAGTGTTCTCCTAAAAAATAAAGTATATTTGGCACCACTGTTGTGCGTTCTGTGTGCCAGCAAAACCCTGTTAATATACCTGGTGCGTATAGGCATCTATTGACCTTCTGGCAGTATACGGCTGTATACGCCAAGTATTTTTCTAAAAAAAAAGTATATTTGGCACCACTGTTGTGCGTTCTGTGTGCCAGCAAAACCCTGTTAATATACCTGGTGCGTATAGGCATCTATTGACCTTCTAGCAGTATACGGCTGTATAGCCAAGTGTTCTCCTAAAAAATAAAGTATATTTGGCACCACTGTTGTGCGTTCTGTGTGCCAGCAAAACTCTGTTAATATACCTGGTGCGTATAGGCATCTATTGACCTTCTAGCAGTATACGGCTGTATAGCCAAGTGTTCTCCTAAAAAATAAAGTATATTTGGCACCACTGTTGTGCGTTCTGTGTGCCAGCAAAACCCTGTTAATATACCTGGTGCGTATAGGCATCTATTGACCTTCTAGCAGTATACGGCTGTATACGCCAAGTGTTCTCCTAAAAAATAAAGTATATTTGGCACCACTGTTGTGCGTTCTGTGTGCCAGCAAAACCCTGTTAATATACCTGGTGCGTATAGGCATCTATTGACCTTCTAGCAGTATACGGCTGTATAGCCAAGTGTTCTCCTAAAAAATAAAGTATATTTGGCACCACTGTTGTGCGTTCTGTGTGCCAGCAAAACCCTGTTAATATACCTGGTGCGTATAGGCATCTATTGACCTTCTAGCAGTATACGGCTGTATAGCCAAGTGTTCTCCTAAAAAATAAAGTATATTTGGCACCACTGTTGTGCGTTCTGTGTGCCAGCAAAACCCTGTTAATATACCTGGTGCGTATAGGCATCTATTGACCTTCTGGCAGTATACGGCTGTATACGCCAAGTATTTTCCTAAAAAAAAAGTATATTTGGCACCACTGTTGTGCGTTCTGTGTGCCAGCAAAACCTGTTAATATACCTGGTGCGTATAGGCATCTATTGACCTTCTAGCAGTATACGGCTGTATACGCCAAGTGTTTCTCCTAAAAAATAAAGTATATTTGGCACCACTGTTGTGCGTTCTGTGTGCCAGCAAAACCCTGTTAATATACCTGGTGCGTATAGGCATCTATTGACCTTCTGGCAGTATACGGCTGTATAGCCAAGTGTTCTCCTAAAAAATAAAGTATATTTGGCACCACTGTTGTGCGTTCTGTGTGCCAGCAAAACTCTGTTAATATACCTGGTGCGTATAGGCATCTATTGACCTTCTAGCAGTATACGGCTGTATACGCCAAGTGTTCTCCTAAAAAATAAAGTATATTTGGCACCACTGTTGTGCATTCTGTGTGCCAGCAAAACCCTGTTAATATACCTGGTGCGTATAGGCATCTATTGACCTTCTAGCAGTATACGGCTGTATAGCCAAGTGTTCTCCTAAAAAATAAAGTATATTTGGCACCACTGTTGTGCATTCTGTGTGCCAGCAAAACCCTGTTAATATACCTGGTGCGTATAGGCATCTATTGACCTTCTAGCAGTATACGGCTGTATAGCCAAGTGTTCTCCTAAAAAATAAAGTATATTTGGCACCACTGTTGTGCGTTCTGTGTGCCAGCAAAACCCTGTTAATATACCTGGTGCGTATAGGCATCTATTGACCTTCTGGCAGTATACGGCTGTATACGCCAAGTATTTTTCTAAAAAAAAAAGTATATTTGGCACCACTGTTGTGCGTTCTGTGTGCCAGCAAAACTCTGTTAATATACCTGGTGCGTATAGGCATCTATTGACCTTCTAGCAGTATACGGCTGTATAGCCAAGTGTTCTCCTAAAAAATAAAGTATATTTGGCACCACTGTTGTGCGTTCTGTGTGCCAGCAAAACCCTGTTAATATACCTGGTGCGTATAGGCATCTATTGACCTTCTAGCAGTATACGGCTGTATACGCCAAGTGTTCTCCTAAAAAATAAAGTATATTTGGCACCACTGTTGTGCGTTCTGTGTGCCAGCAAAACCCTGTTAATATACCTGGTGCGTATAGGCATCTATTGACCTTCTAGCAGTATACGGCTGTATAGCCAAGTGTTCTCCTAAAAAATAAAGTATATTTGGCACCACTGTTGTGCGTTCTGTGTGCCAGCAAAACCCTGTTAATATACCTGGTGCGTATAGGCATCTATTGACCTTCTAGCAGTATACGGCTGTATACGCCAAGTGTTCTCCTAAAAAATAAAGTATATTTGGCACCACTGTTGTGCGTTCTGTGTGCCAGCAAAACCCTGTTAATATACCTGGTGCGTATAGGCATCTATTGACCTTCTGCAGTATACGGCTGTATAGCCAAGTGTTCTCCTAAAAAATAAAGTATATTTGGCACCACTGTTGTGCGTTCTGTGTGCCAGCAAAACCCTGTTAATATACCTGGTGCGTATAGGCATCTATTGACCTTCTGGCAGTATACGGCTGTATAGCCAAGTGTTCTCCTAAAAAATAAAGTATATTTGGCACCACTGTTGTGCGTTCTGTGTGCCAGCAAAACCCTGTTAATATACCTGGTGCATATAGGCATCTATTGACCTTCTGGCAGTATACGGCTGTATACGCCAAGTGTTCTCCTAAAAAAATTATATTTTGCAGAACGCGTGGCAAAAAGTAAACGCCTGAAATGCGGAGGGCTAGCGCAAAGGGACGTGGACGAGGACGGGGGCGCGGAAATGCTGGTGGGGGCACAAACCGCGTTGAAGCCAGTGGGGATACAATGCGTGCTGGTGAGGGGCAGCCAGCATTCCGCTCATCCAGCATCCCTGCCTTTATGGGACAGTTAAGCGGGGGGCGGTTTACACCGCTGTTGAGGCCTGAGCAGCGTGAACAGGTGGTGCAATGGATAGCCGATAACGCTTCCACTCACTTGTCCACCACCCAGTCATCCACACAGTCTCACTCTGACCCTCCTTCCTCCCAACCTGGCCAACAGAGTCATCCCACCCTTGACCCCTCCCAGGAGCTCTTTTCGGGTCCTTTTCCAGATGTGCTGCAAGAATCCCAGGAGCTACCAGAGGAATTTGTTTGTAGTGATGCCCAAACACTTGAGTATCCGCCATCTCCTGGTGATGTGGACCCGGAACCAGCATCTGTTATCATGAGCGATGATGATGAGACGCAGTTGCCATCAAGGGAGGCTGTTGGAATGTCCAGTGGGCAGGAGGAGGAGCAGAGTGAGGAAGTGGAAGAGGAGGTGGTGGACGACGAAATGACCGACCCCACTTGGCCAGGGGTGATGTCCAGCGGGGAAAGCAGTGAAGATGTGGTGGTCTGCGCATCACCGAAAAAGGCAGCAAGAGGCAGAGGGATGTCCAGAGGCAGAGGACAGTCCAGACAGAGAAGGCAGGCCACAGCCAGCAGGGCCGAAGCTCTTCCCGGCAGCAGGCAGTCGCGCGAAGCTCCCCCATCGAGGCCTCGTACTTCTGTGGTGTGGAGATTTTTTAATGTTTGCGCGGACGACAAACTGAGCGCGGTTTGCGCACTCTGCCACTCAAAACTGAGTAGGGGCTCTGAGAAGAGCAATCTGACCACCTCAGGCATGCGGCGTCACTTGGAAGTCAAGCACTGGGCTGAGTGGGAGAGAGCAAACGCAATACAACCTGTGCCCGGTCTTGCTGCCACTGCCTCTTCCCCTTTGTTGTGTGCTGCCACTGCGGTCCAGACCTCCAGCCAGGACACCTCCACATCTTCGTCTGCCTCGGCTACTTTGGGGCCTTCTCCTTCAGCCTCCCCTTCCCCCGCATCTTCGCCTGCACCTTCATACTCCTCGTCCCATCAACTGTCCATCTCGCAGGCGTTCGACCGCAGGCGGAAGTACGCCTCGAGTCACCCCCAAGCCCAAGCCTTAAACTGCCACATCTCCAAACTGCTGGCCCTGGAGATTTTGCCGTTTAGGCTTGTGGAGACGCAGGCCTTCCACGACCTGATGGCGGCTGCCGCACCTCGCTATTCCGTCCCTAGCCGCCACTACTTTTCCCGGTGTGCCCTGAGTTACGCAGTCAGCTCAAAGGTCCACTTAACCACCGACTCGTGGACAAGCGCTTGCGGCCAGGGACGCTACATCTCTTTGACGGCACACTGGGTGAATGTTGTGGAAGCGGGGACGGGGTCGCAAACAGAGACGGCCTACCTACCACCCCCGCCCAAGATTGCCAGCACGGGTTCTGATAAACCCCCCTCCTCTTCCTTCTTCTCCTCCTCTGCCTTAACATTGCCCTCAGCCGCTAGCTGGAAGCGTTGCAGCACTGGCGCGGGGAGACGTCAGCAGGCGGTGCTTAAGCTCATCAGCTTGGGCGACAGGAAGCACAGCGCCCCAGAGGTGAGGGACGCCATATTGCAGCAGACGGAGATGTGGCTGTCGCCGCTGCAGCTAGGACCAGGCATGGTCGTGTGCGATAACGGCCGTAACCTGGTGGCGGCTCTGGAGCTTGCCGAACTCAATCACGTACCATGCCTGGCCCACGTTTTTAATTTGGTAGTCCAAAAATTTTTAAAGACTTACCCCAACCTGGCAGAGCTACTGGTGAAAGTGCGGCGCTTGTGCGCTCACTTTCGGAAGTCAACTGTAGCTGCTGCTAGCTTAAAAAAACTCCAGCAACGCCTCCATTTGCCTGAACATCGGCTGTTGTGCGACCTGCCCACTCGCTGGAATTCCACCTATTCCATGTTGGCCAGGGTGTGTGAGCAGCAGAGAGCATTGATGGAGTACCAGATGATGAATCCACGCGTGCCTCCAACTCAGCTCCCTCAGTTTGCCAACCACGAGTGGCCATGGATGGCAGACATATGCGATGTATTGCGTATCTTTGAGGAGTCCACCAAGAAGGTCAGCAGCGAGGACGCTATAGTGAGCCTAACCATCCCGCTCCTATGCGTCCTTAAAGAAACGCTCATCGCAATAAGGGAGAACGCATTGCACACAGAGGAGACGGGGGTAGGAGGAGACGCAACGGAGCTAGACAGTCAGACCACACTTTTGTCTGCTTCTCGGTGGCAGTTGCAGGAGGAGGATGAGGAGGAGGACGACGTGGAGGTGGCTGTGGAAGAGGAGGAGGATGCTGGCGGCAAGGGTAGCAGTCAGGCTGTGTGCGTCCCATTGGTTCAGCGCGGATGGGGCGGAGAGGAGGCGGAAGAGGAGGAAATGGCAAGTGATCCTTCTGGTGGGGGCAGTGACGTCATGCCCACTCAGAGTCTGGCACACATGGCTGACTTCATGCTGGGCTGCTTTTCCCGGGACACACGTGTTGTCCGGATAGTGGAGAACAAACTGTACTGGGTCTTCGCACTCCTGGACCCCCGGTATAAAGATAACGTCTCCTCTTTTATTCCGGTAGAGGAGAGGACGAATCGATTGCTGGAATACCAGAGGGAACTCGTGCAGAACATGATGGAGATTTTCCCACCCACCATCGCTGGCGGCAGAGAGGACAGTGTCTCCCGGAGTCTGACAACATCGATCAGGCCCACAGACACCAGGGGAACACTATCCAAGGTGTGGGACACGTTCATGGCACCCCCTCGTGCCACTATCAGCAGGAGGGACAAGTATCGGCGGATGTTGCGGGAGTACCTGGCAGACCGTACCCCTGTCCTCCCCGATCCCTCGGCGTCCTACACTTACTGGGTCTCCAAGTTGGACACGTGGCTGGAACTGTCCCTGTACGCCTTGGAGGTGCTTGCCTGCCCTGCCGCCAGCGTGCTATCAGAAAGGGTGTTCAGCGCAGCCGGGGGCATTATAACCGATAAGTGCAGCCGCCTGTCAACCGACAGTGCCGACAGGCTGACGCTAATCAAAATGAACAGCAAGTGGATTGACCCGGACTTTGCTTCTACAACAGTGGAAAGCAGCCAAAAGTGAAGTGCCATCTGTATGAAGTGCCATTTCCTCCTCCTCCTCCTCCTCTCCTTAACCGCCGTAGAATTGCTCCATTAAAAAAAAAAAGAAAAAATTATTATGGCTCAGCTCTTGGGCCTTAATACAATTTTTAAGAGGTCTCAGCTCTTGGGCCTTAATACAATTTTTAAGAGGTCTCAGCTCTTGGGCCTCCACACAATTTTTAAGAGGTCTCAGCTCTTGGGCCTTAATACAATTTTTAAGAGGTCTCAGCTCTTGGGCCTTAATACAATTTTTAAGAGGTCTCAGCTCTTGGGCCTCCACACAATTTTTAAGAGGTCTCACCTCTGGGCCTTAAAACAATTTTTAAGAGGTCTCAGCTCTTGGGCCTCCACACAGTTTTAAGAGGTCTCAGCTCTTGGGCCTTAATACAATTTTTAAGAGGTCTCAGCTCTTGGGCCTCCACACAATTTTTAAGAGGTCTCACCTCTTGGGCCTCCACACAATTTTTAAGAGGTCTCACCTCTTGGGCCTCCACACAATTTTTTAAGAGGTCTCAGCTCTTGGGCCTTAATACAATTTTTAAGAGGTCTCAGCTCTTGGGCCTCCACACAATTTTTAAGAGGTCTCACCTTTGGGCCTCCACACAATTTTTAAGAGGTCTCACCTCTTGGGCCTCCACACAATTTTTAAGAGGTCTCAGCTCTTGGGCCTTAATACAATTTTTAAGAGGTCTCAGCTCTTGGGCCTCCACACAATTTTTAAGAGGTCTCACCTCTTGGGCCTCCACACAATTTTTAAGAGGTCTCAGCTCTTGGGCCTCCACACAATTTTTAAGAGGTCTCACCTCTTGGGCCTCCACATAATTTTTTTGAGGGCTCACCTCAAGGGCCTCCATATAATTTTTTCAAGGTCTCACCTCAAGCTAACTTTGCGCACTCATTAAAATATCTTCACAACAAGGACCTAAGAGCCCTCGATGGGAGAGCTTTGTGTGGGGGCCTGTTATAGGGAACAGATGCGGCCCTGCGCGCTCTAGCCTGCCTTCTCCATAAGCCTCTGGCCACCCCACGGCCTCTTCCTGCCTTTTGCGGTCCTACGCATCCCTCAACATCCCCACTGCTTTACCTGCTAGACATGACACTGGGCCAGGTCGGGTCACTGACATCTCAAGCGCCAACAATTTGGGCATTTTAAGGCTTCTGCATGTGTTTGAGTTGTTTTTACATTTTAAAGAAGACATGTCTGACCACATCTCACACACACACAATGACAATTAGGGGTGGGGTCTATTTGCTTTCCCCCTTGCCTATGCCATCTGTGGTTGTCATAGGCAACGTGATTTTAAGGGGTGCAGAATTTTTTCTTCTTTTTTGTACAGTTTGGCTTGGGGTCCATGGCAATGTAGAGGAAAGAGGTTTCCTTGTATTGTCTCACTTTACATAGAAGTTATATTGTGTTTGGAGTGTATTGTTGAGAGGCTGTGATAGTGGCGTAATAGTGCGACTTGGGCGCGTTATATGCACCCAGACATGCTTCCCCTGCTGTCCCAGTTGCATTCCAGCAGTGTTGGCATCATTTTCTGAGGTTTCAGGGTGGACTTGGTGACCTCCAAGTGGTCGAATTGAGATTTCCAAGTGGCGAGCATTTTTTTCCCATAGACTATAATGGGATTCGATAGTCGGTCGAATAGTCGAATAACGCGGTCTATTCGAATCGAAATTCGAACTTTCGAATATTTCACTACTCGCTCATCTCTAGTCACTAGTGAAGGGTTTACCACTGGCCCAGAATACCTATGAACTGAGTGTAGCCACGTTTTGTAGCCACGTTTTGTAGTTTGTTAACTGGACAGTGTTCAGTTGCCTTGTGACAATGTTATTTGGGAAATGTACTATAAAATTGTATTATTTGGACACTCTGTAAGGAAGAGGCATCAATATACGGTACAGTACTTCAAGGACCGTGTAAGGCTACTTTCACACTTGCGTTGTTAATTCAGGTACTTGAGATCCGGCAGAGGATCTCTATACCTGAATTAAATCGATCCGTTTTGATTTTGCACATCGGGATGCATCCGTTCAGTTAGGATGCAGTTGTGTGAAATCAAAACTGAAAAAAAATGGATCAGGAACTAAATACATTGAAAGTCAATGCGTGACAGATCCGTTTTTTTAGTCTCCTAAAAAAACTGATCCGTCACCATTGACTTACATTGGTTTCAGTACCTGATCAGTTTCTTTCAGTTTTTATGACCGGACACAAAATTACAGCTTGCTGCGGTTGTGTCTGCTTACAAAACTAAAAGCTGCCTGAACTGAAGACATCCTGATGCATCCTCAACGGATCTCTTTCCATTCAGAATGCATAGGGACAAAACTGATCAGTTTTTTTCCGGTATTGAGATCCTCTGCCTGATCTCAATACCGGAAAACCACAATGCAAGTGTGAAAGTAGCCTAAGCTGATGTGGACTCTGTATAATCTAATTATGACAGGACTCTTTTAGCAATTAATGTATTTGAACCATTTTTTTGTTCTAATTGAACCTATTACTACATGTAATTTTCATATCACATTTCCTTTTTCTTATATTCTAGACAATTAGGTGATGTGAGGTGAAGATGCGTTATGGTGTACTTAAATTTTACACCATGTGTCATCTTAAACCACAACACCATTTCTCTTATTTCCCTCATCCCCCTCCCTAGGTAAAACATAACGACCTGAATACCTCAGCTGAAAAGCACTGGTTAAAATTTGGGATTTCACAAGAATTGGCCAATTATACCCCCTGTAGCTTAATGGTCTCCTATTATCCTCAATATAAAGCAAATTAGCTCTAAGCAATTAAATAAATTCACACTTCACCCATAACATAACATTATTGTTATGACGAGCTGTTAGCTTCACCAGATGCAACCTAATAAAACACTTCACATTACCCCTGTCTGTATTTTGCTTCTGCTTCGTATTTTACACCTGAAAATACCTCCTCTATCATTTCCCATAATATTTTACATCAGCTAGGAGACCAATAGAATATATGATGTTCTTGACCTGTGTTTGTCTTTGAAAATGGTTTCTGGTGGTAAACCAGCAAGCTGCTAACGTAAGTCACTGCTACACATACTTAGCGTGATGTATACCTCTCAAAGGAGTTAATGATGCTCATTACCATAGTAAAAGGCATTATATGTAATCATATGCAAATGGCTGCTGAAGTAATCACGCCATATTATCATTTTGCCTCGCGCATTATGAAATAAGCTTGCCTCGGGCTTCATTTAGACATGTATATGTCCATTATTTAAATCATACAGCGGATTCCAAGTCATAATCTTACAGTGAATACCAGCATTTTGCATTGTTGTTCATCTGTATTCCCTTAGTCGCAGTGGTTCAGCTTATTAAGGCAGCTCAAGCGGGAGCAGAAAGGGCATGAAGAAGAGACAGCTGTAGTAAAAGGCTTGGCTGCAGATGGTTGTACTGAATGTTTAGTGCAAATTTGTTACAGAATAAAAGCATACGTCATTAAGTGGTCAATTAAAAAGACCCAAAAAAAGTGGAAGCAGCTCATCTGCATCTATCTGGAAGCACTCCCACAAAAATCCTTTATTTCTAGCTCATTAGAAATGCACACAAACTTCTTACCAGTGACTATATTTTGTGATTTATAACCTCCCTCCTAAGCCCTACAGCTGTGTCATGTGACTATCACTCTCCAACTGACACAGGAACAGGAAGTCAGTTTACTTCTCTATTCATTCCTATGAGACTGACATTGAGGCTCCCATAGGAACATAGAGAGAAACTGGCTTCTTATCACCGTAAGATATTGTTTTATTTTGAAGGGTTTCAAATTGAAGGAACACAGAGATGGGAGTTGGGTGCCCTGTTACAACTCATAGGTTATATGAATCAGTATTATGGCCATGGATATGATGAGCCCTTTCAGGATGATCCATTTTGTTCTCTGTGGCTTATAGGAGTTATTTGCCATTTTTCTTATTGATGATCCATCCGTTGGATAGGTCTTCAGCATCTGACACCCAGGAACCCCGCTGATCAGCTGTTTGAGAAGACAGAGGCATTTGCAGTAGTGCTGTGACCTTCTTACAGCTTCCAACAGGCCAATGATGTGATGAATATACAGTAGGCCACGTGGCCTGGGCACAGCTCAGCCCCATTCTCTTCAATGGAGCTGAGCTGCACCCAGGCCATGGCAACGGCTGATTGGCACGAGAGTGGGGTGCTTGACTCCGAGGGGTGGATTGGCCATAGACCCCACAGGGAAGTTTCCCAGTGGGCCGATGCCCAGGGGCCACTCAAGTCCTCTTGATTGCCGCAGGCCAGGAACACAATTATCCGATGCTGCAAGTGCCCTCCTGAACTCAACTGTGTGATACAGTTGAATACTGTGGTTGGAGAGGCAGTATTTTGTGCAGCCCTGTGGTATTTGGTTCTGTTGGATCGGTATTCTGTGCTGCACTACAGTATTGAAGGCCCTGCCAACTTCTGTTTTCCCTGCCTACTTGCTTTGTCCCGTCTTCTGTCAATTTCGACCCACCACAAACATGGGACCACTTTTAGGCCACTTTAAATTTCCAATCCGTCCCTGCTGACTCCTACCAATCAGCTATCAATGGCTTATCCTGAGGATAGACCATTACTAATAAAATCCTAGAATGATCCTAGTTGGTTGGACCAGACCTCATTTAGAGGTTTTCATAGCAAAGGGAGTGGACACATATGGTATGCACTCACAGCTTTTCAGTTTTATAGATTTCTTTTATTTTTCATTCCACCGTAATTATTTGAACTATTTTGTCAGTTCCATTACATGAAATCTAAAGTCAAATCCATTTTAATTTAAAGTTATAATACAACAAAACATCTATGGCAGGGATCAGCAACCTTTGGCACTTCAGCTGTTGTGAAACTACAATTCCTACATGCTGGGAGCTGTAGTTTCACAACAGCTGGAGTGCCGGAGGTTGCCTATCCCTGATCTAGGGGTCGAAAATCATTGTAGGGCCCATGCATATAGCAGTTCTATAAAAGAACAAAATATCTCAAAAGATAATTAAATGAATTCAATCAATCTTATTCCCACCAATATACTATGCATACGTAATTAACAGAATATAATTGTTATTTATTAATCATTATTCCCACTATTCATATACTGCTAACTAGTGTTGATCGAGCACCAAAGTGCTCGGGTGCTCTGGTAGATACACTTGGTGATGCTCGAGTGCTCTACAGAGTAAGTCTTGTAAGTCAATGGGAGAACCCGAGCACTAAACCAGGCAGCCCTGCTCGGAAGAGGGGAGGGTGTCAGCTTCATAGGAAAAGGTCAGAATCGCGACTTCTCCTCTTTTACTCCTTTCACTCGTAAAAGTACGCTAATTAACTGAATCTGTATGCAGTGCACAATGCGTAGCATTAACATACAAATTTGTACGCATTAGTGTACAATGCGTAGCATTAGCATACAAATTCGTACGTATAAGCGTACAATGCGTAGCATTAGCATACAAATTCGTACGCATTAGCATACAATGCGCAGAATTAGCATACAAATCAACATTAGAGTGAATTCCAATACTCACCCGGACGTTTATTTCGCTGCATAGGCAGCGAACAAACGTGTGGGGAGGAGACTCGATCATCGCATTCAAGCACACGCCGATGTTCGGCCGATTCACAGCGATGTGCCGAGCATACCGATGCTCGATCGAATATAGTGCATTTGGTCTTTTTACCCTCATACCTGGTTCTTCTGACCTCCCATCTGGTACCCCTGCCCTTATATTTGGTCATTTTAACCTCACACCTGGTCCTTGTGACCTTGACTTACATCTGGAAATCCCGTTGAACAGTATATGAAGAGCTATTTTGTTGCTAATCCTATCTAAACTAGAAGAAATACAACCTCCATTTTCTCCATGGAAAAAGTCCAACATGCCCGACAGGAGACAGCAGGTGAAATGCTAGTAATACTGTAACCTTGGAGGTTATAAAAATGATAGTAAACTAGTATATTAATGAGCATCATTCGGAGTGAGGGCTAGTGTTCATTTGCTCCTGTTTCTTCTTGATTGTACGCTGTTGATAATTTAATGTGTGGGTTTCTACAGGTCTCTGATCCGTACTCTACTCCGGGGAGCAACAGGTGCACAAAACAGCTTTGATATACGAGCTTTGAGAAAACCAGGAGTTGTTAATGCTTTCTGCAGGCGATCATATATAATTCAGGGCAGCCCGTGCCAGGCATCATGAGTGTTGTTTTTTTTTTGCAATCCAACATTTCAGATTGAAGTTATAAATATACAGCTTGTGAACAATGGTTTGAAATCAGCTGGCCTAATTGCTGGAGACAGACAGTTTATTAATGCATGAATGCCCACCTGGGATTTATCTCTTGAGGACCAAGCGAATCATTTAGCCTACTGTAAGCTGGAAAACGCGGCTAACATTTACATTGCCGCTGTTTATCTCTCCCCAAGTATTATCTGATGCTAGTTTAATATCTCACAGTTTTGATGTGTATAGTTTATAGCTCCCTGTTTGCTGGATTCCATTACTTGAAGTGTTTAACAAGGCATAAACTAATTAGATGATATATAGGAGAAGTCTGCATTTCATGTGTAGGATGATCACATTAATAGCAGTACATGTAAAATGATTTAGAATAATGTAGCAGGAGAGCTTCGTGTACACAGCTACGCCAAATCAAGACACTGGGGCACTAATGCTAATTTTTAGACAGCAAAAAACTAAAAGGGGTTGTCTCAGATCACTAGGATATGCCCCCCAATGTCTGATAGGTGCTGGTCCCACCTCCCACTAGGACTACCACACATGCAAGGCCAGCCTCCATTTATTCCTTGAGTGCTGGCTCAACTGTTTCCATCAGTCCTATAGAAGTGAAGGGAACGCTGGTCACCCTTGCACAGTGAGCTTCCAATTCATTTCAATGAGATTGACGAAAATAGCCGAGCGCACCACTCAGCTATTTTTGGCGTTCCTATAGGAATGAATGAAGGTCGGCAGTGCATGTGCAGTGCACATGCACCCCAAACTAGAGTATGCACCCCCAAACACCCCCCACAAAGTAGAATAAGCAGAGTATAGTGTAAGTGAGTCCGGTTATGTAATTTTTATCTTCATACTCACTTGCATTCTGACGCTGTGTCCCCACAAACCAGCAGTAAAATGCATTGAGAGGACTCCAGTGCTCACACATATAATGGTGAGGACTCAAAGAGGACTCCTATTAATGGATTGTACTGCTGGTTTGTGGGAGCATAGTGTCAGAATACAAGTGAATATGAAGATAAAAATTACATGGACTTTGCTTTATTTACACTATACACCACCTACTCTACTTTGGGGGGAAAGGGGGGGGTTTTGCGCTGACAAATTCCTTTTAACTTACAATTCAGCCAGATTTATCAAAGTGGTTGATGCTGGTACACTACTAGACTATCTAGTCTAAAGGCCCTCACATTCGTGTATTGTCAGCCAACCTACTGAGAATGGTGGGTTCAGCCAACACTGTAATATACACTCACCGGCCACTTTATTAGGTACACCATGCTAGTAACGGGTTGGACCCCCTTTTGCCTTCAGAACTGCCTCAATTCTTCGTGGCATAGATTTCAACAAGGTGCTGGAAGCATTCCTCAGAGATTTTGGTC
>ONZH01030977.1:0-23394 GCA_900303285.1 Rhinella marina | reverse complement strand
ATGCAACATAGCTCCCAATTATTATTCCAGCTAAATCCGCTCTCCAAAAGCCATATGGTGCTCCTTCCACTCTGAAGCCTGCTGTGCACCCATACATTAGTTTTTGAGCACATATGGGGTGTTTCTGTAAACTCCAGAATCAGGGTAATAGATTTTGAGTTTTGTTTGGCTGTTAACCCTTGATGGGTTTCATGACAAATGGATTTAAATTTAAAATCTGCTAAAAAAAAAAAAAGTGAAATTTTGAAATTTCATTCCCATTTTCCTTCAATTCTCGTGGAACACCTAAAGGGTTAACAAAGTTAGTAAAATCAGTTTTGAATAGCTTGAAGGGTGTAGTTTCTAAAATGGGTTGATTTATGGGTGGTTTCTATTATGTAAGCCCTACAAATTGATTTCATAACTGAACTGGTCCTTAAAAAAAATAGTTTTTTGAAATTTTCTTAAGATTTTAAGCCTTCTAATGTCCCAAAAAACTAAAATGTAATTTTCAAAATGATCCAAACATAAAGTAGACATATGGAGAATGTAAAATAATAACTATTTTTGGCGGTATTACTATGTATTTTGAAAGTAGAGAAATCGAAATTTGGAAATTTTTCCAATTTTTTTGTAAATTTGGTATTTTTTTATAAATAAAAATGAAATATTTTGACTCAAATTTACTACTGTCGTGAAGTACAATATGTAACGAGAAAACAGTCTCAGAATGGCCAGGATAAGTAAAAGCATTCCAAAGTTATTACCACATAAAGTGACACATGTCAAATTAGCAAAAAATGGCCTGGGCAGGAAGATGGAAACAGGCCCTGGGCTGAAAGGGTTAATATTACGGTTAGATGATGTTGACACAGTGTTATGATGGGATCTACAGAAGACGTCTTATTATGGGAACACTTTATTACACACTTAGCAAGGACACTTTATTAGGGTACACTTTATTAGAAGATACTTTTTTAGGCTACACTTTATTAGGGTTAAAAAATGCATACAGTACCTTAAGCTGGTACCTGAGCACTCCTGGTGGGGCAGTCACATGGGGCTGAAGAAAAGCCTGCAACCACCTACTGTCTCCCTCCACTAGTGCAACTGCCCACAATTTTAGATTTTCACGCCCACTGTGGTGCAGGGAACAGGAGGACAGGCAGCTCGGAGGCGACAGGAGGACAGCCAGGTCAGTTTAATAAACATGCAATATACATCATGCTGGGAAATAATGTGTACATCGGAGAAAACTGGCCGTATGCCGAACAGCACGGCCTGCGATGTACACATGCGATGTGCTAATTATGTGCTATATTCGTACTAAATCTTTCTTCACATTTTGGGGGGAAAAAGTGTGTCTTATAGCCCAACAAATATGTGCAAATGATGTCAATAACATTTACAATTTGTACTGCAAAAAGCAATTCCTAATATGGCTAAGGGAAAGGTATGTGGAAGAAGGAGAGGAAAAAACATATGTGAAATTTTTTTTTATGATGTCCAGGGGTTAAAGATCTTTCTCACGAGTCAGTGTTTGATGCTTTTCTGACTTCTTTTATTATTACTTTCAGTAAAGTTCCAGCTGATCTCTGTGGACCATAATATTCATGCTACAGATGAAACAGTAAGTGTTTTATTGACACAAAAAAATACATTACACTTCACATGATGAGCCCCATCAAACATAAAACACTTATGAAACACATTTACTTATCCCCTGGAAAATGTAATAAAAAGCTATCAAAATACCACATATATCCCAAAATCATACCAATAAAAAACTAAAGCTCATCCCACATAAAAATAGACCTTCATACAGCTCAGTTGACAAAAAAAAAGCTAAATCCATGTTCCAAAAGCCAAATGGAGCTCCTTCCCTTCTGAGGCCAGACAAATGTGTATGACCAAATATAGGGGAATTTCCAAATTTATTTTTCCTAATAACCGTTGTGAAAATGAAACATTTTGAGCTAAAACTACATATTATAGTAATTTAACTGTTTCACTAGCAGCGCCGTACTTGTTTGGCGCTGGTCCGATGGGCAGACATGGCGTCCGCTCGCACATGCACACAACTCTCCACTGTTTCAAACAGCAAAAACCCGTGGATAATCACCACGTCTGGCCATGACGCAGAAAGCGGTAATTAAAACATTTATATGCCCGTGATCAAGTGAGATCACGGCATCTAAAGGGTGAAAAACCTGGAAGCTTGCGCTTTTAGGATTCTTACCGGCATCCTCTGTGGTCAATGAGGACTCAGGGCATTTCAGCTGCAATTCTTATTTTGGCCAGCAGGTGGCCGGCCAAAATAAAAAAAAATGAGCAATTCTGAATATTAAATAGATGTAAAGACTCCATAAATGTTCAGAATTAAAAATAAAAAATTCAATTTTGTAGGCTCAAATACGAGCTTCAAGATCATAGCAAAAAAGTTCAAATAACTGTTAAAAATGTAAAAATATATAAAAGTTTAAATCACCCGCCTTTCCATAGAATAAAAAAATAAATACATAAATAACAAAAAATATAAACATCATGGGTATCACCGCGACTGAAAACGCCCGTACTATTAAAATATAAAAATATTTTTCCAATACGGTGAACGGCGTAACGGAAAAAAGGGTCAAAATGGCCAATTTGCCATTTTTCCATAGCTTCTCTTAACTCTACTGAGCTATGAGCTGTGTAGGGTAACTATTAAAAAAAGTTATGGGGGTCAAAATATGATGATATAATTTTTTTCAAAGTTTAAATTTATTTTTACACTATTTAGACATAAAAACCTTATACATATGTGGTATTGTTGTAATCGTACTCACACAAAGAATTAAGGGCACAGGTCAGTTTTGCCACAAACGAAATACAGTGGGAATAAAACCTGTAAAACCGTGGCAGAATTGCATTTTTTTTTCCAATTCCACCCCATTTGGAATTTTTTCCCCCCTTCCCACTACATTGCCATATTAAATGGTGGCATTAGAAAGTACCACATGTCCTCATTCAGCTATGTGAACATAAAAATAAACAAGTTATGGCTCAAAGAAGAAAGCAGAAATGAAAAAACCTCTGGTATCCTAAAAGTTAGGGCCCATTCACACGACTGTGTGAATGGGTCCGCATCTGTTCCGCAATTTTGCGGAATAGATGAGGACGCATTCACTTCTATGGCTGGCACACGATCTTGCCAAGCCGCGGCTCCGTGCCTCGGCTCCGCAAGATATTTCAGAACATGCCCTATTCTTGTGACAAGAATAAAAGACAATAGAAAAAGAAACCGGGGATATTGTGCGTGGTGCGCTTGTGGGGTAAAATGGAAAGCAGGTTGTCGTGAAAATTAATGAACTTGGCAAAAGTTCGTTTATTAAAAGGCTACACGTTTCAACACCGAATCGGTGTCTTCCTCAGGCCAAAAAGGGTACAGAATTGTAACTGAAACGAATATCATACATACAAACACAAATTAATCCAGTTATAGTAACATAAAATGTATGTATACAATATCTAAAAAGAATATTAAATAGGACATTAAAAAATATATAATAAGAAGATTACATCTAGATTTTAGGTTAGAGCCATAACATAAATGTATGCAAATGAAGAGACCTCGGGTATAAGCAGCAGTTAACTATAAGGTATATGGTGGTAAACAAAACCGTGCTGCGAATTAGGGTTATTATGTAGGCATACATAATTAAATGAGCATACATAATACAGTATTAAATAAAAGACGCAAGTGATAAATCACAGAGATACATAAGCTAGACAAGAGGTATGAGTAGTACTTACCACCACCTGTGTCAGTAACAACCATCAGTGGCAAATGCCAGACATTGTGAGGAGGGGAGTTTTAAAGGGTGTGTTAATGAGGTTTAAGTAGGTACATATGTGCTGTAATTGGCAACGTAGGAGGAACCTAATTGTTGCTATCCATAGTGCTGAGGTGAGGGACAGGGTAGAAATTGCTGTCTGAAGTGCTAAGTTTAGGGGAATGTGCTAGGTTACTCTCCATGGTGCTGAAGGTGTCATATGGGAGTAAACAAGGTTGCTGTCCGAAGTATTGGATAGGTTACTGTCCAAACGGAATAAGGAAGAACTCAGTATGGTTGTCCAAACTTTTGGACATCCATATATGGTCTTAAGGAAAAACCAATGCAGTGGAATATCATCAAGATATTAGAAAGAGGTCTCAATCATTTCATTTAAACCATGAGGGACCAGCGTTTGCAACTTATAGATCCAGTATGACTCTCTTTGACGTAATTTCTGAAACCTATTTGGAACGTCTGCTGGAATTTGCTCTATGGGGGTGACTGACAGGCTATTAAAGTTGCAATTATGTTTAAAAGCACAGTGCCTGGACACACTATGTTTTATAAAGCCCTTTTTAACGTTGCATCTGTGGGTGTTCATTCGGAGATGGAATTCTTGGGTTGTCCGTCCCACATATTGCAGATTGCAAGGGCACTCAAGTAGGTAAACATCAAGTAGATAAACCACATAAACCTGAAAGGAGTATACAGGTCCGGTTCTGACAGGTGTTTATGTTGTCTTAATATCTCCCACAAGCGCACCTCCTTTCATTGTGCCATCACTAAAGAACAACATGAAGTGAAGTCCTTTTTAAACTGTAAGTCAGAGTATGTGGTTTACCTACTCTGTGATTTATCACTTGTGTCTTTTATTTAATACTGTATTATGTATGCTCATATAATTATGTATGCCTACATAATAACTCTAATTCGCAGCATGGTTTTGTTTACCACCATATATCTTATAGTTAACTGCTGCTTATACCCGAGGTCTCTTCATTTGCATACATTTATGTTATGGCTATAACCTAAAATCTAGATGTAATCTTCTTATATATTTTTAATGTCCCTTTTAATATCCTTTTTAGATATTGTATACATACATTTTATGTTACTATAACTGGATTAATTTGTGTTTGTATGTATGATATTCGTTTCAGTTACAATTCTGTACCCTTTTTGGCCTGAGGAAGACACCGATTCGGTGTTGAAACGCGTAGCCTTTTAATAAACGAACTTTTGCCAAGTTCATTAATTTTCACGACAATCTGCCTTCCATTTTACCCCACAAGCGCACAATATCCCCGGTTTCTTTTTCTACTGTCTTTTACAAATATTACCGGCCCTGAATCAGGATACCGGTTCCGGGGTAAGGATGCAGCTACTGGGATCAACAGCTATTATGTTACTACTACCTTAAGCGAACCCCCACCTCTTCTAGGTGAGTAGGCTCTCTATAGGACATTCTTTTATGCCTTTTACATATACCTAAGGTTATCTGCACTAGGAAGCGATCCTGTTCTTTTTTCTTTTTCTCTATTAGGTGTGACAAGAATAGGAATTTTGAATGGGGCGCCCAGTCGTGTGTTCTGCAAATTGCGGAACACACTCCGGGTGGCATCCGTGGTATTGCGGATCCGAAATACTATGGTCATGTGAATGGGCCCTTAAATTGTTACGTTTCACAGCCAAACTGTGATAAATTCTACAAACACTTTAGGGTCAAAATGCTCACTAAACCCCAACATGTATACCGTACTTTGAGAGTTATAGTTTCCAAAATGGAATATTTTGGAGGAATATCTTAAAATGTCTGCAAACCTGAAATGGTGTCTGAAAAACACCCTTAAAAAAATGAGTCTGGATAAGAAATGCTGAGGTTCATTCTCTGTTATTGCCTGGGGTGTAAATTTAAAAATCTTTTTAAAAAATTACATTTCTCCTCAATTTCCAAAATTAAGTTTTGAATGCTTCTAGGGCTGCAGTTATTAAAATTAGGTAAATTTAAGTGACCCAGCTATTTAGGTTGTTTAATGCCACTTAAGAAATGATATGGTCCCTTAAAAAAAAAGAAAGTCTTTCAGCGTCAACCAAAAAGAAAATATGCTTGAACAATAATGCCAACCTGAAGTCATGCAACATTAGCTATTAGCTACGGTATTATATCCATTATATGTGAGGTATTACTAGCTTAAAAGGTGAGAAACTAAATTTTTTAACATTTTGGTAAATTTGGGATTTTTCTAATAAATAAAAACAAATATATTTTGAAGTAAAATGTGTCACAAAAACTATCTCAGGTCACTTGTGCTTTAACTAGTCAGGCTTAAGTTGGGTCATTACTTAGCAGTAAGAGTCATAACTTTAAACTCCTAGGTAAGGCTACATTCACAACACCGTATGAATGAGTCCGCATCCGTTCCGCAATTTTCCGGAATGGGTGCGGACCCATTCATTTTAATGATGTAGAGCATTTTAAAATATAGAGCATGTCCTATTCTTGTCTGCAATTGTGGACAAGAATAGGAATTTTCTATGATAGCAGTGGTATGTGCGTTCAGCAAATCCATGTTTTGCGGATTCGCAAAACACTATGCTCGTGAGAATGTAGCCTTAACAATGCAAAATCTGTAGCAGGACCCTAGCTAGCATGTGCTATTGATAATGCTAGTATGTGTTTTGTGGCAGAGAGGATTTTGTGCTGTCCTCATAGGGCCGGATGTGACTATTAACTCTGTAACTCTGTAACCCCCTTGAGTTACACTACACACTTTTTAATAAGCTTTCTCTTTAAGGGTGATGTGCCACAAATTCTCTGTTAGGTAAAACCAGATAGTGACACGTATTTTTCTTTCTAATTTGTCTTTATTTTCTCACTGTATATTTTTTATTCTATTTTATGAATGTGATAATAGGGATAGCCATCTTGCCTGATGTGTTATTAACAGCTTTTATTGATATACTGTACAACAGTTAATATGGGCCACAGACAAAATTAACTTTTGTAGGAGAATTTTCTAGGTATGCTCTGTGACCCATGCAGAGGTCATTGTACAGGGATGGAGTAGATAAGCTTTGACAATCTACTGTGAATAGTGTATCTTGTGCTATTTTGTGTTATCCTTATATCTTTGTGTTATATCCTTGTATAGAGGTGATATCTGTCATTGTAACCCTGCCAACAATGATAATAATGAAGTGGTCTATAAGATCAAATAGGGCCTATTATTAGGCTTAGTGGCCAGTGTTTAAACTGCAGAATTTGAGGATTTGTTATTAATATAATGAAAAATTTAAAAAAAAAAAAAAACATGAAAATTATTTAAAAATAATAATAAAATTTATGGTATGTGATTTAAACAATAGGTCATTTTCTGGTGACATTACCAGAAGAGAGAAACTATTCATATTTTTACTCCTAGTAATTGCTAATATTTGTAAAAAAAAAAAAATTCTTAGATGTTTGCCAAGCTAATGAGTTTCCAATCTGCAATGTTATTAAATAAGGAAAAATAAGGAAAAATAGAAATTACTGAGATAAATGTAAATTTATTAATCACTCTATTTTTCCTTTGCAGTTTCCTGTGGTTGAGATAATAGTAAGTATGAAATAAACACTTGCATAGTTATGTCATATAAGAAAAAAGCTAAAGTTGTGGATATAGATTCATAACTAATATTAGTATGTGCACTGTAGGGGGTATATCCCACATCCACTAAGAGATACTTGCAGCTCTTGCTGTTCTTTGTATAGGCAGCACATGGCAAGATTATTGGGTTGCTTTGGTCTAATTATGACTTAAGAACATTGTCCTAGAGGACATCCAATTTCCTTGTAAAAATTGGCTGGATACAAAATACACTTTTACTTTACTCTTATATTTTTATGTTTTACTTGCAAACAAATTTATGTAAATATTAGATTTCTATTCCATAGTAATTTTGTAATTTATTTCATTTCCCATAGGACCCAAACAAATATCGTATAGCCCAGTGGCTGAAGGTGTCTACTACGCATGGATTTGCGGGCTTTAGCTTTAATTTGGCAAATGAGATACCTCTTGGAAACTATAAAATTAATGTACCTGATTTGTGTACGAACAATTTTAAAGTTGAGGAATATGGTATGTTGTGAAAACATGAGAAAATGAGGAACGATATTAGGAGTTGTGTGCAGAAGTTTGTATGGAGGCATATACAGACCCTTTGGATCTGTTAACGGGCTTGTCCCATCTGGAACATTAAGGTCCTATTGCTAGGATATGTCCTCAATGTCTGATAGGTGTGGGTTCCAGAATGAAGGTGCTGGTCCTTGAAACGGAGCCCGCAAAGTTCCAGAGGGCGCATCACCCATTCATTTCTATGGGACTTCCAAAAATAGCCAAGTGCTGGCTCAGCTATTTCCATAAACCCCATAGAAATGAATGGACTGGTGGCATTGCCGCTCGGCTATTTTCGGCAGTCCTATAGAAATGAATCGAGGGCGGCCACATATGTGCAGTGAGCCCTCTGGCACTTTGTAGGCTCTGTCCTAAGAATAGGTGCAGGTCCCAGAGGTGGGACCCTCACCAATCAGACATTGGGCGCATATCCTAGCGATATGACCCCAATGTTCCAGATGGAACAACCCCTTTAAATGGACCACATTCCATATCTGTACACCAGTCCCCAGCCACATATAGGAAAGGTAGTGTCACACATCTACATGGCCTCCATATGAAGACAGCTGAGCCAATGACTACCTTAGACCACCTTCACATTTCTGGCAACAGATCCAGCAGGCTGTTTCGGCAGAGAGCAGCATGCTGGATTTTGCCCGATCCGCCATTGTCGGATTCTATAGTTCACCACCGGATCCCCATTGACTTTAGCTAGGTTTCAGCCATGCAATGGGTTTTGGTCCTGCCACTGCCTTATACTTTAAGAAAGTTACCTGGATTCATGACCACTGTCCCAACCTCTTCCAGGCTGAATGTCATGACTGAACGGCCATCAGGGTTGATAGAGGCTCTCTAGATCCCAAAGTGGTAGAGACCTCAGGGCAAGTGCTCATTGTGGCCTCTGTGTAATCCAGTCCCAACTGCTCTCACAAACATGAAATACAACAAAACCTGGTGGGACAATGTAAAATAGTCATATTTTTATATGTTACTTTTATTAAAAATATATTTTATAATTATTTAGTAATTATCATACATTTGTATTTCTTTCAGTGTTAAAGAGGTTTGAAGTAATTATTGCCTCACCACCCAGTGTTACCCTGCTAGACAAGTCATTTCATCTGGAAGCCTGTGGCAGGTAAGGGTTCTTTTACATAGGCAGATAAATTGCCTGTAACAAGTGCCAGATGAATATAGAAAGCCAAATGGAATTAATTTATACATTTCAATTATCATCCCTATCTTGTAAATAAAACTTTTCATACGATCATTCAACCCCCTCCCTAATACAGTTTCAATTATTGTTGGGTGCACATGCCGTGCTTACTTGAGAACATGTACTACTGGCGAACGATAATTTTTATGTCATCATAAAAGATGCGACTGATGACAAACAAGCAAACTTCCCTTTTGTAAATGCTTAACCTGACTCCTAACAGGACAAGACAAAAAGGCCCAGATTTGCTAAGTTTGTCGATGGCGTAAACTCAGGCTTCGTTCGCATTTCCGTTTTTCGCTGTTTCTGCGAACAGCACACGCACCCTTTGATTTTAGTCATGCGACATGCAACTCTTTAGTCCATGATGCGGACCAAACATGCCCATTAAAGCCTAAGGATACATGAAAAATTGCTGACACAGCGAGTAGCTAGGAGTGTTGCGATGTCAAGCAGCAACCAGCAATTCACTGGATCACCACCATAGTCCCTTGTACCTTAACTGCTTCTGGTATAGTGTGTATGCACGGCCATGCTGCTTCAGTGCATGGCTGTCCGCAAGTTTCATGACTGAAAATTTACATGCTAAATTATGGCTTTCACCACATTTTGTTTACAAATAGTAAGACCTGACATTTCAATTAATGGGTTATCTGGTTTAGAAAGCCCATTGTCAAGTACCCCATTAGAGCATTCTAAGTTAATAGAAAGGAGCTTTTTGAGTGGGTCCCTATGTGAGGGTCTGAGAAACACCAGCCGTCATGTTTTGCATTTTAAACAAGCAATATTAAGTTATGCCTTAAAAATGTGATGCTAAGTATAAGGGGAGGGAAGGGCAACATTTATGGCCTCTTAGAGGTTAATCAGCCATGTAGCCATCGAGGGGAAAGAGTGTTAGTACGCCTCACCGGAGCAAACATTTGCGCTTTTCTCACCAGGGACTCAAAGTGCAGTCCAAGAGTAGACAATTAGTTCATGATAATACCATGCAAAGAAGTTCATGAAGCAAATTAGTTATTTGCCCTCAAATGCCAAACTGAATAGGTGCGTTTTGAGTCTTTTTTTAAGAGTCCAGTGATGGCATCTATCTTCTTGACCTGGTAGTGTATTCCATAGAGTGAGGGCTGCATGAAAGAAGGCTCTGGCTCCAAAAGATTTGTATTGGACAAAGGGTATGGACAGTTTGTTTGAGCCTGCTGATCTAAGAGTACCACAAGGAGTGTAGGGCTGCAGTAGTCCTGTTAGGTAGTTGGGGCCTAAGTTATTCATGGCTTTAAAAGTCTGCAAACAGATTTTATAAGTTGTCTCCCAATTTATTGGCAGTCAGTGCAGAGACTGGAGGATGGGTGTTATGGGATCATGCAAGGACTGATTGGTTATTCATCTAGCTGCAGCATTTTGAACTAGCTGGAGCTGATGTATTGCTTTGCCCACATATAGGTCATTACAGTAGTCCAGCCAAGACAAGGTTATGTGAGTGTGTGTACCAGTGTGGATAAATCTTCTACTGAAATGAGGTGTTTGATTCTTGCAATGTTTCTCAGGTGGAAGTATGAAGATTTAACAATGGTCGATATCCGTTGCCTAAGAGAGAGTTCCCCATTAATAACTACCCACAAATTTTGTACATTGTCTGAGTTTTGAAGAGTTGTACTTCCCAGGGATAGAGGTGTTAAATCTGCAAGTCATTCCACTCATCTGGGTGGAGACCGTGGAGTATCCTATATAAAAACTACCTTTACTGAGAAGAAGTAGTTAGTGCACTAGCCGGGTAGCAGAAGCGTCAGGTGCGTCGAGCAGTTGCAACATAGCCCGGTTGGCTGCCTGACACGGGGCTGGCATAGAGAACAACAATGCTAGGATGCCAAACAGCAGGATGCCAAACCTGGACTTGAGTTGCATTTAACAGAGAGACTAAGGTAGATAATGAAACAAAGTTTAAGCCAGGCTGTGCTGTTCTTATCCCTCTGTCCTTCAAATCAGGAGCATACCATTCAGTTCATCTTCATGAAATTGCGATTTCCCAGTAACATGTTTAAAAGCAGCGGTGTGTGTGTGCATCATCTGTTCCCGGTACATCATGGATCCTGTGTCAAGTTGCAAAGTGTACACCGTACCCCTGCACTAATTTGGCTTTACACTACATGGCAACCTCCACCACAAAACAGTACCCACAGGGGGCAACCCAGATGCTCAACAGCACCACTACTGCCAGGCTAAGCCCTTTGGCTACACAATCTCACAGACATGATACAACAGCAATAACAGCCGCCATGCAGCATTGCATAAAGTGAACAGATTGCATTAGTTTATCTTTCCACTGGTCTCAGAAAGTAGACTGAGACCAGGTAGGCATTAACTCTTTTGAAGCTTAGTTAAATGAGTGAAGTGCTTGCCACCATGAAAACAAGTAGAACTGTAGAGGCATGCATTGTGTATCCACATGCCATGCATTAATTTTGACCTCTGTCTTAACATTCCAGATACACTTATGGAAAGCCAGTAGAGGGATTGATTGACCTTAATATCTGTCCTAAGCAATTTTACTATAGCTATGACCAAGAAAGCAGTGGTGAAAGTGAAGAAGGAGAAAACTGTATAAACGTAAAAAATGTGAAGGTAAGAAGAGATTTCTTAAAGGACCATCAACACTATTCATTTGCTTTTCTGCATTGTGTACCTTCCAATACATGTTACTTTTGTATTTGCAATAGGTAAATATTAATATATCAATAGGAGCATAATGCATGTTTACTATGAGTTTGGCTACCTTCACAAAAAATTTGAGTCTCGAAGGGATGCAGAGGTGGAAGGCACACTCAGCAGCTGGATGTCCCATATGAAGAGGAAAGTTAATAAATGGCATATGTGGTAGTTCGGTGGCCCTTTTTCTGTTCCTGCATTAGAGTCAACAAGCTTCAAGCTTTACCTCTGCATACAGTTATCATTCTTTGTTGAATTTTGTGCCAGAGTTCTCATTCCCACAAATCCTTGTGGTATTGTACATATATCATAGTTGCCAACAGTTCTAGGATGAAAATGGGCTGAGCATATGTAAACTCCACTATAAGTGAGTGTTACTGGGATGAGTAGGGGTATGTACAGGGGCAGGGATTAATGTCCCAAATTAACCAACAGCAATGTTGCTAAGCATAATTGTTATGGTTTTGGGTGTAAAACCCATGTTAGTGACGCAAGCAATCCAATGAACAGTCTGATGTCAGAGCAGGCAGCAAATATCAATACTGGGGTCAGGTAATGGTTATGAAGTGGAGGATCCAAATCCAGGAATCGAGAAGAAGTCAGTACATGGGCAGACAAACAAATACAGTACATCTTTGCAGGATCTAGCAAGCTAGGAACCTATTGCTCAGGCATCCAGACACAGGGCAATGTGCTTTAAATACCCCAAGGCAACCATAGAATGAACCAGATTAGGGTGTGCATACCAGCCCTTTAAGGGAGGTAGTGCTTTACAGGCAACCCTGGCAGGCAGGCTCACTGAAAAGGGATTAGCCACAAGTGGTTCTGAGCTGCCGGAATATAAAAAAAACTGGGATTTAGAGGGATAAGTGGAGAAGCAGTGGTAGCCATCACTGTAACAATGGTATTATCAAATGGGATGCCCATCAATATACTGATTCTGCATTTATAGAAAATGTGGAAGGATGTTTGCTGAAAAATTTAAAGGGGTTGTCCAAGGCTTTTAAGTGATTGCCTATCCCCATATAATCGGCAGGGTGTGATACCCCACACTTCCACAATCAGTTGGTTTGTGTAGCTCCATCGACGGAAGTCAGCCCTGGAAGTACACAGCACCATCAACAGTGTAGCGGCTTCTACAAAGCTTCTCCCACTGAAGCTGAACAAGCTACTTCCGCTACAATGTCAACAGTGAAGTGTAGGCACTTGGTGCAAATGCTACCTCTCCATTATTTATATCTACACCTTTAGACATTAAAGGTGTAGATATAAAGAATTATAATATAAACATTTAGAAGATATAACATTTTTAAAAATGAATAATAATACTAGGATTTATACACTTCAGAGGTCAGTCCGCTGTTCACTTTTACTTCAACAGAGAGGCGTAATGTGAAACGCAAGGGTGCTAATACAACAGAGCCCCCACTTACCATGTGCCAGTTATAGTAATAACATCTTCTGGGACCCTCAAGTAACAGGGCCTGCTTGCAACAGCACCCCCTATAGTTGTACTCCTGACAATAGTAACACAGTATAATGTATGATGGGTAAGTGTTTTGTCTACATCAAGGCTACTGTTTTGTGTTTTATAAAAGGTCTTTGAAAATGTTAACCATAAATAATACTAGACTACTCTATTGCTGTTATAGTTTGAGGGTCCTGGGCCACATACATAATCTGTAATGGGGGTTCTCCACCTTCCATGTGTCATTTAGAATACTAGTTTGTAAGGGGGTCAGGCCTTACAGAAAGAAACCAGTGAGTGACAAGTATGGCTACCCACTCAAGGAAAGAAACAGGCAGGCACATTTGATACTTAAAGAACAGTGGTTCTTGATTTCAACAAGGATGGTGGTTACAGCAGTCAGATGAGAGGAAACCGGCTCAGTGGTTATGATTTATGAAAAGTTTCTTCAGAGGCAACGGGCTTAATAGTACACAGACTTTTTGGTGACAACCAACTTGGAGGTACAAAACCTCTTTGATGGTGCTGGCTTACTTTGCTTAGGCATTACACCCTTTTTAGATATTGACACGCTTATATAGTACACACTTCATCCCTGTATCATAGAGATGGCAGAGAACAGCGGGGGAGGCATTGCCACTCAGCACCTATTATACTGAAATGTTTCCGCATTCCAAGGGCAAAGATACAATTGAAACTAGGGGGGAAATCCAGGTCGAGATCAGAAATGCTAGAAATGCCTTAAACTTAAAGGAACTGTCATCTCTGACGCTGACTAGAGTAAGAGTTGTATAGTGTAAGTGATGCTGAATCCGAATATTATTTTTATCTCGTACTCATTGCATTTGACGCTGGCTCTGACAACAGCAGTAATGCTCACTGGCTCCAATGCCACTCACATAGAGAGACTCAAGAGAGCCAGAGGCTGCGCAGGTTTTGTAGCACACATTAATGGAAGCGAGTAGAAGATAAACTTACATTCGATTCAGCATCGCTTCCTATATTACTCTAGTCAGGGTGTTTCAGTGTAAGTTCTTAACTATATAGCGGCAACTCCCGTGTAAATACAACATCCGTGCCCTGCTGTAGGCTGATAGCTGTAGGTAGTCTTGGCATGCTGGGAGTTGTAGTTTTGCAACAGCTGGGGAGCCTTAGGTTGGCCATCCCTGTTATATAGTATTACTTTTTTGTATTTGTTGTAGATGGATTCCAATGGATGCCTATCAAAAGACGTCAGCCTTGGACTATTCAACATCTCAAAGTCAGATCAACATCAGATTTTATTAATTAAATCATCAGTAACAGAAGATCTGACAAGTAAGAATTTCTGATGATACTGGATCCATCTGTTCTTTTCCATTTTTTCTATGAGGTTAGGGCAACACCACAACCTTATATGCGCAGCTGTTGATTTGCACAACAGTTGTACAACTGAGACACCCATGGGTTTGAATGGTTGCTTTACATATACAACTTAATGCCTTCACTACAAGGAGAGGCAGAGCAGTTGCATCTTCACTGAAACGTAGGTGTAATAGTTTAGAAATAATAGTTGATGTCATTTGTTTGAAAAATATTGGTTACGATCTAGTCTGGGGCTGTTGAATGGTCTGTTCTACCTTTCAGGTCATATTGAAAAGGCTTCTGCTGAAGTTTACATTAACACGCGCAAGACAATTGAATTTTTTGACACCATGGCAGTCTATCATAAAGACCTTCCATTCCATACCAAGGTACATAGTAGTATTAGTTTTATCCACTTATAATAAGTATGGGAAACATTTATGAAGACTGGTGTTTTACACCACAATTTTCCTTCATTATCTATAGTAATACTTGAGTAGTTCTGCAGATATGGAGTACAGACCACTATTTTTTTATTTTCCTACTGCCTCCTGTTGCAATACATGCGTACAGGAGTCCTCTCCATTATGTTAGAATGGCACAGCAGTCCTGACTGTATTTCAGTGCAGTTTTCAGTGCTGACAGTGGGGCAACTGGAGGCAGTAGGAAAATAAAAAATAATGATCTGGACTCCTGATCTGTAGAAGTACACATGTATTACTGTAGATAATAGTCCAAAAATCGGGATAACATATTCCCTTTATTTTTATTGTGTACTGTCATCTGATGTGCCACAATTAATAAGAGAAATATGGTTCTTAATAAATTTGGTGCATCTGTGCAGATCTGTGTGCCAGAACTGAAATCTACACCAACAAGGTGAACATTTCAGGTATAATCTATGTAGCTGCAGTTTCCTGGCATAAATTATAACAAATATGCCCTACCCTGCACCACCCACACTTCACCCTACTTCACCCACTGCTTGGAAAAGTGATAACTGGGGCTGAAAAAACCTAAAGTTGCAAAATGTCAAATCTTCTAACTTATTGATACCAGTTTTCTGGCGCAAATGGATGATAAATTTCATCCTATGATTTTATGGGGAACTTAAAGGGGTTGTCTCACTTCAGCAAATGGCATTTATCGTGTAGAGAAGGTTAATTCAAGCCACTTACTAATGTATTGTGATTGTCCATATTGCCTCTTTTGCTTTCTTGATTAATTTTTCCATCACATTATACACGGCCTGTTTCCATGGCTACGACCACCCTGTAATCCATCAGTGGTGGCCATGCTTGCACACTGTAGATAAAAGCGCTATCTTACGCCCACTCCCACGGTCCCAGCCACCAGAGAGGTCAGCGCTTTTTCCCATAGTGTGCAAGCACAGCCACTGCTGCTGGACTGCAATGTGGTCGTAACCATGGAAACAAGAAGTGTATAATGCAAAGAAAAAATGAATCAAGCCAGCAAAGGAGGAAATATGGATGATCAAAATACATTAGAAAGTAACTTGTATAAACTTTATCTACATGATAAATGCCATTTACTGCAGTTAAATGACCCCTTTAAATACTTGCATGCTTGGGGATTGTCAGAAGGCATGATTAATTAAATCCAAGAGAAAATAGACACATGAGAAGTCTTAGGGCTCTTGCACACGAACGTGTGCTGTCAGTGCCGGTGATGTGGGCTGCAATTTGCGCTCCACAATGCACGGGCACTGACAATGGGGCCGCCGCACTACTGGGGTCCTATTGAATGGGGTCCGCGATCTGCATCATACAGTCCTCACCGCAAAAAAGTAGTGCTTGCAGTTCCGATCCGTGCCTCTGTTCCGCATCTCCGGGATTGCGGACCCATTCAAGTGATGGGTCTGCAATCCATGATGTGGGGTGCACACGGCCGGTGCCCGTGTACAGCGGACCCGCAGTATGCGGGCCGCAATACAGTCACGGCCGGGCAACGGCCATGCGCATGAGCCCTTAAACAGAGGCGTGAGAAAAAGAGTAGATTGATAAAGAGGAGAAAAAAGTTGGTGGAGCGTATATTGCATGTAGGATATATCTTTCCTGTGATTTCATACAGAGTCACATGAAGTTTTTTTTTTATTGTATTATTGTATATAGCCTTGTGAATGAGACCTACCACACACAAGCTGGGACAAGGTATAAGTCTAGAAGATACCAGACAAACCTGAAAATTGACAGTAAGGGTACAGCCACCAGAAGTAGCTTAAAGAGTTTTCTAGGAATAGATATTGAAGACCTATCCTCAGTACAGGTCATCAATATAAGATTGCTAAAGGTCTGACACCTGGGAACCCCGCTGATCGGCAGTTAGAAGAGGTTGAGCGCCACGGCTTCTTCCTAGGCTATGTGACCTCACTGTACATCGGTCACATGGCCTAGTTGCAGCTCAGCTCCATAGAAGTAAACGGGGCTGGGCTGCAATACCAATTACAACCACTATACAATGTACGGCGCTGTGCTTGGAATGCTGCTGGTAGCCAGTTGCGCTCCTCACAGCTCCCTGAAACAGTGATCCTGAGGATAGATCATCATTATCATTTACAGGGTAACCAGTGTGGGTTTTCCACAGCAGAATTGCATGCGGAAAATCCACAGTTTTTACAACAGCAGCAAAGTAGATGAGATTTTCACAAATCTCATCCACACTCTGATGACATTTTCAAAAACAGCATCCAGCATGACTTAATTTACAGTGTGGATTTTAAATCGACAATTTATGCTGCTGATTTCTGCAGTAGATTTAAACCTTTGCAAGGCAGAAGGGGGGAAGCTGGAGCAAATCTCCTCACCAATATCCATTTGCCACTGTGGATTTCAGCGAGATACACAGCTGATTTCCACTGTGGAAAATCTGCAGGGAACACACTATATGTGACCATAACCTGACTGTAGAAAAGGCCCTGATTACCTGTGATCTTTATTCATCCTCAGGTGAAAGTAACTGATGAAAAGAACCAGCCTATGCCTAATAAAGTTGTATATCTGTATCACAACAGCCATTCCTCTTCTCAACAACCACATACAAGTGTGACAGATGAGAATGGAATTGCTCGTTTTGCTCTTAACACCTCAACGTGGGAGAGTTTTGGCACGTTACAGGTAAGGGTATAATTTAGTGAAAAACTTCCATATACATTAAGTTTTGTATTCATAATCACCTCTTTCTCAAGACATTGAACCCTCTCCTTTTGCAGTAAATTTTTTCCTTCTATCAATCAATCCTTTCAATGCAGCAGATTTTCTCTTCTTCCATACACTGAAGAACCCCTAAATATTGTTGCACCACATGGTACAACCTTTTTTTCCCTTTGAATTTAACAGCAATTATGAGGGGAAGAGCATTGATACTGCACTGTATAAACCAAATTGTTTTGGATCTTTTTAAGACCTGGTTTATAATGCTTCCACAGGCAAGTTTGTCATCTGAAGAAGATGAAGATGGATATTCACAAGCCAGGAGTTGGATTGCTCCCTTTAATTCTCAAAGTGAAAGCCACATTTCCATAGAAAAGCAATCAGTTGAAACAGAATGTAATTCTGATCAGACAGTGACTGTGAAATATGACATCGACAGGAAGAATCTTGATGCTGACACTGACCATCTCCACTTTTTCTCCATGGTAAATATCTTATCTTGATGACTGTGAAGACATTTTTGAGCAATAATAATTTTCATATATACAGTAAATAGCGCTGACATGTTCTACTGCACTTTACAAATCAGAGGATACATGTATAGACAAAATTAGACATTAAAGAGTAACTAAACGCTTCCTAGTCAACCCTTCAGACACTAAAGGCTGCTTTACAATGCCTGATTGTCGGTCAGGTTATCGGGGATGAATATTTGTACGAACTCTCGTTCCCTATGATCTGTCCGTATAAAGGTGCCACAGACCAAGTTCTTTGGGTGAAATAATCTTTCATGAAAACACCTAAAACATTAAATCGATAAATCCATTACAGCTTCAAACATGAGACCAACATCATTTTATAGACAATCATCTTGGCTATCTCATACATAAATTGGACTTGCAACTATTTAGCATATGATTATGCAGCTTGTCATGGAACTGCATTGTTACTGTTTTGCTCCTAGAATTCCAAATTGTAATTTTTATTATATTGTTTTAGTATTTTGTAAATCCAAATTTGGCTTTCAACACTGCCTGAATCCTTCTGGGCATGCTCTCAATGAGATTGAGGCATGTCTCGACCGAAATCTGTTACCAGGTCTCTTCTACACGTTCCCAATGTTGGTGCATACTGGTCGAGTCACTTGGGTACGAATACAGCTTTTTCTTCAACCCTACCCACAAGTGTTCAATTTGGTTGAGGTCTGGGGATTGTGGGGGCCAATCCAGCACCTATATTTCATTATCATTGAACCATTTCTTTGCCAATATCCACGTATGCTTCGGGTCGCTGTCCTGCTTGAACACTGTCGTCCTTTTTATACCTATAGTAATTGAGTTTACAAAGTAACTCATCTTGTAGGATACTCACATATAGCTCAGCATTCAGAACACCATTGACCCTGGTCAAGTATCCAATGCCTTTGTTATGAAATAACCCCATATCATTAGGCTTCCTCCACTGAACTTGACAGTTCCTTCAATTTCTCGATCCATTATCCCCCCTTTCCCTTGTTTCTTCCAGACCTATTTGCACCCATCAAAGCCCCTCATTGCCCCAAATCGTTCGTACTTTTTGGCAAAATCAAGCCAACGCTTCTTATGACAATATGGATGGCAAGGCTTCTTCATCTTTTTTCGGGCCACCATTCCAGACTAATGCGAGTCGGACAGTGCTTGCATGTACGTCTGTGATCTTACTATGACGAAGCATATTAGCTACCTCCACTGCCGTGTTTGTAGAGCCAGTATAACTGAGAGACCTTGAGATTAGCCGACTTGTTGACTCTGATATTTTGCTTGGACGTCCACTTCCAGGCTTTGGAATGGATGGACAGACTTCATTTCATATTCTTCCAACTGTAATGACACTCACATGATGCAGTTTGGCAATTTTCTTGGCCAAGGTACCGCTATCAATGAGCTGGGTGATGCTGTTTCTCTTTTTTTTATGGCTGCTTCTGGATTCGAACCAGTGACCTTTCGCTTGGGAATCAACCTAATAACACACTGAGCTATTAAAGAATGTGAGAACAGGTTGTAATTTGTATACAAGAAGAAAAATTGTTCCACCACCAGGAGCAAAACAGTCACAATGCAGTTACATGACAAGAATCTGCAGAACTAATCATATGCTAAATAGTTAAAAGTCCAATTTATGTATGAGACAGCCAAGATGATTGTCTATAAAATGATGGCAGTCTCACGTTCTAAGCTGTAGTGATATGGAGCCTGAAAGTCAAACGTTCAAAACATTGTTACCCTTTTGCTCGTCAGTGTAAATCTGAATGTGCCATTCACCCAGCCAGTATCTCTGTATGCGAAGTTTTGAAGTGAATTTGAACGCATGAAGTGTGGGAATTACTATTGGATAAAGGGATTGGCTTCAGAGGAAGAAAACAGAAAGGATGAATGAAGAGTTGATGTGATAGTCCTACCCAAAAAAAAAAAAAAGTCTTTTAGAGCACACCTAAAAATGAGGACATTGGGAATTAACCTGATTTCTTATTCTGGGGCAGTAGATTCCAGAGAACTGGAGCAGCTGAAGAGAAGTCTTGGAGATGTTAGTTGTAGGTTCTGATTATGGAGGATGTTAGCTTTAGATCGTTAAAGGGGTTGTCTCACTTTAGCAAGTAGCATTTATTATGTAGAGGAAGTTAATACAAGTCACTTACTAATGGATTGTTATTATCCATATTGCTTTTGCTGGCTGGATTAATTTTTTCACCAATTTATACACTGCTCGTTTCCATGGTTACAACCACCCTGCAATCCAGCAGTAGTGGTTGTGCTTGCACACAATAGGAAAAAGCACTAGCCTATGTGCGGTCCCATGGTCTTGGCCACCAGAGAGGCCGGCACTTTTTACTATAGTGTGCAAGCACAGCCACTACTGATGGATTGAAGGATGGTCGTAATCATGGAAACAAGCGGTGCATAATGTGATGGAAAAATGAAGCAATATGGATAAAAACAATACATTAGTTAGTGGCTTGTATTAACTTTATCTACATAATATAAGCTAGTTGATGAAGTGAGACAACCCCTTTAACAGCATCTAGAACATAGGTAGGGAGGTAGATAGAAATGAGGAAGGCGATATTGGGAAGTGCAAAAGTGTGGAAAGCTTTGTAGGTGAGAATGGGAGATTTATACTTAATTTTATACTGGCCCAGGGCAACTGTGTAGCAGTTGGACAGAAAAATGAGCCTGGCTTCTTTATCCATGTTAGATTGTAGAGAGGAGAGCTTAGTAAGGGCTAGACAAATTAGTAATCAGTTACAATAATCAAGACAAGTATGGATGAATAGAATTTTTTTTAAGTTGTCTTTTTTTGATCATGATGAAATAAATGAGTGGTACTGGATTACATTCACCATATTCTTACACTATCCCTTTTATGGCATTGTATTTCAAAAATATTAGACTCTACATTTACTGACTACTATATACAGGCAATGATAATCTAAGATGGACATTGGTTATCAAGAGTTTCATTTATGAAAACTTTATTTTATTTTTTTTACTTTCCTCACAAAATTGGCAGTGTTTAGGAGATAAAAGAACCAAAGTTTTTGCCTGCGTGTTTTTAATATGTTGCAAATTAACATTTCTCAAATATAAAGTGTAAAAGCTGTTCTTCTTGATTTCCCAGCTACGTTCTAAAAGTGGAATCATGTCATACAAGGAACATAAAATAGACATTAAAGACCAAGCAAATAATCCAAGTAAGTAACATGTATAGAAATAAAAATAGACACATTGTGGTTCATCTTTAAAGCCGTGTGGCTCATGCAATGTGCATACACAATACAGCAGTCACCTCAGAGCGGGTTTGAAAAGGAGCAAGCCGGCCACCACTACTACATGGCCACGGTGGCCGTACCTAGGGGCAACGGCCTGACTGATGTGTATGGGACAATGGATATACAAATAGGCAAATCTTCTAAACAGTACATTTTATATAAATACATTCTATTAGTAATGATATTGGTATGGCTATATCTAACTATACAAATTACATGTGTGAGATGGGAATACCCCTTTAAGTTCAGAAAATAGTGAGGGAACTCTTTGAATATGCCATACAGTGGTATTCTGTACATCATACATAGGCTTTGTAGCAGTTTGGGAGGTGGGGTTAGGCAAAAGAGACACTCTCAGCGCAGTATTCTTGTGAATGCAGGACTTAGACGCTTTATTTCTCTTTCAGCAAGACAGTCCAATAAACACAAAGGTAGCTTGTTTCATCAGCATATAAAAAGTATAGAACAAAAAGGAATGCTTCAATCAACAGAAAGCAGTCAATGTGCATCGCATACAGTCCAGCACTTTGCAGGAGTTAGCTCTCACCCCTCTGTAGTATCAGGTCTGTCCAGCAGCAGACCAGTCGTCACACTGCGGCTTTTCTCCTCCCCAACACACACTCCCAGCAGTGCTTTTCTGGTTTTAATTGCCCTGCACCTGTGTGGAGGGAAGTCACTATGTTAACCTCTTAATAGGCGCCTAGGAATATATCTCCCTTGGTAGATTAACCCCTTCAACCTGTTACAGCTTCTATATATACAGTATATATATATATATATATATATTAGAGATGAGAGAATCTATTTGCAGCTTCGTAGATTCGATACGAATCTTCATTTTTTTCTACACCGAAGCGAATCCGAATCTTTTCAGATTTGCTTCGGAAGATTCTTCTTAAATCTTTGTACGTTAACACTGCGTACGCATAATATAATAATATAATTTGTATGCTAATGCTACAGATCTAATCATTTGTACGCTAATGAGTAGGTAATCACTTAAGTAGAGTACTTTTGTATGTTTGTTATTTTTGTGGGCCTAGACAATAATAAACTAAAGCTTCGTACGCACTTTGGACACTCATGCGTACGTATTCGCGGGAATGTTCGCAGAACACAAATTTTTTTTAACGCAACTTAAACCGAATCAAATCTTATCCGAGGCAAATCTTTTTAAAAATTCAGTGAATATTTGCTCATCTCTAATATATATATATATATATATATATACACTCACCGGCCACTTTATTAGGTACACCATGCTAGTAACGGGTTGGACCCCCTTTTGCCTTCAGAACTGCCTCAATTCTTCGTGGCATAGATTCAACAAGGCGCTGGAAGCATTCCTCAGAGATTTTGGTCCATATTGACATGATGGCATCACACAGTTGCCGCAGATTTGTCGGCTGCACATCCATGATGCGAATCTCCCGTTCCACCACATCCCAAAGATGCTCTATTGGATTGAGATCTGGTGACTGTGGAGGCCATTTGAGTACAGTGAACTCATTGTCATGTTCAAGAAACCAGTCTGAGATGATTCCAGCTTTATGACATGGCGCATTATCCTGCTGAAAGTAGCCATCAGATGTTGGTACATTGTGGTCATAAAGGGATGGACATGGTCAGCAAACACATACTCAGGGTAGGCTGTGGCAGTTGCAGTACGACTGCTACAATTGGTACCAAGGGGCCCAAAGAGTGCCAAGAAAATATTCCCACACCATGACA
>ONZH01030976.1:0-23834 GCA_900303285.1 Rhinella marina | reverse complement strand
TATAACTGAGAGAAAAAACGTAGTCTTTAGACGGCGGCTATTGTACCGCAAACCACTGAATTTGTCACTGCACTGTATGATATATAACTGAGAGAAAAGACGTATATTTTCTACACTCCGGCTAGTGTGCAGCACACTACAGAATTTTGCACTGCACTGTATAATATATATCTGAGAGAAAAAACGTAGTCTTTAGACGGCGGCTTTTGTACCATAAACCACTGAATTTGTCACTGCACTGTATGATATATAACTGAGAGAAAAGACGTATATTTTCTACACTCCGGCTAGTGTGCTGCACACAACAGAATTTTGCACTGCACTGTATAATATATATCTGAGAGAAAAAACGTAGTCTTTAGACGGCGGCTTTTGTACCGCAAACCACTGAATTTGTCACTGCACTGTATGATATATAACTGAGAGAAAAAATGTATTCCCTAAACTGCACTACAGTTCCCAGCAAGCCAAGGTACAGCAGCAGCACCAGCAGCAGCAAAAATGAGTACTGAGAGGACTTTGGGCAATTTCTTTTGGGTCTGTGTGGACCACTTGCTGTCCCTGTGCACAGTGTGCAGCCAAGATGGCGGTAGCTGCACTACAAGTCCCAGCCAGGAGGAGACCATAAAAAAGAGGTGCTTGTAGCCCTTAGAAGGGCTGTTGGGTTCTTTGTGGGTGATTCCTGCCTAACCAAAATCTAAATTGAGGCCCTAACACTCTCCCTGACAGACAGCAGCTCTATCCCTAATCTCATGCAGGCGGCATCTGACACGAGCAGCGCGGGACCAGATTCTTATATTCTCAGGTCATCTGATCTGGCCAGCCAATCCCTGCTATCGACTTGTAGGGGCCACACGTGATGCTAGGAGGTACCAAAGACTCTCTTGCATGTTGATTGGCTGAGAAAAGGTGCCTAACGTGCCGGAAGAGGAAGATGTCATTTCCTCGAGGATCGCAATATGCTCGTCCGAGTAGCGAGCATATGCGAATACCCTAATGCTCGAACGAGCACCAAGCTCGGAAGAGCATGTTCGCTCATCTTTATGTATATCCCAAAACAACAACTAATCAAATTACATATCTTTTTGCAAAAAATGTGGGCTATCTATAAGAATATAAGAGGAAAGGTGGCCATACCTATTTTTGGAGTCCAATAGCAGCGAATGTAGAAAAAGCTACACGTGCATAGTGTGTTGTCCTTTACTTTGGGGGCTCAAATCTGGAGATAGGAGCAGGTTCTAGAGGTGGAATCCAAACATATCTGATATTTATGATATACACTATATGTCATAAATGTTGAGAAGAGACAATCCCTTTAAGCAGCCAGAGCGAGAACCACTCTTTCAGAGCATATCACCATTTCAGTCTATACAGTCATGGCCAAAAGTTTTGAGAATGATACAAATATTAATTTTTACAAAGTCTACTGCTTCAGTTTTTATAATGGCAATTTGAATATACTCCAGAATGTTATAAAGAGTGATCAGCTTAACAGCAATTACTTGCAAAGTCAATATTTGCCTAGAAAATGAACTTTATCCCCCAAAACACATTTCAACATCATTGCAGCCCTGCCTTAAAAGGACCAGCTAACATCGTTTCAGTGATTGCTCCATTAACACAGGTGTGGGTGTTGATGAGGACAGGGCTGGTGATCAATCTGTCATGATTAAGTAAGAATGACACCACTGGACACTTTAAAAGGAGGCTGGTGCTTGGCATCATTGTTTCTCTTCTGTTAACCATGGTTATCTCTAAAGAAACACGTGCAGTCATCATTGCACTGCACAAAAATGGCCTAACAGGGAAGAGTATCGCAGCTAGAAAGATTGCACCTCAATCAACAATCTATTGCATCATCAAGAACTTCAAGGAGAGAGGTTCCATTGTTGCCAAAAAGGCTCTAGGGCGCCCAAGAAAGACCAGCAAGCGCCAGGACCGTCTCTTAAAAGTGTTTCAGCTGTGGGATCGGGCTACCAGCAGTGCAGAGCTTGCTCAGGAATGGCAGCAGGCAGGTGTGAGTGCATCTGCACGCACTGTGAGGCAGAGACTCTTGGAGCAAGGCCTGGTCTCAAGGAGGGCAGCAAAGAAGCCACTTCTCTCCAGAAAAAACATCAGGGACAGACTGATATTCTGCAAAAGGTACAGGGAGTGGACTGCTGAGGACTGGGGTAAAGTTATTTTCTCTGATGAATCCCCTTTTCGATTGTTTGGGACATCTGGAAAACAGCTTTATTCGGAGAAGACGAGGTGAGCGCTACCACCAGTCTTGTCTCATGCCAACTGTAAAGCATCCTGAAACCATTCATGTGTGGGGTTGCTTCTCAGCCAAGGGAATCGGCTCTCTCACAGTCTTGCCTAAAAACACAGCCATGAATAAATAATGGTACCAGAATGTCCTCCGAGAGCAACTTCTCCCAACCGTCCAAGAGCAGTTTGGCGATCAACAATGCCTTTTCCAGCATGATGGAGCACCTTGCCATAAAGCAAAGGTGATAACTAAATGGCTCAGGGAACAAAACATAGAGATTTTGGGTCCATGGCCTGGAAACTCCCCAGATCTTAATCCCATTGAGAACTTGTGGTCAATAATCAAGAGACGGGTGGACAAACAAAAACCTACAAATTCTGACAAAATGCAAGCATTGATTGTGCAAGAATGGACTGCTATCAGTCAGGATTTGGTCCAGAAGTTGATTGAGAGCATGCCAGGGAGAATTGCAGAGGTCCTGAAGAAGAAGGGTCAACACTGCAAATATTGACTTGCTGCATTAACTCATTCTAACTGTCAATATAAGCTTTTGTTACTCATAATATCATTGCAATTATATTTCTGTATGTGATAAAAACATTTGACAAACACACATAAAAACCAGAGGGCAGCAGATCATGTGAAAATATAATATTTGTGTCATTCTCAAAACTTTTGGCCATGACTGTAGAGTGGATTCCAAGCAAACATTTATTATAGTGTTCTAAAGTATAACAGATTGACAGAAGGGAAATAGATCATAATTTTCTACATACTTTTCAACAGCAGGTAATGAAATATGAAGCCTCTGTATTCTTCCAAATATAATCAGGGTAGCAATTTGATTTGTTGAATTGTTGCCCCTTCTGTGTTACAACACCACACTCTAAACTACCAAGATAGTAATGGTGTTTTTTTTTTTTTTTTTTTTTTTTTGCTTCTATCTGCTTTCCATGATGTGTTAGTTAATTCTCTACATCCATGTTTAAAGGTCAGGAGGAGGGGTATCTTTAGTTAGATTTCCACCTCTTCAGGGACCCTATAGCATCATTGCAAAATACTGGTGTACACAGTTTAATTAAAAACTGACAACTATGATAAAAATCAAAAGATATGTGAAAAAGCCACAAATAAAAATTAAAAATTGATGGAAAACATGGTCAAGAAAAATACTTCTACTCTACCTCTTTCTGACATGGCAATTTTTCCTTTATGCATTTTAGTATTTCTCCCTGCCTTCCCAGAGCCTTAACTTTTTTATTTTTCCGTTTACATTGCCATATGAGGACTTGTTTTTTCTGTACTAGTTGTACTTTCTAATGGAACCATTTCATTTTGCATACAATGAAGCCAGAAGCTGGAAAATAAATTTCAAATGTGGTGGAATCGAAAAAAATGCATTTCCATAACAGTTTCATGAATTTTGTTTTTACGGCGTTCACTATGCAGTAAGGCTGATTTGTACCCTTCATTCTCCATTTCAGCACGATTACAGCGATACCACATATGTATAGTTTTTCTTGCATTTTAATTTGGAAGAAAAGCATTTGGAGATGGCATACAAAGGTGCAAATCAACATGTTTTGATAAATTATACAGCACCAGGTTCTCAGACTCCGCCTCCTTTGTTTGACTACACCTTCTACATGCTTCGCTCCGCCTACAATATTGGGCCACTTCTACCATTTTTTCCAGGGCCACTTTGAGTTCCCAATCCACTCCTGTTTTATAGTGTTCATGCAAATATTGCACACCTAATGTCTTATCCCTAAACAGCTCCATCTTCAGATGCTTTGCTGATAGGAAAGCAAATCAAGACTTCGTCAAGTAATGAAAAATCAAAACAGCAATACATTCCCCAGCAATATTGAGATTGGAGTTTCTTATCAATGATTGCCTGCAATGCACCGAAGCGAACAAATTACTCAATGCACATAACTCTGATTAGTTAAATTTGCTTAGCTTGCAATATATGATCATAACATCAATTTTCCCCAAAGCAGAATACAATTTACACAATTAATAGAACAAGTGGGGCACAAGAGATAAGGTACTAAGGATAATCGTTTTCTACATGTCCAAGGATGAATTGATTTCCTTCAATATATTCTTGACCTAGATAATGTACTTGATAAGTATCCTGCATAGTGTGCTCATGATACAAAGTGTGTTCCTTCCATAGTTGCCATATACAGTATAGGGAAGATACAAGTACATCAGGAGATTGTGATTTCATAATTTATTTCTTTCCAAACTGAGACATAAATAAGTTCATTGTTATGGCAAGTTTAATTCAATTTTCTTCACAGCAATATGAAAGCTTCTGGTGTGAATTGTGCCTACTGTGAGGTCTTTATTGTAATAGTATTAGTTTCATATACATGAATTTGTGTCATGAAAATACAAATACTAGTAATTTAGCAACAAGCGCTATCAATGCTGTATTGAGTGCAAAGTATTAATTTACTCCCTGTGTCGCATTTAACAGACATTCTGTACATGGAAACCTTCCCTTAATGTTCTACTGTCAACTATCTTGAATGTCAGTAGAATTAAATGTAGGGAAGTGAATAGAGGGAATGCTGTAATATATATATATATATATATATATATATATATATATATATATATATATATATATAATTATTATGCTTATTATTTCTTATTATTTTTGTATTTATTTATTTTATTTATTCCAGCTTCAAAAACATAATTTTTTGAATTGTTTAAATGACTGAATCCCGCAGGGCAAAGGCACTTTCAGAAGATCTGATAACGTATCGGGATTTCCATAAGGACTGTTAGGCGGAGGCTTCCGCCTAGCACTGAGCGCAGTGACATCACCGCATTTGATTGTCAGGCTTTAGCGCTGCCCTAGCCTTTAAATGGTACCTGATAGGCAGGTATCTGATACCTGCCTATCAGAGCCGGCGATGTAAATGGGAAACACTGGAAGCCTCCACCCAGCAGTGTGTTATTATAAACAAAAAAGCACGAAATGCTCTGACACTCATAACAGCGGGCCTGCCTGGGTGAAATTCTGGGTATGTCCAGGTTCAGCTCAGAGGATACATCCTAACTTGGTAGGTAATCCATTCATGACCAAACCTGAAAAGGCCCTAATGACCAGACACTTTTTTTGTGGTTTAGAGCATGTGATAGCTTAACAATGCTATTTTTTTTATTTGTTGGACTACCAAAATAATTTTTGCAACATTTTTTTATGTGACACCTAACTTTTTTTTTATAATATATATCCCTATTTTGCATCAGCCGTATTGATATATAACATGTATAGTTTTGTGTGTGCACAGCATAGCTGCCATATCGGTTTGTAATCCATGTTTACTTGATTAGTATATTTTTTTTTCCACATTAGTGTTTATTAGCCTCACTCTCTTTATTATATTTGTACTAGCTGAAAGACCCGGCTTCGCCCAGGTATATTTAAATCTATTTCATTTAATGTTTGTGTGTGTGTCATTAAAAGATATCGAGAGTGACCTCTACAGTGCCCGCCCCTTAACAGAAATATCCACGGCGCCCTCCCCTTTAACTGTGACCTCCACAGCAGCTAGGGTGCCCACTGTCTCCATCCCAGAAAGCTTGACCTCACCGGCCATTCTCCCAAATGTGAAGCAGCGCCACTGGTCCCCATGAAGCCACACCACCACTAAAATGAGGCCAAGACCCCTGGCTCCATGAAAACAAGGAGGAGAAGCTGTCTGAGCGTGAGCTACTGAAAGGGTGGACATCCCTGCGTCTGTCCAAGCACTGAGCTGGAAAGAGAACAGGGAGCCAGAAAACTGGACTGTCCAGCCTAAAGCCAGATATTTGGCCACCCTAACATCAGGCTGCCCTTGGGTGGCCAGAGGTCCGGTTTTAGACTGGACAGTCTGGCTTTCAGACTCCCTGTATATTTATGGTTACCGGAATACCTCTTTAACAGTGTCATCCACAGCGCTCTGCCCCTTTAACCCCTTCACGCCATATGACATGTATACTCGTCATGGAGCACTGCTATTTAGCGCTCCATGATGAGTATACACGTCATGGCATTAAACTGTCACCATGTCTGCTGACATGGTGACAGCGCTGAGACCCCAGCTGTTACTTATAGCCAGGGGTCTCAGCTAACCAGACAGGGACCAATGGGGGCGGTCCCGGGCCAGCAATCGCTGTGTTCAGACTAGCCAATCACATGATACGCGTGCAGGCTGAAAGGATCTGATCCCCGCAGATCCTTCTAAATGTTGTGCAGACCCCCCCCCCCCGACCTCCCCCTCCTTTCCCAGATTATTATTTTTAACTTGGTTCCACCCCTTTTCAGGATGGCCAAGCGGTCAGGATGGCCGAGCGGTTGAAGCAGAGAGTCAGCATACAGCGATGTCGGCCGTTTAACCCCTTCCATGCCGCGGTCCGTAGGGACCACAGTATGGAAAGGGTTAACAGGGAGGGAGCTCCCTTCCTTTCCCATCGGGCGCTGCGGTGCTCTGGCAGCGCACCGATGGTGTGGGGAGGAGAGAGGGAGGGAGCTCCCTCCCATCGGGACCCTGCTCTGCTGTGGCAGCGTCCCGATGGTTACCATGGCAACCAGACACTTTCGTCCGGCTTGCCATGGTAGAGGTAAGCCTCATAAAGCTCCTGCTAAAAGGCAGGAGCCTGAACAGGCTTACTATGAATTAAAATACACTGTAGTACACTATACAGTGTACTGCAGTGTATTGTAAAACACCAGACCCACTGAATCTTCAAGAACCAAGTGGGTCTGAGTCAAAAAAGACTCAAAAACAAAACAAAAAACAAAAAAAAGTTAAAAAAAGTGTAAAAAAAAAAGTTAAAAAAAGTAAAAAAATTCCCATTTTTCCCCATAAGCACATTTTAATTGATTAAAAATGAAGAAAATAAAATACCTTAACATATTAGGTATCGCCACATCCATAACAACCTGCTCTACAAAAATATCACATTAGTTAACCCCTCAGGTGAACACAGTAAAAAACTAAAATAAAAACAGGGTCAAAAAGGCATTTTTTGTCACTTTACATCACAAAAAGTGTAATACCAAGCAATCAAAAAGGCATATACCCCTCAAAATAGTACCAATCTAACCGTCACCTCTTCCCGCAAAAAATGAGCCCCTAACTGAGACAATTGCCAAAAAAATAAAAAAAAACTACAGCTCTCAGACAATGGAGACACTAAAACACAATTTTTTTGTTTAAAAAATGATATTATTGTGTAAAACTTAAATAAATAAAAAAAACTATACATGTTAGGTATCGCCACGTCCGTAACAACCTGCTCTACAAAAATATCACATTAGTTAACCCCTCAGGTGAACACAGTAAAAAAAAAAAAACTGAGCCAGAACAGCCATTTTTGTTTACCTTGGCTAACAAAAAGTGTAACATAAAGTGATCATAAATCATATGTACCCCAAAATAGTATCAATAACACTGTCACCTTATCCCTTAGTTTCCAAAATATGGGCACTTTTTGGTTGTTTCTACTGTAGGGGTGCATCGGGGGGGGCTTCAAATGGGACATGGTGTCTAAAAACCAGTCCAGCAAAATTCGCCCTCCAAAAACCATCTGGCGCACCTTTCCTTCTGCGGTTGGCCATGCACCCATGCAGTAGTTGACAATCACATGTGGGCTGTTTCTGTAAATCGCAGAATCAGGGTAATAGTTTTTGATTTTTTTTTTCTTTTAACCCTTGATGTGTTACAGGAAAAAATGGATTAAAATGGAAAATTTGCAAAAAAAGTGAAATTTTGAAATGTCATCTCCATTTTCTTTTAAATCTTGTGGAATACATAAAGGGTTAACAAAGTTTGTAAAATTAGTTTTGAAAACCTTGAGGGGTGTAGTTTCTAAAATGGGGTGATTTATGGTGGTTTCTATTATGTTAGCCCCACAAAGTGACTTCAGAACTGAACTGGTGCTTAAAAAAATGGTTTTGGAAAATGTCTTACAAATTTTAAGAATTGCTTCTAAAATTCCAAGCCTTCTAACATTCCCAAAAAATAAAATTACATCTACAAAATGATGCAACATAAAGTAGACATATGGAAAATGTAAAATAATAACTATTTTGTGAGGGATCACTATCTGCCTTAATAGCAGAGAAATTCAAAGTTTGAAAATTACAAATTTTTCCAAATTTTCTGTAAATTTAGGATTTTTTTTATAAATAAAGGTGATTTATATTGACTCAAATTTACCACTGTCGTGGAGTACAATGTGTCACGAAAAAACAATCTTGGAATCAGTCGAATCGGTGAAAGAATCCCAAAGTTATGAATTAATAAAGTGACACATGGCAGATTTAAAAAATGTGGTTTCGGCATTAAGTGTAAAAGTAGCTTCATCCTTAAGGGGTTAAAGCAGACCTACAGCAGTGAACTGGCTGTGTTGCTATGGAAACCAGTTGTGTGTGGAGACTAACTGCCTGTAGGCTTCTATTGGCTGATAAGGGTCATGTGACCAGGCTTCTATTGGCTAATGCATTTTTTGGGAATATCTCAGGAACGGTACATCCTGGAGAGCTGAGACCCATTCTAAAACCTCCCCAGACACCTGATGTAACTGTGAGCCAAATTCCGTGATTGTAGCTGCGATGGTGCGGATTCCTTTAGCGGTCATATACACACACATACATTCAGCTGTATATATTAGATATGTTTCTTCCCTATTGTTGCAGTTTTTACACTCCAGCTTTATGATCATACAATGTGAATCTAATTCACTTTGTGTTTGATTATTATTTGATATATGGATTTATCATTGCTGATATTGCAGCGCCCTGCATGTTTCCAAAATATGGGCACTTTTTGGTTGTTTCTACTGTAGGGGTGCATCGGGGGGGGCTTCAAATGGGACATGGTGTCTAAAAACCAGTCCAGCAAAATTCGCCCTCCAAAAACCATCTGGCACACCTTTCCTTCTGCGGTTGGCCATGCACCCATGCAGTAGTTGACAATCACATGTGGGCTGTTTCTGTAAATCGCAGAATCAGGGTAATAGTTTTTGATTTTTTTTTCTTTTAACCCTTGATGTGTTACAGGAAAAAATGGATTAAAATGGAAAATTTGCAAAAAAAGTGAAATTTTGAAATGTCATCTCCATTTTCTTTTAAATCTTGTGGAATACATAAAGGGTTAACAAAGTTTGTAAAATTAGTTTTGAAAACCTTGAGGGGTGTAGTTTCTAAAATGGGGTAATTTATGGTGGTTTCTATTATGTTAGCCCCACAAAGTGACTTCAGAACTGAACTGGTGCTTAAAAAAATGGTTTTGGAAAATGTCTTACAAATTTTAAGAATTGCTTCTAAAATTCCAAGCCTTCTAACATTCCCAAAAAATAAAATTACATCTACAAAATGATGCAACATAAAGTAGACATATGGAAAATGTAAAATAATAACTATTTTGTGAGGGATCACTATCTGCCTTAATAGCAGAGAAATTCAAAGTTTGAAAATTACAAATTTTTCCAAATTTTCTGTAAATTTAGGATTTTTTTTATAAATAAAGGTGATTTATATTGACTCAAATTTACCACTGTCGTGGAGTACAATGTGTCACGAAAAAACAATCTTGGAATCAGTCGAATCGGTGAAAGAATCCCAAAGTTATGAATTAATAAAGTGACACATGGCAGATTTAAAAAATGTGGTTTCGGCATTAAGTGTAAAAGTAGCTTCATCCTTAAGGGGTTAAAGCAGACCTACAGCAGTGAACTGGCTGTGTTGCTATGGAAACCAGTTGTGTGTGGAGACTAACTGCCTGTAGGCTTCTATTGGCTGATAAGGGTCATGTGACCAGGCTTCTATTGGCTAATGCATTTTTTGGGAATATCTCAGGAACGGTACATCCTGGAGAGCTGAGACCCATTCTAAAACCTCCCCAGACACCTGATGTAACTGTGAGCCAAATTCCGTGATTGTAGCTGCGATGGTGCGGATTCCTTTAGCGGTCATATACACACACATACATTCAGCTGTATATATTAGATATGTTTCTTCCCTATTGTTGCAGTTTTTACACTCCAGCTTTATGATCATACAATGTGAATCTAATTCACTTTGTGTTTGATTATTATTTGATATATGGATTTATCATTGCTGATATTGCAGCGCCCTGCATGTTTTCCTTTGGATATTTTATTGTCACCAAATCAGATTTATATATAAATTAATATTTTTTTTTTAATTAATAAAGTGCAATTATTAATAAACTGTGTGGAGGAAGTAATTGTGGGAAGTTGATTAATATAGCCTATATTTCTTGGCATTGCGGGTTCATGGGATGTCCCGTGTTGTGTATTAGATGTCTACATTATTGTTCTTTCATGAGAAATACAATTAGTTACTAAAAACATATGAAGAGAGTGGGCATATCCCCTTTAGAACATCTATAGCTTATTTACAAATCGCTTTGTTATTATTCATAGAAAATAGGATTACCATGAAGGAGAGAACATAATGATAGGAGCAGTAGTCTAAGTTGTGGATGGCAGAGTTTTTCATTGAATTTACAGTTTTAGCGTACATTTAAAAGTATCAACTGTGACCAGTAATGAAATGTAAATGACATGCAAATTAGTGTCATTTATTCCATATTAAACTCTCTTAAAACATACTGCTTTATCACATAATTACTTGGTGTAAGGCTTCATCATCCTTGTACAGAACTTGCTATAATTATAAATACATGTTAGACACATGTTTATGAATTTGATTAAAGAACCATCCCCGTAATTCAGACAGCTAACAGTACAGTGGCATGATGGTTCATAATCCACTTTTTATATTTCTAGAAAAATCTACTTTTAAAAAGTTTATTAGAAAAGAAATACTTTTCTCACATGCTTCTTGGCTTTTAGTAAAAAATTGTATTTTTTTGTATTATTACTAGAGATGAGCGAACATGCTCGTCCGAGCATTAGGGTACTCGTACGTGCTCGATACTTGGACGAGCATATTGCAATACTCGAGGAAATGGCATCTTCCTCTTCCTGCATGTTAGGCGCCTTATTCTTAGCCAATCAACATGCAGGAGAGTCTTTGGTACCCCCTAGCATCACGTGGAACTCCTACAACTCGTTAGTAGGTATTGGCTGGCCAGATCAGATGACCTGGGAATATAAGAATCTGGTCCCGCGCTGCTCGCCTCAGACGCCGCCTGGATGAGATTAGGGATAGAGCTGGATAGAGGGGCTACAAGCACCTTTTTTTGGTCTCCTCCTGGCTGCTGGCTGGGACTTGTAGTGCAGCTACCGCCATCTTGGCTGCACACTGTGCAGAGTGACTGGGACAGCACCTACAGGACAGCGGTACACTAGCCGCAGTCTAGAGAGTACGTTTTTTCTCTCAGTTATATATACTACAGTGCACTGAAAAATTATGTGGTGTGCAGTACAGTAGCCGCAGTCTAGAAAATATGTTTTTTTCTCTCAGTTATATATACTACAGTCCAGTGAACAATTATGTTGTATGCGGCACAGTAGCCACAGTCCAAAGAGTATGTTTTTTCTCTGTTATAAATACTACAGTCAAGTGAACAATTATGTGGTGTGCGGCACAGTAGCCGCAGTCTAAAGACTATATTTTTTCTCTCAGTTATATATACTACAGTTCAGTGAACAATTATGTGGTGTGCGGCACAGTAGCCGCAGTCTAAAGAGTACGTTTTTTCTCTCAGTTATATATACTACAGTTCAGTGAACAATTATGTGGTGTGCGGCACAGTAGCCACAGTCTAAAGAGTACGTTTTTTCTCTCAGTTATATATACTACAGTGCAATGAACAATTATGTGGTGTGCGGCACAGTAGCCGCAGTCTAAAGAGTATGTTTTTTCTCTCAGTTATATATACTACAGTGCAGTGAACAATCATGTGGTGTGCGGTACAGTAGCCGCAGTCTAGAAAATAGGTTTTTTCTCTCAGTTATATATACTACAGTCCAGTGAACAATTATGTGGTGTGTGGCACAGTAGCCGCAGTCTAAAGAGTACGTTTTTTCTCTCAGTTATATATACTACAGTGCAGTGAACAATTATGTGGTGTGCGGCACAGTAGCCGCAGTCTAAAGAGCACTTTTTTTCTCTCAGTTATATATACTACAGTGTAATGAACAATCATGTGGTGTGCAGCACAGTAGCCGCAGTCTAAAGAGTACGTTTTTTCTCTCAGTTATATATATACTGCAGTCCAGTGAACAATTATGTGGTGTGGGGCACAGTAGCCTCAGTCTAAAGAGTACGTTTTTTCTTTCAGTTATATATACTACAGTCCAGTGAACAATTATGTGGTGTGTGGCACAGTAGCCGCAGTCTAGTGGTGACACCAACAAGTGACCAAGTTAGTTGAGGTAGCAGGTGAGCCACCCAAACATGTAGCCTGACACAGCATGACGGTGACACCCTCAATTGACAAAGTTAGTTGAGGTAGCCGGTGAGCCACCCAAAAATTTAAAGACACAGCATGGCGGTGAACCTAGAGTGACCACGTTAGATTGAGGTAGCAGGTGAACCACATATAAATTTACCCTGCCACAGCATGGCGGTGAAAACAGAGTGACCAATTTAGACCGAGGTAGCAGGTGAACCACATATAAATTTAGCCTGACATAGCATGGCGGTGACACCACCAATGTCTTGGTCAGACTGAGATTGCAGTCAAATGGCTGTAGGCGAGCCTCCCAAAAATTAGTTTTGGAGTGTCTGAAGCTGGCTCTCCAAAAAAATAGTTTTGCAGTGTCTGTATTTGTCCCTCCTAATAAATTATTTTTGACTGTCTGCAGTTGACCCTCCTAAAAAATTGTTTTTGAGTATCTGTAGTTGAAGCTCCTAAAAAATTGATTGGAGAGAGGGCCTGTAGGTGACCCTTTGTAAACATTGTTTAAAAAGAGCACCAGTTGGCCCTCTGAAAAATTGCCTGTTGGCTCAGCGTTTGTATAAGAAGAGAAGAAGGAGGAGAGGAGAGGATACATAAAGAAACTTCATGTTTAGCTGCTTTCCCGCGGTGGAGATTTGAATCCCAGTGAAATCCAGGCTTTATTCATTTTAATAAGCGTCAGCCTGTCAGCACTGTCAGTTGACAGGCATGTACGCTTATCAGTTATGATGTCACCAGCTGCACTGAAGACCCGCTCTGACAACACGGTAGCGGCAGGGCAGGGCAGGCCAGCACCTCCAAGGCGTACAGCGCCAGTTCGGGCCACGCATCCAGCTTTGCAACCCAGTAATTGTATGGAGCAGAGTGATCACGCAGGACGTTGGTATGGTCAGCTAGGTACTCCCTCTCCATCTTTCTGAACAGCTCCCCCCTACTCTACCTAGACTGGGGACGGGTGACATAGTCTTGCTGGGGTGCCATAAAACTGGCAAAGGCGCAAGAGTCTCAACAAACAAGAATTCCCTCTCCTCAATAGGCTGACTCTCCAATTCCTCCTCCTCTTCAGCCCATACACGCTCAACAGACAAGAAGGAATGAGCCTATTGGTACCCTCTTCAGTCTCGCCAACAGTCTCCTTCTCTTCCTCCTCATCCTCCTCCTCCTCCAATACGCATTGAGAAACAGACCTGAGGGTGCTCTGGCTATCAAGCAACATATCTTCTTCCCCCATCTCCTGCGACAAGCGCAAAGCCTCTGACTTCATGCTGAGCAGTGAGCTTTTCAGCAGACAAAGCAGCGGCATGGTGACGATGATAATGGCGGCATTGTCGCTGACCATCTGTGTTGACTCCTCAAAGTTGCTTAACACGTGACAGATATCAGACATCGACATCCACTCCTCATTGTAGACTTGAGGAAGCTGACTAACCTGACTACCAGTTCTCGTGGAAGTTGTAATCTGGCAGTCTACCATCTCTCTGCGCTGCTGGTAAACCCTGGCTAACATGTGTAATGTAGAATTCCATCGTGTGGGCACTTCGCACAACAGTCGGTGAGCTGTCAATTGTAAGCATCGTTGCACTGCCCTGAGAGTGGCAGCATCTGTGGTTGACTTGCGGAAATGTGCACAGATGCGTTGAACCTTGGTTTGAACACGTGGGCCAGGCAGTGAGTTGCAGAGCCGCCACCAGGTTACGCCCGTTGTCACACACAACCATGCCTGGTTTGAGGTTCAGCGGCGCCAGTCAAAGATCAGTCTGCACCGTGATGCCCTGTAACAGTTCTTGGGCGGTGTGCCTTTTGTCACCAAAGCTCAGCAGTTTTAGAACCGCCTTTTGGCGCTTACCCACAGCAGTGCTGCTGTGCCTACAGCTACCGACTGAAGGCGCCGTGCTCACAGATGGTAATTGAGAGGAGGAGGAGGGGGGGTGGAGGAAGAGGCATAATAAGCCTGAGAAACCATGACCAAGGTAGGCCACGCAATCCATGGTGTGGGCAGCAAATGAGCGGCCACAGGGTCAGACTCGGTCCCAGCCTCCACCAGGTTAACCCAATGTACCCTCAGGGAGATATAGTGTCCCTGCCCGCCAGCATTTGTCCATGTGTCTGTGGTTAGGTGGACCTTCTCGCGTAACCGCGTTAGTCAGGGCATGGATGATGTTCTCTGACACATGCTTGTGTAGGGCTGGGACGGCACATCGGGAAAAATAGTGGTGGCTGGGGACCAAGTACCGAGGGACAACCACCGCCATCAGGTTGCGGAAACCTCAGTCTCTACCAGTTTATAGGGCATCATCTCCAGGATCAGCAGTTTGGAGATGTGGACGTTTAGGGCTTGTGCATGTGGGTGGGTGGAATTGTATTTGCTCTTGCGCTCAAATGTCTGATGTAAAGACAGCTGAACGCTGCCCTGGGACACATATGTGGAGGGTGTGGAGGAATGTGGAGGTGAAGGGGTGGTTGTAGGGTGGGAGGCGCTCGTGCCTGGGTCCTGGGCGGGGGGTTGACTAGCAGAGCCAGCATTTGACACAGGGGAAAGAGCAGTGGTGTGACCCGCAGGAGGTGAACGGCCTTAGTTCCATTGAGTCGGGTGTTTAGCACTCATATGCCTGCGCATGCTGGTAGTGGTTAGGCTGGTAGTGGTGGCTCCCCTGCTGATCCTGGTGTGGCACAGGTTGCACACCACAGTCCGTCGGTCATCCTCACTTTCTTTAAAGAGCCTCCAGACTTGCGAACATCTAGGCCTTGGCACGGGAGCTTCAATCCGTGAAACAGTTGCTGATCTACTTGCTCTGGCCCTGCTTTTCCCTCTGGCCACCCCACTGCCTCTTCCAACCTGTTCTGGTGCTGCACTTGCCTTCCCCTCAGAAGCACTGTCTTGAATAGGCTTACCAACCCAGCTCGGGTCAGTCACCTTATCATCCACCAGCTCTTCCTCCGATTCCTCACTCTGCTCTCCCCTAGGACTTACTGCCCTGACAACAACGTCACTGTCTGACAACCGTGTCTCATCATCATCATGATCATCCGACACCTCTTGACTCACAGTCCACACTCTCATCGCCCACAGACTGCGAAAGTTTGAAATTTTGGGCATCGGGACAGAGCAACTGCTCCGGTTGCTGCTGAGCAGTGGTTTGTGACTCTTGGAAGGGTACTGAAAAGAGTTCCTGGGAGTATGCCGGATCTGAATCCATATATTCCATGGGGGGCCAGGCTGGGGGGAAGGAGGTTGAGCTGGAGGAGCCAGAGGTCTACTCCCTTGGCTAGCGTGGGTGGACTGTGTGGAAGACTGGGTGGTGGATAAATTACTGGACACATTTTCCGCTATCCACGTCATCACCTGTTCGCACTGTTGTGGTTTCAATAGTGCTGTACCACGTGGCCCTGTAAGTTGCGAGATTAAGCTAGGGAGCGAACCTCTGCGGCGTTCCACTGCTCCCTCATCAGCAGGTACTGTGTCACCCTGCCAAGGACCACGGCCTCTGCCCCCCTACATCACTTGGACGTCCACGTCCTCGTCCTCGACCCTTAGCCCTGGGGTTCAACATTTTGTGTATTCACTAAACTGTAGAATTAATATCTGAGGCCAAAACAGTTTTCAGTAGACTGTAGAATTACTATCTGAGGCCAAAAACGTATTCTCTAGACTGCGGCTAGTGTACCGCACACCACACAATTTTTCACTGGACTGTAGTATATATATTTAAAAAAAAAAAAAAAAACTTATTCTCTAGACTGCTGCTAGTGTACCACACAACACAGAATTTTTCACTGGACTGTATTAAATGGATCTGAGAGAAAAAACGTATTCTCTAGACTGCGGTTAGTGTACCGCACAACACAGAATTCTTCACTGGACTGTATTAAATGGATCTGAGAGAAAAAACATATTCTCTAGACTGCGGCTTGTGTACCGCACAACACAGAATTCTTCAATGGACTGTATTAAATGGATCTGAGAGAAATAACTTATTCTCTAGACTGCGGCTAGTGTACCGCACAACACAGAATTTTTCACTGGACTGTATTAAATGGATTTGAGAAAAAACACATATTCTCTAGACTGCGGCTAATGTACCGCACACCACACAATTGTTCAATGGACTGTAGTATACGTATCTAAGAGAAAAAACATATTCTCTAGACTGCGGCTAGTGTACCACACAACACAAAATTTTTCACTGGACTGTATTAAATGGATCTGAGAGAAAAAAACATATTCTCTAGACCGTGGCTAGTGTACCACACAACACACAAATTTTCACTGGACTGTAGTATATATAAGTGAGAGAAAAAATGTATTTTGTAGACTGTGGCTACTGTACCGCACACCACAGAATTGTTCACTGGACTGTAGTCACCGCCATGCTGTGTCAGGCTAAATTTTTGGGTGGTTTAGCTGCTATCTTAGTCTAACCAAGCCACTCTGGGGTTCACCGCCATGCTGTAAACTGCAATCTCAGTCAAACTTTGTAATTTAGGGGTTCACCACCAAGGTGTGCTAGACTACAATTAGAGATGAGCGAAGCGATTCGTCGATTCGTTGATTCGTATCGAATCTTGTGATTTTTCAGCTGCGAAGCGAATCTGAATATTAGGTGATTCGCTTCGCTTTTGTACGCATCGCTACGTAGTTTGTCCTCTAAATTATACTCTATTCTACATATAATTTAGTTACTCTATATGCTGTTGCGCAGACTCCTCCTTGGTAGATACTCTACACACTGTTGCGTACGTATTCTATTCAGCGATGCAGACTCCTCCCTGGTAGTTCCGCCCCCTTCTCCTGCGCGCGAGGAAGACGTGGTAAATCAGCAGAGTAAGATGGCAGCGAGACAGCGAGGTCCTGACTGGGGAAGCATGTTGTGGGCAGACGACCCCTATGAGAAGATGAGGTGCCTGCTGAGGTGGTGACTCCACTGGCTGACACGGCGGAGGCGGCAGAAATTCCCGCTCCGCCGCGCAAGGACTACTCCTTACGCCAGAATTTGATGGTCCCTGAGGCTGTCACCCGGAATGCCCAGACCCTCTGGGAATATAAAAAGCTGGTGGAGGAGTGGGTGGTGCAAGTTTTGGAGCACCCACGGTCCGGTGACCCTAAGCTGGAGCGCCGAGGGGGAACCGTTATTTGGTTCAACGTGGAGCGGGGAGTCGGTTTCATCGGCGATGAGGAGACGGCGGAGGAATTGTATGTTAACCCCCGTTCGGTTAAACGGCTGTATCTTCCGCCCGTACGCCACAATCTACATGCAGGGGATTACGTGGAGTATACCCCCATGAAGAGCCTCCAAGGCCCCTTTGCTACTGGGGTGAAAGTCTTAAAAGCGACCACCTACTCCTGCAGCGCCCCCAGAAGACTGGAGTGAGGAGGCCCAGGCCGCAGAAGAGGCTTGTGACCTTGAGACCTTGAGATCTGAAGAGAAATCCCAAGGTCAGGATCAGCCGGAACCCCTGATTCCTGATTTGCCGCCACCGTCACCGATACCACCGATCCTTTATGTGGGACAGATGACTACGAACACTTTCGTGTACCGTCCAACTGTGGTACAGTACCACTACCAACTGCCATGCCCATGGCAGTTGCAGGCCGCACAGTCTGCTGCTCGTGGAAGAGCGTTACCATTACTATTACAGCCGGAGATTCTGTCACCTGGTATGCCCGCAGGAGGATCTGGCCACTACAGAGTGATGGACAGGGCCCAAGTTACCACTGCCTTTGCCAGTGTGACAGCCCAGTCACCAAGAAGACCATCCTTGAGAGGTCGGCGGGAGTCTGCTGCCGCAGCCAGGGCCGCTGTCATGTTGAGGCAGGAGCGCCCTCTCATATCCTTTAGCTCCAGCAGCAGTGAGGAGGACCTGCTGGCCTTTAAGTAATTCCTGCAGTTTTTATGGGAGCCACAACATGGACTTATCCTGAAGGGTGGGCACTAGTTGGCCCTTGTTTTTAGTTTTGTTGCCCCTCGTTTGTCCTCACCCAGATGTCCATGGATTGTTAGGACTCCCCCATCAAAAAAAAGCTTTTTTATCCAAGTTGCGCATACGTGCCCCTCATCCCTTTTTTCCCCCTTTTCAGGTTATTTGGGGAGCCCCTCGAAAGAGGGTTTTTTAAAGGGAACCTTTGCTGATATTTTTTTACCCATTTGGATTACAATTTTGCCTATGTGGATTACAAATTGCGACTGAGTTTGGGACTCTGCTCCAGTTCTAAGAAAAGAGACTTAAACGAGTCCGTGAGCACACTAGGTAGGTGATATTTAAAATGTTTATATTATACTTATAATAATGTATTTACACGATTTACCATATATATGTCTCGAATATTCGCTCTGCCTCTGAGGAGTGCACACCGCGGCCTCTCCTCGTACGTGCCTTTGTATTACGTAATCGCGAAGACAATAGTACGCTGAGATTCGTAAGCTATTTGTACGCTCATGCGTACGTCTTCTAAGAAGTTGCGTGCATTTTGTAAATGAACGTTCGTTATTAGTGAGCGAATGCTCGCTAATAGCACATAATAACGTATATATTTTGTACGCAAATACAACAAATCTATTCGTCGAATATACGAATTTTAGGAAAAGTTCGGCGAATGTTTGGCGAATAATTTTTTGCATGATTCGCTCATCTCTAACGACAATTTTAGCGGGTTCACCTGCAATCTCAGTCACAGACTGTCATTCAGGGGTGCACCACCATGCTTTTTTAAACCATTTGTTTCTGAGGGTCACCTCCAGGCTCTCACCCACAATTTTATGGAGGCTCGCCACTACACTGTCGGCCAAAATTGTCTTGGGGGTCACTGGCGGCCTCTCCCCCACAACTTCAAGGAGGGTTACTACCAGGCCCTGGCACACAAACATTGTCTTGAGGGGCACTAAAAGGCTCTGCACCCACCCATGTGTGGAGACTAATAGGTGGGTGCAGTGTGCGTCTTAGCCCGTCTGGAATTAGGAAAGCTGGGCACTGTACTTGGAGGTCTTTGTGTCTGCCGTGGACAGGGTGGGTGGGTGGTGGGTGTGTGTTTGCCCGTCTTGGATGGGGAGAGCTGGGCACTGTGCTGGGAGAACTTTGTGTACGCTGTGGACTACTGGTTGGGTGCGGGGAGAGAGACGTTTATGCCTGCGTCGTGGGGCGGGGGATAGGACAGCAGTGCCAGCATGGGCAGTGGTGTCACCCGCAGGCGGTGATGAACCTTCGTTGCACCTAGTTGGGTGCTTTACTAACATGTGATGGGCATGTGCCTTGCCCATCTTCGTCTGGGTCAGCACAATTGTCTTGAGGGTCACCACCAGGCTGTTGCCCAGAATTTGGCGTAATGATACGATTAGGCAGCCTCAGAGGCATCCATGCATGCTGCCCCTGCTGTTTCCTGTACATTTCCGTGGTGTTTCCATCATTTTCTGAGGTTTCCAGGTTTTCACGCAACCTTCCCTGTGCATAGCTTTGGTCCCCTGCAAAAAATGCTCCAGTCTCCCATTGACTTCAATGGGGTTCGTTATTCGAAACGAGTACCTGAGCATCCGGAAAAATTTGACTCGAATAACGAGCACCTGATCATTTTAGTGCTCGCTCATCTCTAATTATTACCTTTCTATTGCATTATTACCTGTAATAATAACTTTGGCACTATGGCTATGAGCAACAGATTGAAATGACACTGAGTCCCCTAGCATGAGGTTACGGTAAGGTAATGCCTATATAATTCTAATTCTCAGCTGACCGTTTTATTCACAGATTGGCATTGGTTTTAGAAAGACTAGGGAGGTTTCTGAAACCAGAGGTTGTCTTTAGAACTTTCTTAAGCCACTACCTAGCCAAGACCTGATACTACAACTCGATTATTTTGTTGTCCATACATCCACATGTGACCGTGGAGGAGGAAAGCATGGCTACTTGATAGTAGCAAGTGAAACTGACATGCACAGCTATGATTAAATGAACATTTGAAGGTGTTAACACACTGTGTTTAAAAACAGACTGCACAGTCACATGTTTTTTTCATATTACAAAGCTTCCAAAAGCAGTCCTTTATCAGGGGTAGATAGTGTTTAGAAACACATGGTGTTATGGCAAAAAGATAGTGGCTTGTTGGGACCAAGCGTCTAAGTGACCTCAACAGCAGCAAATCCCTATCACTATTTGTACACACATGTTAATTGAAGAAAGAGTGGCTTGTTCTGCACATGCCTCCAAAAATTATACTTTAATGGGGCTGAATGCCTAACCATATTTACACACATACACACACACACACGCGCACACACACACACACATACACACACACACGTGTTAACTGTCATAAGAAAGAGTGGCTTGTTCTGAACAATTCTGGAAGTATTCTCCATTTTAATTGTGAGCATCAACAATACAGTGTGGATATAAACAGGGTATGGTAACTGTGGCATGTGGCGGCAATAGTATTGGCAGCATTAGCAGCACTGAATGGAACAGACAAGGAAGTAGATGTGTGTAGTAGTAGATGTATGTAGCAGTGGCAACTGTGTAGTGGCAATGGTAATGGCAGCAGGAGTAATGGAAGTGGATTAGGGTATTAGCAGCAGGGAACAGCAGCTATGGTTGTGACAGCAGCCACAATATGATGCAAAACATTATGGTAGGTAGGCAGACAGCGGCAGTGACAAGATGGGGAACAGTCAGTGAGGGCAAAGGTGTTCATAAGCCTCAACCGGAGGAGTGTGAAAATCCTCCCGAATCCATATCTTGTTCATTTTGATAAAAGTGATGTTTTGGACCTGGCAGAGGACAACTTAGTCTGTCTGAGTGTCACAATGCCCCCTGCCTCTCTAAAAATCCTATCTGAAATGACACTGGAGGCTGGGCAAAAGATAACAAAGAGAGCATACTGGAACCGTTCAGGTCACTTTTCCAGTCTGCCTTTCCAGAAGCCCAAAGGAACATGTATGTGCTGGGAATGGTCACATGTAAAGAAAGAGACAATTTTTTAATTAAAAAAAAAATTAGATAGCTTGCCTGAACAACTAATATCATAAAACAAAATTTAATTTGAATTAAAGTGTGGAAGTGCACCACACCTGCGTAATGACAAGACAGTTAATATTTTTGCTTGCCTGGCCTACCTTTCCTCAAGTCTGACACAGGGCACTGGATAGTGAAATGAAATTTAGGTGATTTGCATAAAGAGAAAAAAAAATTTGAGCGAAGGCAATAAGACAATTTATACTTTTGCGTGCCTGTCTAGGAGTCCAACCCCCCGCAGGGCTCAGAAAAAATTTATTTTGGTGAAGGCTCAGATTGCACCAAAGCAAAAACAAACGCAATGCAACAGCACTCTACAAAAACAAATAATAAAGTAAAAACAATAGTGCCATACTCACTATAGAAAATGTACTAATGTTAATGTTAAGTTATAAATGTGAAATTCTTGGCAAAAAGCATTTTGTACAAAATAAGTTGTGCCTGTCTACCAACTAAGAGGCAATCTCTTTAGGACAAGAACCTACACTAAATACCAATACCTCTGGGGCCATACTGCTCTTCATTAAATTCAGGGAATCCAGGTTCCACATTCCCTCTCTGTCTGCTGCCCCTCAGATTCACTGATCTGGTTTGTGTGTCACCCTGTGAGCCAATCATGAGAAGCTGGTAATGTTACAGTATTACCTTAAACCAACAGAGAAAGCTGTCCCAGATACCGATGTAGCAGGGTTAACACACAAACCCTTAACTCAAATTTCTTAACTCATCGCATTATCTTGAAACAAAAGCCATTGAAAAGCAATTGAAGGTGTTTGCTTAACGCATTTAGTTTAGATAACACGTCTCAGAAAGCATGTGTGTTAACTCTACTACTGTACATCCGTATATGCAGCATTCAAGAGGAAGCAAGGACCCAGAGAATAGAGGCATACATGTGCTGTGTGAGGCATTTGGAGCTGGGCTGTTAAAGTAGGAGGATGTGCAAGGAGATCTCTCGCTCTCTCTGCTAGCAACAGAGCAGGCATCAGTCACAGTGGAAGCTGGTCCAAGAAACCTCACCTGTTGTTCGTTCTGATCACCAGGGAATCCAGAGAGGACCATGTGAGGGCCATCAGCCATAGTGATCTGTGTAGGCAACAGACAGTGAGTGGAGCCTTTCTACCTAGGAAGAAACCTGGGAAGAAATATAGTGCTTGGGTGTGAGATAGGAACCAAGTGTCATTATGACCACCAAAATTAGTCAGTTGTTCAGGTACTTCATAAGCAGCCCCTAAACTTCAATATTGTAAGGGATATTGTGCAGTAAGATACCCTTAGAGACAATTAGAGAGACGGAGACTCCTCCCACACAGCCATGCAAATGAAGATGGGTTTAATGTTTTATTCATTGTTTACTGCAAGTTCTACAGGAAAGCCTTTTATCTTACCCCTTCATAACCACTTCATAACCCCTTCATGTTTGATTGCTTTTTCATTTTCATTTTTATATTCCCAGCTAAGGATGTGATCGAATTAAAACATAACGTTTACTATATTCCAGCTAAAAAATGTCAGCCCAAAATGGTATAAGTTACAAACACGTGGTGAAAAGACTAAATATATAATTATGATTGATGAGGTCTTACCACCTCCTCCTTGTAATGATGTACTGGTCAATTCCTGAGGTCGGTAACATCCTTCTGTAACATGAAAAACTTGAGGCGGTATGTTCAAAGATCCACATAGGGTTTTATGGGGACCAAGTCTGTATGTCCCTATTGCCACTTACCCTAAAACGTGGGACATGAGTGAGGGCTGTTGAAAAGGGACAAGGCCGCTTCAGGGACAGTTTCCAGACTGGGTCACCCCATCGGGCTGGGTGCTCTGTAATTGACAGGCAGGGAATAATAGCCCCCTTTCCCTCCAATTTTTAGGGTAAGTGGCAATAAGGACAGACAGACTTGGTCCCCGTAAAACCCTACCTGGATCTATGCACATACCGCCGTCTTTCATGTGACAGAAGGATGTTACTGACCTCAGGAATTGACCAGTACATTGTTACTGCGAGAAGGTGGTACGACCTTATCAATCATAATTATATATTTAGTCTTTTAACTGTGTGTTTGTAACTTATACCATTTTGGGCTGACATTTTTTAGCTGGAATATAGTAAACGTTACAGTTTCCTATGCAGTAAAGCTGACCAGTTACTTAAATTCTCAGGGTCAATACAATTACAA
>ONZH01030975.1:0-148253 GCA_900303285.1 Rhinella marina | reverse complement strand
AAAAAAAAAAAAGCAAAGGAAAGAGTTAAACATGAGTGGGTAAAAAAAAGAGAAGTACTGGCTGCTGCTTTGAGAGACTTAAACGGCATTTCTTTGTCTTCCGTCTCTTGTGGGGTCCCCGATAGTCATAAATGTATCATTTCTGTAGAAGAGGAGGATGACGCGCGAAATCAGATTCTTATCAAAATCTATTATTTGATAACATGAATTACAGTAGTTCCCATTTCAGATATTGTTTTGGCAGATGTGGTAGTATTTGAAAGAAGATGTGTCAGTATATACTGCTGCTATTAGTGATTAGGAAAAAACCCTATCTTTAAAGGAAAAAAAATTATTAAGTGTTTATTAATTATTAAGTTTCAAAACTTTTGGTTTGCTTGAGAATGCTTGGCTTCTTTCCCAGACTTTGCGGTTCGTGAAAAAGAGGAAGTATGGATAATGTCTGTTTCTTTTGAAAGTAGATTTTTTTATAAGAATTTAAGGTTAAGGTATCGATAAAAATATCCAGGAAAGGAAAAAATTAGAATTAAAAAAGTATAATATCAAATAAGTATAATAATATGTGGTTAAATCAAGTGAAATGTCTGAAGTAACTGTGTCACCAAGTATTTCATCTGTCAGTGAAAACTTGATGATAGATAAGGTTTTCCGATCGGTTTTTATTTTCTGATTATTTTGTTTTATTTTCTGAACATGATGGGAGCATTTGATTTGTTTGGAAAAAAAAAAGAAAAGTAACAGCATTTGAAAAGTATTAAGATAATTGTTTTATAACAGTCATGTGGGCCATGAACACGGAGTTCTGGAGGAGATACAGCACTTTGAGCATCTTGAGTTTACAGAAGATTTTCTGCATTTTGATAAGAGGTTGAGTTACCAGACTACATAAGGTTTAGAGGTCATATGAACTACGGAAGCAAGTACATTCAGATCTGATTTGTTTATGATGACTTTGTCAAATATTGAGTTTTTCTCTCATAGATGGTATAGATGGATCACACAGAAGACAGGATATGCTGTCAGTGCCTAAAACTGATGTTGTCACCTAAATACCACTCCCTTCTGTAATGTGAGTACGGGGAGGTAGAGGCTGAAGGCACTCACTGAGGCTGGTAAGATGGTTGTGGTCAGAATAACTAATATTCATATAGATTTCATATATGCCTTTGGTATCTTCCATGATTATGGTCTGATCTGGGGGAGCAGAGGTTTTGTTGGATCCATGGAAACCCATGAAGAGTGCTGAGTGTGTGAGAGTTGTTTTATGCCCTGATGCTGTCCAGAAGAAGAAAAAAAGAAAAAAGACAACAAGTTGGGAGATTAAACTGCTATAACTGCAGACCTCCAGCCAATACCTGAAGCCAACCTAAGGTTTACGTGACTTGGCCAACCCAAGCCCAGAAGACCTTTAAAGTAAGAGCAAGGAGTGATAACAAGCTCTGGAGGGTAGGTAAAATGGTGCCTTCTCAAGTGCACTCTGCCCGTTGATGATGAATTCAGCACATGGGTTGATGTATGTGTCAGGAGGAGAGATGGTGGGAATTCCAGGGGTCCAGCAGCGCTGCCACCAGGTTTGTCCAAGGTTACATGTGTGCCTGTAATAATGTTGGAAGAACTTTGAGAGTTCCAGAAAGGCATATACCTAGGCCATCTTGCCTATTTCAGAGATTGCAGATGGACTGCATTAAGTTTCCAAAGGTGGGGCAGCATGAATATGTCCTTGTCTATGTTGATCTATTTTTCAGACCTATAGACTTACCTGGTCTGTAGTAAAAGCAAGAGTAAAAGAAGATACTGGCTGAGGTAGTAAGTAGAGGAATACTGGATGTAGAACAAGCCTTTTGACACTCTTTGCCTTTCCTAAAGTGGTAGGAGCCCTTACAGGTCAGCTCTGACTCTTGAACATAAACATGTGTGTAATTCCTTTTTAGATCTGGACTCAAAGACTAGTACCTAGTTCATATAAAGGAAAAGTTTGGATCCCAGATTTGATGGTCCCTAATGAGTGCTGTGTTCACCATTCCAACATTGGTGAAGCCAAACATATTTACATTGATAATATACTTAATGCTTATGAAGTTTGCCAAATAATGAGAGATTATAGAATTAGCAAATAATCCACAGAGGAAAGGTGGTATGGACTCACTTGGATATTGTTTAATCAGGATTGGATTATTGAGTAAAGTCTGAGTATTACATCTTTGCCCCATTATGTTCATTATGTTCTAATTTGTGTCCTAACTTCACTAACAAAGGTTTAAGCAGATTTAAAAAAAAAAAAAAAAAAAAAAAAAAAAAAAAAAAAAACTGGCTGGTCTATAACATACTGAAAGAATAGCAACCCACTTGGCAAGTATCGAGCAATCGAAAAATGATGATGGTATGTGGTATGTGAAACGGATGCATATAGATGGCTGCCACCTCACCGCTCAGTGGTCTGCACCTTAGCTAACCATCCCTGAGTTTGAAGAAAGAAAAGAGGTCCTTTACAGGTTCCATTACAACATGTACCAGAGCAGATTTTATTGAGGAAGAGAAAAAGATCATACTATGCACATGTCATGATAAGGATGGTATGGTTTGGGTGGCTGCTGAAGTGGAGTATACTAAGAGGTTAAGGCAGATATATAATTGTCCATTGATTAGACTGATTTGCTGTGTTGACTGAACCCAATTAACTGATTTAGTTAAGTAAAATGATAGGTTGATGGTTGATGCTCTCTTTGTAAAATGATACTAAATTTGTTGTTTCTGATTAAATTGGCAGTAAGGTCAGAAAGAAGATATTATCATCACCTGACTTTAATAATAACCTGTATACTGAATGTGAATCATGGAGAATCTACAAAAGAGGAATATACATATATACATCAATCCAGCCTGTGAATACTAAACCTGACGATTAAGATGAGAACTAAGACATCGTAGACATGACAACTTTGAACTCTGATGATTATTGGACATTTTGCCTCGCTTCTGATTGTGCCCCTGTGCTGTGCAGGGAATAACTTGGAATAACTTAAAGGAAAAATGCTGAGTGTCCAGTGGAGTCTACCATAGATGATGAATGGCTTATCAGCCCTGATCTGGGGAATCCAGTCAGGAATGTAGTCATTGGGGGAGTCCTCTGGATATCTAAGCAGGCTGTGTACAAGAGGAGGAAGACACTTATTTACTTGTGTCTCCTTCTCCATCCCATGAACAAGAATGAACAGATATAGGATCTGCATTGATGATATAGGGTCTGTCCTGATCGATACACCTCAGATTAATGGATAGCCCACAGGCCCTGGTTTGAACTGAATATAGTCAATTGGGAAACTCTCTTTAGACTATTAGCAAATTGTATTCAAGAGGAGGAAACTGTTAAAGAAATTTAGTTAGTTGGTGAACACAATTGTGCTAGGGTTGTATATTTCATTATTAGGTGGTCTCCATCTCCTTATAGACATATCTCTTATATATTATAATCTCTAAGCTCCATTAGATGTCACATATGCTTAAAAATAAAAATGACTCATAATCACTTGATATGTCTGTAGGAAAACAGGAACTTAAGGCCCTTTTAGACAGGCCGATGTGTCTCCCTGCCCGAGCGCCGATCAGCGACATCGGCGCTCATGCAGGGAGCCTTTACATGGCCCGATGAATCGAGCGCCGGGCCGCACGAGTGATCGCTGTATCACTCATGTGGCCGGGAAGCTCCATACTGTCAGGCGCACATCACCCTGTGTAAACAGGCGATTGGATTGTACAAACCAAAAGATCCAATCAGCCGATGAACGAGCGTTTTACTCGTTCGTCGGCTGATTAGGGCCACTTTTACACGGGCCGATTATCGGCACTACATTTCCTAGGAACGCTTTTTTGGCCGATAATCGGCCCGTGTAAAAGGACCTTTAGCAGAAGTTAATATACGCATATGGAATTTCCCAGATAGATGAAGTAATGTGTATCCCAATTGGCTGCCAATATCACAATTTTGATTTGTTGTTCAATGTAAACTTGTATGATTGTGATTGGACATATTAAAATTGATGACAAAGGGGGGTGTGATTACACCATCATGTATTTCTAATAAAATTAGCTCCCTGGGTGTAACCAGGAGAGATCTGCATGATCAGCAATGAGACTGGACGTGCATTTCTTGTGCTGCGGCCGCACCCTCTTACCATGAAGGGGGAAATTTAACATAATTTGAACACCACAGACAACTGAGTATTAAGTCTAATTTGGGACTTATCCTAAATTACATTAACAGTATATATAACTGAGAGAAAGAACATAGTCTTTAGACTGTGGCTATTGTATCGCACACCACTCAATTTTTCACTACACTGTATTATACATAACTGAGAGAAAGAACGTAGTCTTTAGACTCCGGCTACTGTACTGCACATGACAGAATTTTTCACTGCACTGTAGTATATATAACTGAGAGAAAAAACGTATTTTCTACACTCCGGCTACTGTACCGCACACAACAGAATTTTTCACTGCACTGTAGTATATATAACTGAGAGAAAGAACATAGTCTTTAGACTGTGGCTATTGTATCGCACACCACTCAATTTTTCACTGCACTGTAGTATATATAACTGAGAGAAAGAACGTAGTCTTTAGACTCCGGCTACTGTACCACACACGACAGAATTTTTCACTGCACTGTATTATACATAACTGAGAGAAAGAACGTAGTCTTTAGACTCTGGCTACTGTACTGCACATGGCAGAATTTTTCACTGCACTGTAGTATATATAACTGAGAGAAAAACGTATTTTCTACACTCCGGCTACTGTACCGCACACAACAGAATTGTTCACTGCACTGTAGTATATATAACTGAGAGAAAAAACGTAGTCTTTAGACTGCGGCTACTGTACCGCACACAACAGAATTTTTCACTGCACTGTAGTATATATAACTGAGAGAAAGAACGTAGTCTTTAGACTGTGGCTACTGTACCGCACACGACAGAATTTTTCACTGCGCTGTAGTATATATAACAGAGAAAAAACGTACTCCTTAGACTGCGGCTACTGTACCGCACACGACAGAATTGTTCACTGCACTTTAGTATATATATAACTGAGAGAAAGAACGTAGTCTTTAGACTCTGGCACACACGACAGAATTTTTCACTGCACTGTAGTATATATAACTGAGAGAAAAAACGTAGTCTTTAGACTGTGGCTATTGTACCGCACACCACACAATTTTTCACTGCACTGTAGTATATATAACTGAGAGAAAGAACTTAGTCTTTAGACTCCGGCTACTGTACCGCACACGACAGAATATTTCACTGCACTGTAGTATATATAACTGAGAGAAAAAACGTAGTCTTTAGACTGTGGCTACTGTACCACACACAACAGAATTGTTCACTGCACTGTAGTATATATAACTGAGAGAAAAAACGTAGTCGTTAGACTGCGGCTATTGTACCGCACACCACTCCATTTTTACTGGACTGTAGTATATATAACTGAGAGAAAAAACGTGTTTTCTAGACTGCGGCTACTGTACCGCACACTACAGAATTTTTCACTGCACTGTAGTATATATAACTGAGAGAAAACACGTAGTCTTTAGACTGTGGCTATTGTACCGCACACCACTCATTTTTTCACTGCACTGTAGTATATATAACTGAGAGAAAAAACGTATTTTCTAGACTCTGGCTACTGTACCGTACACGACAGAATTGTTCACTGCACTGTAGTATATATAACTGAGAGAAAAAACGTAGTCTTTAGACTCTGGCTACTGTACCACACACGACAGAATTTTTCAATGCACTGTAGTATATATAACTGAGAGAAAAAACTTAGTCTTTAGACTGTGGCTACTGTACCGCACACTACAGAATTTTTCACTGCACTGTAGTATGTATAACTGAAAGAAAAAACGTAGTCTTTAGACTGTGGCTACTGTACCGCACACTACAGAATTTTTCACTGCACTGTAGTATGTATAACTGAGAGAAAGAACGTAGTCTTTAGACTCCGGCTACTGTACCGCACACAACATAATTTTTCACTGCACTGTAGTATATATAACTGAGAGAAAAACGTAGTCTTTAAACTGCGGCTACTGTACCGCACACGACAGAATTTTTCACTGCACTGTAGTATATATAACTGAGAGAAAAAACGTAGTCTTTAAACTGGGGCTATTGTACCGCACACCACTCAATTTTTCACTGCACTGTAGTATATATAACTGAGAGAAAAAACGTATTTTCTAGACTCCGGCTACTATACTGCACACGACAGAATTGTTCACTGCACTGTAGTATATATAACTGAGAGAAAAAATGTAGTCTTTAGACTGCGGCTACTGCACCGCACACGACAGAATTTTTCACTGCACTGTAGTATATATAACTGAGAGAAAAAACGTAGTCTTTAGACTCTGGCTACTGTACCACACACTACAGAATTTTTCACTGCACTGTAGTATATACAACTGAGAGAAAAAAACGTATTTTCTAGACTCCGGCTACTGTACCGCACTCAACAGAATTGTTCACTGCACTGTAGTATATATAACTGAGAGAAAAAACGTACTCCTTATTCTGCAGCTAATGTACAGCACACTACAGTATTATTCACTGCACTGTAGTATATATAACTGAGAGAAAAAATGTACTGTTTAGAATGCGTCTACTATACAGCACACTACAGAATTGTTCACTGCACTGTAGTATATATAACTGAGAGAAAAAACGTACTGTTTAGAATGTGGCTACTGTACAGCACACTACAGAATTGTTCACTGCACTGTAGTATATAGAACTGAGAGAAAAAACGTATTCCCTAGACTGCACTACAGATCCCAGCAAGCCAAGGTACAACAGCAGCAAAAATGAGTACTGAGAGGACTTTGGGCAATTTCTTTGGGGTCTGTGTGGACCACGCCTGTGCTGTCCCCTTTCTGCCACCAGTCGCTGTGCACAGTGTGCAGTCAAGATGGCGGTAGCTGCACTACAAGTCCCAGCCAGCAGCCAGGAGGAGACCAAAAAAAAAGGTGCTTGTAGCCCTTAGAAGGGCTGTTGGGTTCTTTGAGGATGTTTCCTGCCTAACCAAAATCTAAATTGAGGCCCTAACACTCTCTCTGACAGACAGCAGCTCTATCCCTAATCTCATCCAGGCGGCGTCTGAGGCAAGCAGCGCGGGACCAGATTGTTATATTCCCAGGTCATCTGATCTGGCCAGCCAATCCCTGCTATCGACTTGTAGGGGTTCCACGTGATGCTAGGAGGTACCAAAGACTCTCCTGCATGTTGATTGGCTGAGAAAAAGGCGCCTAACATGCAGGAAGAGGAAGATGCCATTTCCTCGAGTATCGCGAGATGCTCGTCCGAGTATCGAGCATGTACGAATACCCTAATGCTCGAACGAGCACCAAGCTCGGACGAGCATGTTCGCTCATCTCTAGTCATGAACAAGTAGGTAACGTCAAAACAAAAAATCTGCAACAGGAGATAAGGTCATCTTCAGGGTTGCCAACCGTCCGTAAATTTACGGACAGTCCGCAAAAAAGCGTTGCTTTTCTCTGCCGTCCGTAGCGTCCGGCAGAAAAAAGCAGCGTCCGTGAATTTCAGTGGTGAAAACCCGCCGATTCGCCGAAGTCTGTACTGCGTACGCAATTAGTACGCATACAGACTTCGGGCATACACTAGTTTAAAGTTCCGGCCGCTTTCTGATGCTGAGAGGGCGGGGCGGGGCGGGCCGGGCCGGCGGAGGCGCTGCGCTGCAAGCGCGCAAGGATTCTACTTACAAGACCAATACCAGTGGAGTCGTGGAGACAGGGGCCGGACCCGGGCGGTGAGTGGCATGCGGAGTTGCGGACGACTGGAGAGACACATGCGGGGCGGGTGGTGCACTGCGCAGGTGCAGGCACTACAGGCAAGGCAAGGCAACTAGGGGGCCAGCCAGCCCAGCGCAGACAACACAAGGCCAAGAGGGGGAGGGTGGAGGAGTGGGGGCACAGTGGGCTGATGTGAGGTCTGATGGGGGCACAGTGGGCTGCTGTGAGGTCTGATGGGGGCACAGTGGGCTGATGTGAGGTCTGATGGGGGCACAGTGGGCTGATGTGAGGTCTGATGGGGGCACAGTGGGCTGCTGTGAGGTCTGATGGGGGCACAGTGGGCTGCTGTGAGGTCTGATGGGGGCACAGTGGGCTGCTGTGAGGTCTGATGGGGCACAGTGGGCTGCTGTGAGGTCTGATGGGGGCACAGTGGGCTGCTGTGAGGTCTGATGGGGGCACAGTGGGCTGCTGTGAGGTCTGATGGGGGCACAGTGGGCTGCTGTGAGGTCTGATGGGGGCACAGTGGGCTGCTGTGAGGTCTGATGGGGCACAGTGGGCTGCTGTGAGGTCTGATGGGGGCACAGTGGGCTGCTCTGAGGTCTGATGGGGGCACAGTGGGCTGATCTGAGGTCTGATGGGGGCAACAGTGGGCTGATCTGAGGTCTGATGGGGGCACAGTGGGCTGATCTGAGGTCTGATGGGGGCACAGTGGGCTGATCTGAGGTCTGATGGGGGGCACAGTGGGCTGCTGTGAGGTCTGATGGGGGCACAGTGGGCTGCTCTGAGGTCTGATGGGGGCACAGTGGGCTGATCTGAGGTCTGATGGGGCACAGTGGGCTGATGTGAGGTCTGATGGGGGCACAGTGGGCTGATCTGAGGTCTGATGGGGCACATCTGAGGTCTGAAGGGGCACAATGGGCTGATCTGAGGTCTGATGGGGGCACAGTGGGCTGATCTGAGGTCTGATGGGGGCACAATGGGCTGATCTGAGGTCTGATGGGGGCACAGTGGGCTGATCTGAGGTCTGATGGGGGCACAGTGGGCTGATCTGAGGTCTGATGGGGCACAATGTCTGATTTGGAGGTCTGATGGGGGCACGATAAGCTGATTTGAGGTCTGATGGGGCACAATGGGCTGATCTGAGGTCTGATGGGGGCACAATGGGCTGATCTGAGGTCTGATGGGGCACAATGGGCTGATCTGAGGTCTGATGGGGCACAATATCTGATTTGAGGTCTGATGGGGGCACGATAAGCTGATTTGAGGTCTGATGGGGCACAATGGGCTGATATGAGGTTTGATGGGGCACAGTGGGCTGATATGAGGTCAGAAGGGGCACAATGTCTGATATGAGGTCTGATGGGGGCAGCGATAAGCTGATTTGAGGTCTGATGGGGGCACAATGGGCTGATCTGAGGTCTGATGGGGCACAATGGGCTGATCTGAGGTCTGATGGGGCACAATGTCTTGATTTGAGGTCTGATGGGGCACGATAAGCTGATTTGAGGTCTGATGGGGCACAATGGGCTGATATGAGGTTTGATGGGGCACAGTGGGCTGATATGAGGTCAGAAGGGGCACAATGTCTGATATGAGGTCTGATGGGGGCACGATAAGCTGATTTGAGGTCTGATGGGGGCACAATGGGCTGATCTGAGGTCTGATGGGGCACAATGGGCTGATCTGAGGTCTGATGGGGCACAATGTCTGATTTGAGGTCTGATGGGGGCACGATAAGCTGATTTGAGGTCTGATGGGGGCACACTGGGCTGATCTGAGGTCTGATGGGGGCACAGTGGGCTGCTGTGAGGTCTGATGGGGGGGGCACAGTGGGCTGATATGCAGTCTGATGGGGCACAATGGGCTGATCTGAGGTCTGATGGGGCACAATGGGCTGATCTGAGGTCTGATGGGGCACAATGGGCTGATCTGAGGTCTGATGGGAGCACAATGGGCTGCTCTGAGGTCTGCTGGGGGCACAATGGGCTGATCTGAGGTCTGCTGGGGGCACAATGGGCTGATCTGAGGTCTGATGGGGCACAATAAGATGATCTGAGGTCTGTTGAGGGCACAATGGGCTGATCTGAGGACCATTACAGCGGGTCTTTATTATTTCTGGGAGCACTACTGGAGGCAAGATGGGAAAAATGATTGCTATTATGGGGAATTATTACTACTACCAGGGGTACTATTGGGGGTGGTACTATTATTAGTAGAATATAGGGGGCACTACTGCTAAAAGAGCTACTTGTGGAGCATTATCACTATTGGGGCACTATTACTAATGAGGGCACTCTGGGAGAGAATTATTACTATCAGTGGGACTTTGGGGAACACTGTAACTATATGGGGTCCTACCTATATGGCACTGTTATATCTACAGTATAGTATTTGGGAACATTAGGGAGAACAGTGGGCACAGTATTTTGGGCAGCAGCAGGATAACAGAAAAGTGTGTAATCTAAGGTGTCTTTGTGGCAAACTCTGCAGAGAGAAGATGGGGCTGAAAGAAGTGTCATGGCATTCTGGGCCAAATGGAGAAGATGAGAAAAGAGAAGATCTACATCAGGGAGACGTCACGGGATGTAAGAGGTATGTGGTGATGTCATCTTGTATGTTTGGTATTGGTGAATGTAATGTCCATCCAAATATGTGTCACCTATTTCTTCAGCAAGGACTTGCCGGTATATGGTATGTTACTGCTGCAGCCAATCAGTGCTCTAATGCTGAGAACTGGCTGCAGTGGTCACATGCCATACACCTGCACATCAGTGTGCACATCACCAGCACTATGACAGAGGTGCACACTCGCCCATTACATGCCTGTCAGTCTTTGTTTACATGGCAGCAGCAATGATGCCAGAAAGTCCAGCGTGTCACAGGCATCATCACTGCAGCCATATAAACAAAGCATTCAATGGCAGGGATGTAACAGCTGAAAACTGTTGATTTCTTTTCCATATGCCATATTTTATTTTTAACTACTGAACAATCCTCTTTATTCTGGGGGCGTGTCCTCTAAAAAGGGGGCGTGGCATATGTCCGTAAAAATTTTGGGCCGTCCGTAAATTTTGGTTCAGTTGTCCAGAAAAATTTGAAAGGAAGGTTGGCAACCCTGGTCATCTTCCTGCCAGATGTCAGTTAATGGATATTTTGGATCTGGTGGAGTCAGTACAGAGCTGGATCAAACACAGGAAACTCACAGAGAACACCAAAAGTAAATAATAGGGAAATTTACCACCAAGGATGATCACCAACATTTACATCCAGGTGGAGTGCTCCTTTAAAGTTCTGCAAGTAGCCACCCTCTGCTGGCCATAAGCAGTGTACGGCTATGAGAGAAAGCCTATAATTTTCAACTTCATGTATTCATGAAACAAGTCTTCTACATTTGTTCATTGCTACACACACATCTATACGCTAATTTTCGATGCAATAACATGACATATGTAAAAGATGAAGGGACATATTAATAATAAAATAAATAGATATGACATAAGAAGATGCATTTCTTTTCTTGGACTTCAAATATTGCTGGACTTTTTAACAGTCATGTTGACTTTTCTCAAGTCAACACACAGATATTAACGTGTCGTCCATTAGGTTCTTGGACCACCTGTGAACCCAGAACCTGTTCCTATAAGACCACCACATCTTCCTACATTGTGGAAAGAAAAGTCTTAAAGTCATACAGGGTTTTTATTTTAAACATCTTTTATTTGGGAGGCACAAGGAGAGAAATTGAAGGTGACTGGGTTGGACAGATTCCAAAGTACAGCCAGCAATCCTCATCAATCTCAGGGAGAAATATATGAGCTGACTCTTCGTAGTCTTCTGCTGCAGATGAAGATCTTTCAGAATGGAGAAGCAGTTCAGAAGAATATTGATTAGAAGGCCTGATTTCACATAACAACTAAATTAGAGATTGCAAGAGCTGTGTGTGGATCTATTTTCTCTGAGCTTCACTGATAGACTGTACTCTGAGGAATTCAGCCGGTCGAGACACCCTGAATGCACACTACCTATGTTTCTCATCTTGCATTTGATAAAAGGTTTATGGAAGTTCGGATTCCTCTGAAGATTCATAAGCAATAGACTTCAAAAGAAAAGGACTTCTAGATTTAGTTGAACACAAGGCAGGAATCAATATCATAGTACAAGGTGTCAATTTCCATTTTCTGCGTTTCATTATGTTACAGTCAAGAAGACTATATAATGTTTGTGTTATGACAGCAGCATTCATTGTAAGAAACCTGGCATTAAAACATGGTCATCTGAGCTGCACTACATAGCAGAATATGGATGTGGCCTAACAGAGGCTCCTGCTGCTCTTTAAAACAGACTTATCCATATAGAATCTGTATGCTTTCATATAAGATCCCAAAACTGGTACAAAAAGACCGAACATCCAATGATCTATTACTTCTAAGGAAAAATCATAAAAATGAACATGAAGTTCTTAGCATACATTTTGATCAAACTATATAGGTCCACTTGCCACTTCACAGTGACATCATTCAAGTACTGTTGTTGCTGTGGTCCTGTGCTGGTTGGGTGGTGTGACCCAGAGCCTGACACAGGGTGCCTCTCCCCAGGGGAAACTATTTTCTTTATCATTCATCCATTAAAATCTGCCTGTCTGTGAGTTTTGGATAAATTGTCCAGAAAAAAAAAAATAAAAAATTAGATTGTCAAACCTGAACACCCACAGAGCATCCATATGCTACATAGTGATCTATCACTGCTATGCAAAATTTATAAAAATAGCTGTTCACTCTTGAGAGAGCAGACCCCTGCTAATTGTAAAGCTTGGGTCCCAGATCATGTTTTCTCCGGGAGTTCAGTATTGATGGCCTATCCTCAAGATAAGGCATCAATATCTGATCAGAGGAGGCCTGACTCCTGGCATCCCAGCTGTTTGAAGAAGCAGTGGCCCACCAGTGAGCTCTGTGGCCTCCTCACAGTATACCAAGCACAGGGCCGTTCATTGTGTAGTGATTATTTTTGGTATTGCAACTTAGGACCACTCACTTAATTGGACTGAGTTGCATATAGTCCACGCAACCATTTGGTCATTGACCTTGGAAGAAGGCATTCACCTGCCTCTTCAAACAGTTGATCAGTGGAGGTGCAAGCAGTTGGACCCCCACCAATCAGATACTGATGATGTAGCCCCAGGACAGGTTAATAATATTGAGCTTCCAGAAAACCTGTTTAAGGCCTCTTTCACACTAGCGTTAGCACGGATCCGGCACCTAAAGGGCTCCGCTCCGGCCCCACACATGACACACATTGGAACAAGACACAGACATACACACATACAGACATACACACATACAGACATACACACATACATACTCCAGGGACGCCGGCAGAACGTCTTCACGCGCCTCCAGCGCGCAGTGATGACGATTCCCCACAGCGCCCTCTGCTGGGCGCAGTGGGGAAATGTCATAGCTGCGCGCAGGAGGCGCGTGAAGACATGCTGCAGGCGTCCCTGGAGTATGTGAGTATGTATGTATGTATGTATGTCTGTCTGTATGTATGTCTGTATGTATGTATGTCTGTATGTAGCCGGATCCGGAATGACCCCCCATTGCAAATCAATGGAGGACAGATCCGGATTACTGGTGTGTCCACACCAAACGGATCCGTCCCCATTGACTTGCATTGGGGGTCATTCCGGATCCGTCTTGGTGCGGATGCCTGGACCGGAGAGCAAACCGCAGCATGCTGCGGTTTGTTCTCCGGTCTGAAGACGGAACGGAATGCTTTCAGGAGCATTCCGTTGTCTTCAGTTCAGTTTTGTCCCCATTGACAATGAATGGGGACAAAACTGAAGCGTTTTTTTCCGGTATTGAGCCCCTATAACGGAACTCAATACCGGAATTTAAAAACGCTAGTGTGAAAGTAGCCTAACTGATGACACCATCTTTTGCAGCAAGATGTGCTGCAACACGGTGGCTCAGTGGTTAGCACTGGTGCCTTGCAGCTTTGCGCTCCAAGGTTTGAATCCAACCATGGACATCATCTGCATGGAGTTTGTATGTTCTTCCTGTGTTTGTGTGGGTTTCCTCCCACACTGTGAAGACATACTGATAGGGAACTAAGATTGTGAGCTCCATTGGGGACAGAGAGTAAGGATAATGTCTGTAAAGCGAGGCTGAATATGTTAGCATTTGACTTGACTGCTTAAAAATTAAATCATAGGTATATTGGTTTCATGTCGGACATCTCTATTGCATTCAAGCCGAAACTTTAATCGGGAAAGCCCCAAACTTTTTTGCACTGCCAGCTTACTGTTTGAGGCTGAGACACTTTCTTACATATGAAAAGGAAAAAACATATACAATGCAACAGCACACTGCTGACCAGATAAAGCTTGGTACCTGCATCCCTGTATTAGTGGAAGTCTTTGAAGCACTACAAATGGCAAAAGGCAGAAGGGACCCAGCATGCATGTGGAACTAAACACCCCCTGATTATACGGAAGCCAAGGTTGGCACATAACAGGTAGGAAATAGTGTTAGGTTCCCGTTCTACAGAGATCACCTGGACGATTTGGTGAACGGGCCCAGATAATTTTGTACAAAATATATTTGCCAAGAATCTCTAATTTACCAAACAAGCATAGCATTAGCTCCAGAATACTTCATATCTCTATGGCAATTTGTGCTTTATCTGGTCAGCAGTGTGCTGTTGCATTGTATATGTTTTTTCCTTTTCATTGCAATCAGCCATAGCAACGTGCACCTGCGCATTGGGATGTGCTGACTGAAAACCCCTCTTTTTTTTTCTTTGTAACTTTCTTACATATGCAAAATTCAATGTAACAAGAAGCCAGTCACTATCCCTTGTGCCACACGTGGTGCATCTGGAAGGAGGCACATGATTATGCATATCATTATATATGTTGAAAGCCAGAGGTGTCACCTGTCATGGAGGCTTATCTACTCAGGGTTTGAAGGATTTGTGTAGGATAGGCTTATTAGGGGAGTAGGGAGGAGCATATTGTGGCACCAACCCATTGAGGGTGCAGAAATTAGGTTGGTAAGCTGCCCATCTGTGGTATAAAGGACCAATTATGGTTTTGTGTTGGTAATTAGGTGGATATGTGGGGTGGTTTCCTATTGGAGGCTGTCTGAGATAGTGGAATCATTTAAAAGGGATCTGTTATCATTATGGTGATGTAATTAAGAGCACCATAAACTAGTGACAAATCACCTGAGCAAAAACACCTGGTCACTTCCATGAATTGACCCAACTGCTTTGGTAAAATCTGTACAGGAACTGTTCAATGTACAGTGCATGCCAGGGAGTCCTCATATCCATGATATCCAGTCTCTTCATGCCCCCTGCCATTGATTCCAATAGGAAACAAAAGCTCTCAATCAGCAGCAAGCTGGTGGGGCAATCTAGGGGATCATGAATATTAAACTACCTGACTCATGCTTTGTTTTGAACATCTCCTGCGCTGGAGCTGTTCAGTACAGATTTTAGCAAAACTGCCGGGTCACTTCAATTAAGTGACCCAACAATTTGCAAAGGGAATCTGTCAGCAGTTTTTTGGTGCCATTAGTTACGGCACCATAAAACTGGTGACAGATTCCATTTAGATAGTTTTCTGGGAGTTAAAATAGCCAATACTTGTGGCGTTCCAGTGCTGACATTCTGGTGGTTTCTATTGGTCTTTGTGTACAGCAGTGATATCACATACCTTCACCTGACTGCAGTATCTAGCTGTCAGCCTCAGCAGTCTCACGCCAAACATCCAAACATCACCACTAAGATTATGTACAGTATGTCATCACTGCAGCAGAGCAAACCGTCAGGGACCAATGCTGGATTGGCACGAGAATATTGTTTTTTTTTAATCACATTTCCTAATATTAGATTCATTCTTAAACTTCCAAAACATCCATTTATATCCTTCTGTGGTTTTTAAACATGGCGCACGTTCAGCAGACACCTGGAGCCAATGTCTATGATGGGTGATAATGCCGATCACAAACATTTAACCTCTTAGATGCCATGGTCAATTGTGACCACAACATCTGATAGGCTTTTACCCAGGAGTGCTGCAATCTCAGGGCCCGAACGGCTCCCCCGCCGAGATCGAGAGAGTCATTCATTCCTTGTGGTAGCCTCGAGCCTTCTAAAGGCTCCAAGGCTAACACAGCAATAGTTACTATGGAATCCTGCCTGTGACAGGGCTCCATAAGAACTAATTGAATCTCCCATAGGCTGCAATGGTAATTCATTGCAGTTTACAGAAGTGAAATTGCATGTTCAAATCCCTATAAAGGGACTATAAGGTGGTGTAAAAAAAGTTTAAAAAAAGTTCAAATCACCCCCCTTTCACCATAATAAGAATAAACAATAAAAAATAAAGATAATTTGCACCACCAACTGCCCAAAAACTGCCCAAACTATTAAAATATAAATGTATTTATCCCGTACGGTAATAGAAAAATCAAAATGGCCAATCTCCTTCACCTCCCAAAAATATTAATGGAAAGTGATCATACACACTTTAAAATGGTATCAATAAAAACTTCAGATTGAATGAGCCCTCATAGAGCTTCATAGACATAACCATAAAAAGGTTATGGGAGTCATTTTAAAAAAAAATATTACAACTCTAAAAATGTTGCTGTAATCGTACTGACCCAGAGAATGAAGGTAAAAGATCAGTTTTACCATACAGGGAACACTGTAAAAACAAACCCCATAAAACTATAGTGGAATTGCATTTTTTTTATTCCACCCCATTTTAGTTTTTTTCCAGTTCCCCACTACATCATATGCAATATTCAGTGGCACTAATAGAAACTGGAACTTGTCCCACCAAAAATAAGCCCTCATATGGCTATATGAATAGAAAAAGTTAGGACTTCGGGAAGAAAGGGAGTAAAAAAACAAAAACACAAAAACAGAAAATCGCAGGGTCTTGAAGGGGTTAATGTAGCATTCTGATGAATTTGTTATATACACTAGCGTAACTATAGGGGTCGCATCGGTCGCAGTTGCGACCGGGCCCCTAAGCCAGGGGCTTAGCCCTTACCAGTGGCAATGTATTTTCCCTTTATACGATGCATCTCCTTCCATAATGGAAGCGCGCACTAGCCTGCAGGAGGAGTGGGAGAGAAGCGCTGTGAGCACTGTACTGTACTTACCCCTCCTCCTGTTCGCTCTTCTGAGGGCCCGCACTGCTTGTCCTGGCTGCCTGCAGCGTCAGGACGTACAGAGCGAACTCTGACCTGACGCTGCAGGAGGTCAAGTGACTGCAGCGCGGGCCCTGAAAAGAGGAGACAGCCAGGACAGGGAGAGGAGTGGCGGAGCAGCAGAGGTAAGTTTATTTATTATTTTACTGTCTGATCTGAGGTCTGATATGGAGGTCTAATTGGGAGGGTCTCTGGAGGACTCACTTCTGCGGTCTGGAGGTCTAATGGGGGGATTCTGAAGGACTCAATTGTGGGGTCTGGAGGTCTAATGGGGGGTTCTGAAGGACTCACTTTTGTGGCCTGAGGTCTAATGGGGGGCTTTGGAAGTCTTACTGGTGGGGTCTGGGGGTCTAATGGGGGGATCTGGAGGTCTCACTTATGGGGTCTGGAGGTCTAATGGGGGGGGCTGGAGAGGTCTGACTGGGGGTCTGGAGAGGTCTGACTGGGGGGTCTGGAGAGGTCTTACTGGGGGGTCGGGAGAGATCTAATTAGGAGTCTGGAGGTCTGATATGGGAGTCTGGAGATCTAACGGGGGTCTGGAGGTCTAATGGGGGTCTTATCTAAGGTCTGATATTGGGTTGGGGTCTTACATGGAGCTCTAATGGGGGTTTGATCTCAGGTCTAAAACTGGGGTCTTATATGGTGTCTCATTTAGGGTTTTATATGGGGGTCTGTTCTGAAAGGAAGGGGGGATTTTTTGTACTGGCGCAAATATAAAGGGGTGTTTTTGTACTGGCGCACTATCTGTGTGGTACTGGTATTTTCAGGGGTTGTAGCTGTTGGTTTATATAAGGTTTAGTTAATAAATTGTTTAATACTTGACTTCCTTTTGTGGCCAACTATTTCCACGTTAGACAGTTTTCCGTGTCCTTATTGGCAAAATTTAGAGGGTGATTTGGGTAGGATGCTTTTTGGCTGAACATTGTAACTAGTTTTATACTTAGCATAAAAACTGGCGGTAAAGAAATAAAAAAGCACAGAAATAAAGGAAATGCTGCACGGCTATCAATGCATCTTCAGAACCACAGACGTCAGAACTTTGCTTTTAGCAGTAGACTAAACTAGATTGCTTTACTACGCAGATAGTACGGCACCGATGCGCTAGTCAGAAACTTAATGAATGCCGCTCCTATGCATGGAGAAGTGCTATTAAGGCAGGAATGACAATTAGAAGCCCAGCAGTATATAACGCAGTATGTTTATCTGACGACAGCATTGCTAAACCTCTTTGTTTAATTTGTGGTAAATCAAATTAGCTTAAGCATAAGCGATGCTCAGTATTTACTAGCTCCCACTTACTGCAGCAAAGCTCTGGGAGGGGGCTTCTGCCATGTCATCTGCTCGGAAAGGATGGCGTAGTTATCTTTTATACACAAAGTAATGTATTAGTTTTATTTTTTTGCTTCCCATTATCTAAATAGAAGAATATCCATCTTAAAGTGTAACTGCCATTCTATTTTTATTTGTGTAATGTGTAGGGGCAGTGATACTGACCATTTTTGTAATATACTTTAATTACTGAAATCATTCATTTCTATTACAAAAATTGCTCTAAAGTGGCCTATTTTGAGCCTTAGCAACGCTCCTCTTCTGTTTACATTACACAGTCAGTGCTGAGCAAGTCTCCACAGTTATGTAAACAGAAGACAGAGGAGCGTTGCTAAGGCTCAGAATGGGGCACTTTACAGTGAATGATTTCAGTAATTAAAGTATAATACAAAAATGGTCAGCATCACTGCCCCTATACATTACACAAATAAAAATAGAACGGCAGTTACACTTTGAAGAAGATTTCCTGACATATAGGAAAACCACCGTCTAAGGGCTCACGCATGCGAACATATGGGGTGATTTATCAAACTGGTTGCTATGGGCAATTAAGCCAGTTCTACTTTACACCAGTTTGATAAATGACCCCAATATTTTTTTTCCATTTTGGTGCCGTTTTTTGCGGCCCCTATGCGGATCCATTCACTTCAATGGGTGCACATAAATAATGGAATTTACTCGGTGTCCATTCTTTTTCCATATGTCCGCATGGCTGTTCTGGAAAAAAACAAAACATCCTATTCTTGTCCGTATTACGAACAAGAATAGGAATGTTCTATTATGGGGCGAACGGTCCATTCAGTAAAGTGCGGAGTGCACACGCCAATGTCTGTGTTTTGCAGATTTGCAGTTTGCGGACCACAAAACAGGCTACGCTCATGTGCATGGGCAAGTAATACTAATAATACTATTACTAAATTACTATAACTAAATTACTATTAATACTAAAACTAGACAGTCTAAAGATGCGCTAGATTTATCTCAATGGCTGATGCTGGATGATATATCTGCATACTTTTAGACTGTCTAGTCCATGTTCATACTATCTATTTGCTGGCTTACTTCTGGCACAATATTGGCACACATTGACACGTTTTCATAAGCCACACCCCCTTGTCAAACAGCGTATAAATGTCTAAAAGCCTCACTATATGCAGAGGTGTAGCTAGGATTCAAATTTGCAAACCCCCCCCTTATGCCAGAATATATGCCCCCTTACAGTAGTAATGTCACATTAGGTGACCCCTTACAGAAGTTATGTCATATTAGGTGCCCCCCTCACAGAAGTTATGCCAGATTAGGGGAACTCACTCACTAGTTGTGGCACGCCTTTTGCCTCCAGGGCCCTCTCCAGCTACTGCAGCTTCATGAAATAAAAAAAAAACACAATACTTAGCTGCTTCCCTGAGGACACGCTCCCACACTCACATGGCTCTGCTGGCGGTGGCCCACTACCGGGCTTTCAGCGCGCCAGAGCTTGGAAGAATAGTGAAGCAGGGAGAGGAGAGGCCCCCCTGCTTCACTATGGAAACGAACTGCCCGGCAGTGACAAGAACTGCCGGGTGAGATTCCTCCCCCCCCCTCGCTACGCCCCTGCTATATGTAAGGCATAGAAAGGCAAGTGCTCCACAATTTTGGTTCTATCTGAGACAAAATTTTGGCACCTTTGCATTAGTAAACTGTCTCCTCTAGTCTCCAGGGCCGAAGTATCTAGCAGATATCACCTCCATGATGAACTTGCAATGGAACACTCTACGTTTTTTTTTTCTTAAAAATGATGCATGAATGCTGATCATAGGGGATGAAGTCTTGCTGCTAGGAGCCTCTTCAACTGTTAAGGCTGTATTACACAGCCCAAATCTCCTGGCAATTGTCGAGAGGGAAGTGTTCCTTCCTGGCAATCGCCTGATCGCTAGCTGAGGAGACCGCTGCTATTATGTGCAACGATCTCCTCCACAGCTTGGGGAGGAGCGATCATTATATCATCGCTCATCCCCATGCTGTTCAGTTGTTTGCCAGAAGCAGATCGTGATTACCACAATCTGCCGCCGGCAAACAATAATCTATAAACCTGTCAAAAGATTTGGACTGCCCAAATGAACGAGCAATGGGTAATCGGCGGCAGTATTAGACAGCCAGATCATTGCTAACGAGCGTTCATATGAATGCTCGTTAGCGATGACTGGCCCGACAATCGCCTGGTTTACTACAGACTTTAGCTATAGCATTGCAGTGTGACAGGGAGCCAACTTAAAGGGAATCTATCACAAAAACCTGTTCTATATTTTATTTATGCTAAAAAAATCTATTATATATTTGTAAGGAATAATAAATAAATAAATAAATAAATAAATAAATAAATAAAAATTCCAATGTGTGAAATATTATAAATAAATATTAGATTTTACCATATTTACCATCTTTGGTCACCAGGGGGAGCTCTGATGGCCAAATGAGGCTTTGAGCAACCTGTAAGTAGGCATGCTGCAAAAAAGTGGGTGGTACCAATGACATCACCAATTCACACCTTCAGCGGTGACATCACTGCTTCAGCAAGATAAGATGAGACAATGGCTTCGTTACAAAAACACAGATCTCTGCTCCTCAGGCTCCTCCCCCACTGGTCACATGGCCAATTACATCACTAAGGTCCTACAGCCTCAAGAACCTCCATCTACTCTGTTTCTGAGTCCTGGGCCGCTCACCCCAGCAGAACACTCAGCAAAAATTGTCTGCACTGCTGGGGTGAGCTGCCATAGAATTTAGAACAGGCAGCCTAATGAAGACAAGGACGCTGCTGCAGGAGTGAGGAGCAGGCACAGTGGGCACAAGACAAAGATGGGGACCACTGAAGCAGGGGCCGACTGGCCATAGACCCTACAGGGAAATTTACTAGCAGTGCTGCACTGTGGTATTTGGTTCTGCTGAGGCGAGATTTTGTGCTGCGCTATGGTATTGCAGACCCAGCCTACTTGTGTTGTCCCTGCCTTCTGTCAATTTGGACTTCCCTACAGCATAGGGCCACTTTATTTTTTTTCTAGGGCCACTTTAAGCTCCCTCCACTAAAATGTTGGCAGTTGTAGTATATTGTTGGCAATAAAGTGTTACGTTGCTGCCAGGGGCGTAGCTATATGGGAAGCAGGGGAATCGGCTGCTTTGGGGCACAAACTCAGAAGGTGCCCACTCAGGAGGGGGACTAGAACAGTATTATACAATGCCAGGCCAGGTTTGAGAGAGCTCAGAGTTACCTTGACTAGCCACCGGAGTTGAGGTTGCACGGCATGAGGGGTTTGAGAAAAATTGCTGAGACCAGTGATTGGCTGTAGTAGTCTCATGGATCTCTGACATCATCACTGCAGGACAAGACAACAAACAGAAAGGGACTACTGGAGTATGGGTAGAATTTTACAGTTAAGTTATGGCTATTTGTTATATTTTATCATGTTAGACCATTTTAAACCTCTTTAAAATAAATTATATTAAAGTATCCACTCGTTCCAGTGAAAATGTGGTCCTCCAGTGATGGCACCTGCACTGTGTTTAGTTTGAAGGGCCCTAATTGCATAGCCCAACCTACTGCATGTGCTCAAATAGGACATATGACAAAAGTTTTCAGATTTTAATAAAATTAAGAAGCCCATTACATTTGATATTATTGGTTAATATGTGGACTGGATAATAATATGTGTAAGTATAGAGACTTCATACTATTTTCTATATGTAGTCTCTATGAGAAAATGCTCACATATAGGGAAACTGCCACTTCTGACTTTCCACAGCACAGCCTGACTGATCTTGTGATGGAACACATTTACCGTTACGTCTGGATTTACCTTATGGAATGTGTATACATAAGTGAAATATCCCAATTTAAACAATTGTCAGCCTTATGGCACAGCAGTAAACACAGATAGTAAATTTGAGTTTTAAGTGGCGATAATGTGTCCGGCCACTGGGTGGCAGTGTTTCTTAAATGTCTAGGAAGACAACAAGTCGTTAGCATCTTGCAAAATCCAGTTTGAGGGCAAATTGCAAATTGTATAGGAAAGTAAATTGATTTGTCAATTTACCAGTTAAAACACCATTTGCTACAGGAAATCCTGTTCAGTAGGGTTCCTCCATCTGTACAACGCCCTGAGCAGGATTTGTATACTGTTAGGATTTATTTTTGTGTGTTATTTTGTCATTTTTATTTACCAACGAAGAGATATATTTGTAGAGCAAAGTAAAAAAAAAAAAGTACCTACAAGATAATAAAACAGCAGCGTGTATTATATGTTTTCTTTCTGGTTGTCTTGATTCCGTGCTATTTTGTCTATAACATGAATAGCTAAAAAAAAAAAATTCTGACCTAAATGGCCTGGATCATAGTTTTTACCAAAAGGACTGGAGAGGGATTTGTGCCACTACTGTACTTAGCTCAGAGGAGATTACGTAGACTGATCCATACTAACAAACACTCCGGCCCCACACATGTCACACAGTACCATATACAGACATACACATACACACAAACATACTTACATACTCCAGGCAGGCAGGCAGGCCGCACGTCTTCACACCCAGGAAGCGCGCAGCTATGACGATTCCCCACAGCGCCCTCTGCTGGGCGCTGTAGGGAATCGTCATAGCGGCGCGCCTCCTGGGCATGAAGACGTGCAGCCTGCCTGCCTGGAGTATGTAAGTATGTATGTGTTTGTGTGTATGTGTATGTGTGTGTATGTCTGTATGTGTAGGTGACGGATCCGTCCTGAACTCCATTGAAAGTCAATGGAGGGCGGATCCGTTTACCATTGTGGTCACACCAGACGGATCCGTCCCTATTGACTTGCATTGGGGGTCATTCTGGATCTGTCTTGGTGCGGATGCCTTTCAGGAGCATTCCGTTGTCTTCAGTTCAGTTTTGTCCCCATTGACAATGAATGGGGACAAAACTGAAGCGTTTTTTTCCAGTATTGAGCCCCTATGACGGAACTCAATACCGGAATTTAATAAACGCTAGTGTGAAAGTAGCCTTAGAGGCTCCATTCTTTTCGCACAGTCCATCAAAAAGTATGCTTTTTTGGCTGGTGAAAAAAATAGGATCCCGAACTGAAACTGAACGGACTCCATTGTGGCCAAAGGAGTCTGTCTCCAGTCGTTTCGTTTATGTGCTGAATCTGGCACTTCCACTATTTTCGGTGTTCTGCCACTCTAATGAAGCAGTGAAATGGAACTATATAGCGGCGGTGTGAAGAGATCTGTAAAGAGTCTGGCCTCTATGTGTAAACTAGAATGCTTCCATTCACTAACAGAAAGCAGAGATCTTGAAAATGGTAGTCAAAGTAACTGAAGCACAAGGATTAAAAGGGTTGACCCATCTCAAACATAGATGGCATAACGCTAGGATATGCCATCAGTATCAGAGACTTGTACACTATGATATCTTTCAAAATGATGATGGTGGATGAGAACTGAACTTTACCAGCCAAGCAGAGGTATATGCAAGATTTAAAAGGGGAACTCAAGTAGAAGCTTCAGGTATCCTATTGTTAGATTAAATTTTGCCAAGATTAGTGCTAAAATTTGCCATCTTTTTGGTGCAGTTTGATGCATACATATGAAGCAGCAAGCCCAAAAACGAATCCACCAGGGCAGATTTATAGGTAGTGACATGGAAAATTCAAAATATGATGAAATTCCTTAAACAGTATGTTAAAAATATTAAATCATTTTCTGATGACTCTTTTCTTTTAAAGGGGTGGTCCCACAAAAAAATATTCTACAGTTTTCAAACCAGCACCTGATCTGATTACATGTAATTAAGAATTTTGTATAGCCACTGAGTAAAATGTATCTGTATAGAGCCACGCTGTTTGTTCTTTTTCTTGTTTATTTGTCCTGTTCACTGAGATTTCATCCTTCAGATGCCTCCTGAGCTGTGATAGGGAGAGCTGAGACACGCCTCCTGAGCTGTGATAGGGAGAGCATGGACACACCCCCTGAGCTGCAGCAGAAAAGACACTACCCTTGAGATGCCAGCTTGATATAAATCTAGCAGAGCAATGAATGGTGAGGGCTGGTTCTAGCTTTGTTAGAAAAGGATTGTCATGTACTATATGATGTCTCATTTTCATGTTTGAAATTTAAGACATTGGAATAACCCCTTTAAGATGCTTTGATACAGTCCACTGGCACATACTCTTCCTGTTTTTATTCCAACCAGATAATTTAAGTCAGCATTGAAGGAAGTGTTGCTTACAACAAGCACTAATTTAAATGGTATGAAACTCGGATGACATTTAGGATTTACATTAGCATTTTCCTATTTTGATTATAAGAGGGGGCACAGTGTTCATGCGTGACATCATAAATGGATGAATGAGCTGATAAACACATTGCTGAAGACATACACAAGCCTTTTGTTGTAGAGTAAAGCTCATCTCAAGCGAAGGACAAGTGCCTTATTTAAAAAAGTTCCAGCTTCGATTTCCATTTTGCCATGCATAAAATACTGTAAAATACTTGCAATGATTCAAAATGTCTGCGTGTTTATGCAGATTAGATGATGCAAATTATATACAGATTTCTAGAAGATCTTGTGTGTATCAAACATTGCTGGGATAAAATGAGATTTGTTACAGGCTACATGTGCATCAATTCAGTATAGGACAATGCAGTCAGCCGTTCCTCAGTTCAGATGGCCAATAACATAGAAAAATGGCCCCATCATCTGCGTAAAAAAAAATAAAAACTACTACTACTTATTGGCTATTTTCATTAACGGAATGGCCAAGAGAGATCATGTGGCCACAGCACCTTAAAGGGGTATTGCCATCTCAAGACAATGGGAGCATATCCTCTGGGACCCGCACCTACACTGAGAACAGAGAAGGGAAAGTGGTGGCCGGAGGTTTTCTATTCCCATAGATCTGAATCGGAGCGCACCACATTGGAGCGGCCACTTCTACCATTTATTTCTATGGGGCTGACGGAAATAGCAGAGCCAGCCCTTGGCTATTTTCAGTGGCCCCATAGTAATCAATGGAGGGCGGCTGTGCATGAGCAGTGCACCCTCCACAATCTTCAGGAGTTCGTTCTCCCAGAGGTGGGACCCGCACCTATGAGACAATGGGGACATATTCTAGTGATATGCCCCTATTGTCTGGGATGGGACAAAGGGAATTAAAGGGTTTTACCAGGATCCTCAGGATAGGTCATCAATATCCAATTGGTGAGGGTCCGACACCCTGCTCTCCCACCTATCATCTGTTCCCTGCAGCCTTCAGCACAAGAACTAGCACTTTGAATAGAACAGGAAGCACAGCTCCATTCAAAGTGTAGTGGCCGTGACAGGTTACTGCAGCTCATTTACCACTGAAGTGAATGGAAGCTGAACTGCAGTAACCCAGCATGGCCACTGTGCATCCAGTACAGGACAGAGCTGTGCTGTCCTGTACTCGATGCTGGAGGGAACAGCCGACCAATGGAGGTGTGGGGTGTCAGGACCCTATTGATAGGTCATCAACATCAGGACTATGGAAAACCCCTTTAAAAGTGCTGATCAGCAAATGCACAAGCTACAGTGATTCTTGAGAAAGTGTATTAGTCAGTTGAAATGCACTGGTAAGATGACTTACATACCAGCGTTTCCTAAACATGCATTTTGTGCTGGGATTCCCTGACTATAGACACAACTGTAGATATCGTTTATATATATTTGTGAGTATATATACTGATTGATATATAGCAACTAAAATTATATTTTTCCTTTTCTCTGTACCACTGTCCACAACAGTTCCAAACTTTCCCAGACTCCATGTAAGTTCTGCACTGCATGTGACATGCTGCTGCATAGGGCACAGCCTCCAGCCTCTCCTGTGCCTTACGCCTGCATTTGTGACTCTCCATAAGATTAGCCTATTTTTATGTGCTTTGGTCACATCTACGTTTGTGATGCCTAGGCACGTCCACATGGAAGTTGTTGTCAGAGTTACTCCCTACAGGCAGTGATTTTCACATTTAAATAAATGCCCCCTATGTGGAAGTTTCGTGTTGTCCTTTTGCTGTTTATTTTATGTGTTTCTTTTACTATTGCAGGAAACACATGGTATGAATGTGCTATTTCTCCTGCCAAGAGCCCTGTCTGAAGATCTCTCATTCTGCACTATGCATTCATTCAGCTGGAAGACAGCGCAGTTCCACTGCTTCACCTTCTGACCCCCATAAACAAGTCACATTAAACCTCTTCCTATCGTAGCTCCACTCTCCCTTTTAGGATATTACATTGTGTGCCATCTAAATCTCATTAGCCTGGCGTCCTTGAAAAGGCCACTGCAATTTAGAAATAAAAAGAAAAGGCTGATTTAGGATCCGTAGGACAGGATGGGGGAGAAAGTAATCCCGATGAACTCAGGCCTGCCACAGGTGACCCCCATTACTGCGCCAGTCCATCATAAACCAGCCCGCTAAAGCTCAGATTTATGAGGAGCCCTTCTGTTATCTCTAGCTAATAGATGCTCATATTTTCTTGCTACCTCACCAGTCAGATTTCTTATCTTGTGTGATATAAAAGGTCAATATATCTTTGAAACTAAAGTAAAACTATAACGTAAAATAATCTGGTCATAGGCATAAAATTACTGGCAGCCGGAAGATCTTTCAGTGATGTCCAATTGTCCGGTATCCTGGTGGGCCAGTCTGGCCCTGAATTGATATACAATGGGGAAATTTATCAAAACGAGCTATTACCGAGAGCAACTAAAACAATTTTTTGTCCATGACCTATCTGCATTTTTTTGGGGTCGGATGCGGACCCATTCACTTCAATGGGGCTGTAAATGATGCGGACATTACACCGTGTGCTGTCTGCATCCGTATGTCTGTTCCGTGACACCTGCAGAAATATAGAACATGTCCAATTCTTGCTCGCATTATGGACAAGGACAGAACTGTTCTATTATTAACCAGAAGTTCTGTTTTGCAAAATGTGAAACGCACATGGCAATTTACGGACCACAAAACCGTCTACGGCCATGAGCCCTTATAGAGTCACCCACGATTGAAGGCTACTGTTCAGAACTTGAGGATGTAGCTCAGGATAGCCCAGAATGCAGTCACATGGATGAATCATGTGACCACTGCCATCTTGCTTTCCATGGGCACGGTGACCCACGCTCTACTCTGCTCACATAGGCCACATTTGGGCAACCCTTCTAACGAGAAGCTCTGCTAAAATGTGACACAAGATGGCTAAGTGGCCAACCCTTTTAATATTGAGTTCAATGGGAGGAGATTTATGTGCCAAAGTTCTGGCGCCATTTGTGCAAACCCCCCAAAAAAACGTTTTACTCTACATTTTTTAAGGGGTTGTTCACCTTTCTGCACGTTTTCCACAGACCCCACAGTGTGGCTGGACTCGCAGTGGTAATCATACTAACCTGATCCCTACCACTGGTTCCAGCTCCATCGCTGCCCTGTCAGCTCTGAAGATCCCGGGTCTCCCTGCGTCAACATTCAGATTGACACTGGGTCAGATGGCTGCTACAGCCAATGACTGGCCACAGCGGTGACATGCCATCTATGCGACATGTCACCCAGTGACATCATGCATGGTGCAGAGATCACGTGATTGGGGTCAAACCTGATGTTGACGCAGGGAGACCTGGGGCCTGCTGAGCTGCCAGGGCAGTGATGGAGCCATATGCCAGTGGTGGAGATCAGATAAGTATGATTCCCATTGTGGATACGGCCATGCTATCTGGTCTGTGGCGACATGCAGAAAGGTGAACGACTCCTTTAAGTGTTTTAGACACTTTTATGCATTTTTTGTGGTTCGTACGACAAAGGGCGTGGCTTTGCAAAAATGAGAGTAAGCACACTGTGAGGGGGCGTGGTTTAGATGAGCATTTTTTTCCCGCAGCAAGGCAGGAACACAACCAAGAGTCTGTATAGTGAGAAATCGTGTATGTGTATCTCAGCCAGATATCCAGCTTGGATGTGAAATCGTTATGGCACAAAAGAAAATGCAACTTTGTAACAATAAATCGATTTTAATTATACTTTTGGATTACAACAATGCTTCAATTCTCAAACCAACACAACCTTCCACACCTCTCCATAACACAATGTGCGTCATCTGTGTGTGTATATATACATATAAACATACATACATATATACACACGTTACATAGGCTTTACACAGGCGCCTCCTCTATGCTCTGTACAATGGGCGTGAACTGTGTGCGCATATAAATACATTGATGGGGACAGAATCAGCAGGACAAAAGCAAACTCTTAATGCTTGTTAATTGGTTTACATCGCCATTGACTTGCGTTTTCGATGAGCTTCGTTTTTTTTTTTTGTTTTTTTTTTTGTCTAAGGCAATCCAGAAATAACTGTAACAGTCACAAGCCAGTGCCTAACTATGGTTACACAACACTGGCCAAGGCAAAAGCTGCCATTTCTGTGCATTGGATGCCCGTATTACCGTACAGAGTGAAAACTCTACGCACTCTATTTACAGCCATTAGGCACACTTTCACATGATAGAGCAGCTCTTGGCACGGTCCTTGCGTATTTCTGTCTCGTTTAATAGTTCAGTCCGTCCAGGCAGCTGTGAGACCCGTTTCAGTCCCCTCTTGGAGTTGCTGCGCTTGAGGTTCTTGTGAATACGGTTAACAGAAGCCAAGGTGGTGACGTGAAAGACGTCCCTCACGCTGTTCTCCGACACCTTAGAAGAACATTCGACGTAGGCCACAGCACCAATCTGACGGGCCTGAGTGCTACCCTGGAATAACAGAGAGAAAGATCAGTTTATGAAATCACCCATTCGTTGAGCCAAAATACAGATGCATTTATTAGCAGCAACCATCCTCCCTGTGAGGGAATGAATGATCACTACTGCGACAGCATGAAAGATGTGATCACTTGATGAACAAGTCAGTTATTGGGAACGAGTGTTCGTACAAATGTTCATCCCTGATAATTGTCACGATCGCTATTAGAGATGAGCGAACTTTTGGAAAATTCCATTCAGCTGCTTTGCCGAAACTTTCCCAAAAATTTGCTTTGTGACGAATTACTTTGTTGTACCCCATCATTGTACCCCTCAGACGCCGCGTTCATACATGACCACGGCATCTGAGAATAAAAACAGTGTGAAATTAACAAAAAAAAAAAAGAAATCATAAATACTCTTTCCGTTTGCTCACGACAGGCCGGCCACCACCATCTTGTTTGAAGATCTTGCTCGGCCCGAGATAATGTTGTCACTTTGGCCGGTGTGGTGACGGCATACGTCTCCATGCGCGGGATTTCAGCCGAGATCTTCAATTAAGATGGCAGCGGCCGGAAAGTCACGAACAAATGGAGGAGTTAAGTATGATTTTTTGTGGGGGTTTTTTTGCACTATTTCAGGTTACATTGATTTGCTACCACGAAGCACGAGTAAATTCGGGTTTGTGGTGAATTGAATTTATACTGGAATTCGGATCGAATTACACTTTGTTGGATTTGATTCGATCATCTCTAATCTCTATCTTGTATAAAAGAGATCCACAACACAGTGTTCCTATCTTTGGTGTTCTTTGAATCCCTGTGTCATGTACCCTCAGCCCAGGCCCTCCACTAGGCCTGAAACACTTTATCAGTTTTGCCTGAAGTGTTACTTTAGACATTCTGTTGAACTTGTCATGGTATAGTTCAAAAGAAGGCTGAAGCAACTTTAGGTTTTTATTTTTACCCCAATGAACATTTTTAGGTGAATGGGGCATCTTGTAGTAAGACAGACCAGATCATTGGACAGTTTACAGCAGCAGAGGATGAGTGTGTTGACCTTGCATGAGACAATGACCTTTACTATACTAAAGACAGGGAAAAATAGGTGACACAAGGGGAAACTACCCGTCACTATCAACAATCTGCCCCAATAAAGTTCACTTTTATAATTTGTGTTTTAATGTGGTCAAATAGTCAAGCAGGGACTTTTTCTCAATTATAAGAAAATTAAAAGGGTTCTTCAATATTTTCTTCTATTTTATGCCAACTATTAAAAGCTCGAGATAATATAATTTTATTCTATACTGTAATGAAATAACATTTTACAGGGAAGAACAGTATGATATATAATTAAGCCATTTTTCACAGAAAATTTGCTTCAAGGGGAATCTCCCTTTATATATTATTACAATGAAACATATTAATTCAAGCATATACTGTATTCAGGCATGTAGAGATGAGGACATATCTATAATCTGCACACTGTTGTTTATTCTACAGTTCCCTTTTCATTTAAGTAGTTTCGGCACCTAGATTTATTCCAGTTCTGAGGCTGAGGAGTTGTTCCAGAGCTCAGCAACCCATTGAAACAGCTGATTGGTAAGGGTGATGGGAGTCGGAAACCCATCAATATGACCCATCAATGGGTCATCAATATTATAGTCCTAGTAAATGCCCTCAATTTGTGAAGAGATAAAGAAAATAGAGTGACATGGACCCGCACTTTCATTGCTGGATCTGGCAGAGTTCAGCAAAAACATTTCGGTTACTGATAATACAACCATCTGCATCATCTTTAACATTGCCAAGACGGATCCGTCATGAACTCCATTGAAAGTCAATGGAGGACGGATCCGTTTTCTATTGTGTCAGAGAAAATGGATCCGTCCCCATTGACTTGCATTGTGGGTCATGACGGATCCGTCTTGCTCTGCATCACATGACGGAAATAAAACCGCAGCGTGCTGTGGTTTGCTCTCCAGTATGGGAACGCAACCAAACGGAACGGAATGCATTTTGGAGCACTCCATTCTGTTCAGTTACCTTTTGTCCCCATTGACAATGAATGGGGACAAAACAGAAGCGTTTTTATTCCGGTATTGTGAACCTATGACGGAAAATAGAAACACTAGTGTGAAAGTAGCCTTACTTATAATACTGGTGTCAGCTGAAGGACTTTTGGGTCACCTCAGGCATCAGGGCCCAAATGTGCCTACTATTACACCGATAATAGACAGAGCTGAATGAGGGAGAACGACCATTCCTCCCACATTCAGTTTGCATTGGCTTGTGTAACCAGGCCGCTGCAAACAAGTGCCAATGGAGGTGTTATCATCCATTGGCGCTCGCACTGCCCAAACATTGTGCCGTGTAATAAGACCCTACCTCTGCATCCCCTACAGCTCTGCCCCTGGAATAATCTGAGACTGAATGGTTTCTAGGGAAGCCTTGACTGACACATCTATTTAAGGGGCTGTAGCAACCATACTTTCTCAAAAGGCTTTTCATCTCTACGGTGCAGAACAGGAAAGCCAGTCATGTTATGCCATTGCCTATAGTAACCTGCACTATGAAACACATTTTTCTAAAAGTAACAAATATAATAATTAGTGTTGAGCCAATTGGACTTCAATTTGAATTTCAGGGAAAATTCGATTCCCTGCAAAGCTGAATTTCCTCGTGCTTCCTGGTAACTAATCCATTTTCCCTGAATGGCGATAAAAAAATTAAAAAATAAAAATCATACTTGCCTCATCCGTTTGTGCACAAAGAGCACCGAACGCACCCATCTTGATTGACGATCACATGCGCAGTGATGTATAACGTCACCACGCCAGCTGACGTGGTGAACTCATCACAGGCTGCGAAAGATTTCGCCCTAGATCTTTAATCAAGATGGCGGCAATTTTAGCTATTTAATTTTACACTGTAATATCAAAGTCAGATGCCGCGATCAGCTATGAAAGCAGCATCTGAGGGGTAGAATAACAGGGAGCAGTGCACCCACTACTTACAAAGAAATGTGCTTTGTGACAAAGTAATTCGTCACAAAGGGAATTTTTTTGTAAAATTCTTCAAAGCAGCCGAATCAAATTTTTCATTACTTCGCTCATCACTAATAATAATCTTTATTTATATAGTGCAAACATATTGTGCAGCACATTACAAATCAGAGGGTACATGGACATAAATGTAGGGGAAGAAATATTTTAAATTATTCAATAAACTCAAATAGTTGTAAAATTATTCCAGTTTATGCAACAAATGAACAAATAAGCCACTATTGCCATGTTCCGACTACATAGGTGCTGTATCCCCTAAGCATATGAAGTAATTTACTGTCATTTGAAAGCAGAAATATGACTGGACGTGGCGCCATTAGTACCGCCATTAGAAGGTGATTTTTATGTTAATACAGATTCTTGAGTAATAACGGGACATCTCACTAAACTAAATTTAGTAATGGCCACAGTCCAGCTTCTCTTAACATCTATGAATGCTCATGCAACTTCTAAAGTTTTGACACCGCCTGTGAGCCAGATCCTCTGTAAATTCATTTACCCCTCCGTATGCATAAATAACATTTTCTCTTTGTCATTTTTGTTTAGTCTGCTGTGAACTGGCTGAAGAAAACACGGTTTTAGTCCCCGATTTACTTATGGGAATGTAAACATCTTCCTTTCGGGGCTGGAAAGGATGTGGATTAGGACATGGAAGGAATGAAGTGTGGGAACTGTATAAACACAGGCCGAGACATGCCATTTTAGGAACACAGGCAGTTTCTCATCATACACCAGGAGTCCCATCTCAAACCTTAGTGTTTTTTTTGGCACACATATAAATCACATATTTGTAGTTTCATACTGGTCTACTATTATATAGCACCACAAATAATATACATATCAACAGACTCACATGTACAATTATGTACACAGGAGAATCTCGGATGTCATATTATCATTGCCCATGTACATGTCGATGATCGGCGGTGCCCCACTGGGTGGTCCTCTACCAAGCCCACATTTATGCCCTTTCCTAAGGATATGCATTAATGTTTTTTCCCAGAAAACCAAAAGCCTAAACCATTTTTAGTTATATTTAACTTTTATTCTGATATATGATGGCTTGCAATTCCTGGGCCAGAAGCCGTGAGAGCTTCTGATGGCAACATTTCTTGTTTTTATTTAATTGTGCATCGGTTTCAAAGTAAGAGTACCACCCTGTACAGTAGATGCACAAAGCGCATCCATATCTGTCTTACTTGTTTTATGCTCAAAAGCTTTTTGGTGCACCGTGGGCCACTCCATTTGGTGCACCTTCGTTCCACCAGTAACATAACAGGTGAGCTACTATGAGGTTTGTGCATGGTATCCATAAATGTCCTTACCTGTTCATGTGTGACTGGGATAAGTCTCTGTTTAGACAGTTCCCGTAAAGTGTTCAGATCTGTCCTCATGTCAAGTTTACAGCCTACGAGAATGATCTTGGCACTTGGGCAGAACTCCTGAGTTTCACCTTGCCACTGTGGAGGAAAAAAAAAGATAATTAGCTCACAAAATACTCTGGATACTCAGTAATTCATGTTATCAGCTGCCGCAACAATGACCTTTCTTCTCCAACTAAGCGAGAGACTCTAATATGTTCATAAAAAAAGGAAATTGCAAAAAAACAACCTCAGCTCCTCAACTCCCAAGAGTTTATTATTGCTTGATATTCATACCATCAAACTGTGTGGTCAACGGGTAGATTTCTGAATGTGGAGGATGTCTACTTGTTACATATGGATTCCTGTTGATACTGTAGGGACCTTTTAGACATTACATAAAGTTGCTCATGGCTAGTATAAAATGCCAATGATCATCCATGAAGATGAGGTATCTAATACAACATTTAGTTTATGGTGACTAAATGGAAAGTGGTTTAGTGCCCAATATCAAATCATGTCCCTGATGGGAAATGGTCCTACAAGCTGCCAATGTTTGAACAGTGCAAAACTCAAAGAACATGAATATAATATATTGAACATTGACTTCTGACAGGGGCTGATTGACCATAGACCCTACAGGGAAATTTCATGGTGGACCGATCCCAGGGGGCCACTCAAGTCCTCTTGATGGCTGCAGGCCAAGTACATAATGATCTGATGCTCAATGGCCACAGGTGCCCTCCTGAACTCATGACGGTGATACAGTTGAATACTATGGTTAGGGCAGAAGCATTCTGTGCTGTCCTGTGGTATTTGATTAGACTGGGGCAGTATTCTGTGTTGCACTATGGTATTGCAGGCCCTGCCTACTTGTTGTCCCTGCCTAATTGTTTTAGCAGGGTTCCTGTCCATTTGGACTCACCTACAACATAAGGACCACTTTTAGTTTTTTTTCCAGGGCCACTTTAGGTTCCCAATCCGCCCCTGCCTTTTGATCAGTATACAATACAATTGCCCTGTGGCCAAATCTTCAGTACAAGTCCAGTCCCTAATGGCCAGTTTATAGTACTCCATGATGTCAACATAGAGCTCAATACCCATGTAAGTACAGCACTCAAGCATCCCTAGAACTAACATGATATCTGAAGAAGTTCTGAAAGGCAGATGCTCCATAATAATTGCCCTATTTGCTTCTATATTCTTCTTGGCCAAAAATAGAAGTACTTACTCGCCATAAAGACTCATTCACACATCAGTGTTTTGGTCAGTGATTTCCATCAGTATTTGAGAGCCAAAACCAGGCGCAGCTCTTAACACAAAACAGGTGCAGATCTTTCCCTCAGACCTTATGTCTGTGGACGCTCCAATCTTGGTTTTGGCTCACAATCACTGATGGAAATCACTGACCAAAACACTGATGTATGAATGAGGCTTAACATAATGGACATGTGCGGTATATGTCTAATTAACAGAAAACTTTTAGGCAACTCTTTGCACATTTTCATCCAGTCAACACTGAAAGAGTCGTGGCTGGGTATATACATTTTGCAATTTTCTAATCATGAGGACCTCCATTTGCCCTACACAGAATTATATTGCGTAAAGTACATAATTAATAAGCAGCAAATGACAAGTGTTGCAGGCTGATCCCAAGCAAGGTCACTTAAAGGTGACATCAAGCGAGGAGCCTTACATCGCTCAGTCTCTACCTCTAGCAGTGGTGTAGGTCGGTGCTGTGCCCTCGCTGAACAGAGGATTAATAAATGATAAGCTCAGCTCTTGAGCCCCTCAAGTTCATTTTCTTGTTTAATGGAACACATTCATTCCCCAAGCTGAATGCTAAGTAGCCAAATTTTTCTTATTTGTCGAGATCAGTTGGCTGCAAACAGACCCCAGTTTCACATAACAAACGAGGCAGCGGATTCAGCAGAAACCTCCTGGCGGGGGCAGGAAGAAGTGTTACACACTGACAGCAGGAAGACTCTGCCGTCGCCTGCCTTGTGAAGACAAGTTTGTCCAGTATAATAAATGAGATGAACGACTGGCTAAATAACTACAAGTGTAATAACAATAAAAGGAGCTGGCATCAATGGAATCCACTATGTAAATCTGCAAAGATATGTCTATGGTTTGAGATGGGTCACTTACATATCTGTATCTACTAAGCATGATAATCTCCATAATTACATACATCATTTAGTAATAGAATGGTTAACTATATATAATACGTATGGAGAAGAATAGGAAACGTGGTCAATATAACGTGTTCAGTATATATGCTTTAGGGCTCATGCACACGACCGGTGCCGGCCCGTGCCGCAAATTACGGTCCACAGCACGGGCACTGACTGCACACTCGTGTGCATGAGCCCTAAGGCTACTTTCACACTTGCGGTAGCCTTTTCCAGCAGACTGCTCCAGCAGGGGAACAGCCTGCAGGATCCATGCTACCGCAAGTCCACCGTACCACCAGAGGTCCGCTCCAGCCCCATTTACTATAATGGGGGTGGGCTGGAGGTTCGGCCGCCTCTTGGCTTGTTTACTGCAGCGTGCAGTAGTTTTTGTCTGTCCGCCTCTCCGCATGTTTGCAGTGCTGCGGCCGGACTTCCAGTCCGCCCTCATTTTAGTGAATGGGGCCAGAGCGGACCTCCAATGGCACGGTGGACTTGCCTTTTAAAGGGCATCTGTCAGTAGATTTGTACCTATGGCACTGGCTGACCTGTGGCATGTGTGCTTGTTAACCAAAGGCATCCGTGTTGGTCACATGTCCATATGTGCCTGCATTGCTAAGAAAAATGATGCTTTGATATATGCGAGCCTCTAAGTGCAAGGGAAGCGTTGCCGTTACACCTAGAGGCTCAGCTGCAACTGGCAGTCCTTTGATTGGCAGTGAAAACATCATCACAGCCTGGTCCTCTCAATCAAAGTGCACAGGGCGCGGTAGTTGCCTCTAAGTGTAACGGCAAGGTCCGCGTTCCTAGAGGCTCATTTGCATATATTAAAACATAATTTTTTTCAGCAATGCAGCAACATATGAACATGGGACCAACACAGATGCCTTCAGCTGGCAAGTGCACATGTAACAGGTCCGCCAGTTTCATAGGTACAAATCTGCTGACAGATGCCCTTTAAGACTGGGAGACATGAGAACATCAAGTACAATCTGGAGATATCAAAGTGTTCCATCACAATTATGACCTTTAAAGGGATTCTCTGGTTTAGCAAGAAAAACATGTTTATTTTAGGGGATTCTGTAAAGGGAAGGTCATGAGTCAAGACCCTCAACTATAAGCAAGCATTAGGGTGGACAGTAGCTGCAAAGAGTCCATCCCTCTGGAGAATCCAGAATATCTTTGCATTCCTTGTAATTATTTTGAAAATAATGCTTAATTTCCCTAGTGATGGCACCGCAGAGTAAAGCCTCATTCACACGTCCGTGTCCATGCTCAGATCCGCGAGCAGGTGGTCAGTGAGGCATCCGTGTAGCTGTCCGTGAACGATCCGTGTTGGGTCTGTGGGTCCGTGTTTTGCTGTCTGTGTTGCATATGTGTTTCACTGACACTGAACAGCTGAAAAATAATTTTCAAAGCATCTCTTCTTAATGATCCGTGAAACACGGATGGCATCCGTGGTTATCATGGACCAATAGACTATAATGGGCGTGAGGGATCCGGGAACACGGATCAAGATAGGACATGCATCCATGCTGAAAACACTGACCCACGGACCGTGCTAAAACACTGATGTCTGAACAAACACATTAAAATGAATGGGGACGTGTGCTGTCCGTGGAGAACACGTACAGAACATGTCCGTGAAACACTGACGTGTGAATGAGGCTTAATTGAATACTGCTCCCAGGTTCCTCCACATTTCACAACTGATTGCTGGGGTCATGTATCAGTTTATTGCTCGCGGACCATTCTAAACAAGAGAAACTGTCCAAAGTGGACAACCCCTTTAAATCTGCCAAAGAAGCAGAGTTACAATGATTAGTAGTAGATCATTTCTACGCATAATCTAAAAGAATAGTTAATTCATGCTTTAAACCTGACCTTTTACTGATGTGAGCAAAGAACCAGCTTGTGTAGGAGAAGCTAAATTAGAAGCACTTGGTACCTTGTACAAGGGTTTTACAACTTGTTGGAAAATCTCTTTTGAATGGGTCAGGTTGATAAAACATGATATAAAAAGTCCACAAACCAACATGGAGCATCAGCCAAAGACTTGAAAGCATTACAGAAGGCCCAATGTTCCATTACATGGTATCCCCCAAGAGACATCCACTTAAAAATGTCTGCCCTAATGCTTACCAAGACATTATAAGAAAGTCTACATGTCCCTGAATGAAGACCAGATACATAATCTCCTAACATGTCTGTTTTAGTAATTGCTTGCATGCCCTGCATAATAATTCTAGAGCATCTACTCTTATATCCTTTTATTATTCCTGCCAGAAGTTATGGACAAATTACTAGCAGTTTGCAATGACGGTACAGATGGGTGTTACCAGTTGGGGATGTGTCCTGCACAGTCTGCCACTATGTCACAGTGTCAGACTGCAGACACACACCCCTAACTGGTAATACCCATCTGTACCGTTTTAATTAACCCTTCCAATGCTACACACTTGTGCGGCCCTGCGACTCTCTTACGGCTAATCAATCAGGAGGACATCGGCGTCTTCAGCGCTGTGTTCCTGTTCATGTTCCCTGGGCTGTTGCTGATTATGGTAGCATCAGATAGCGTTTTCTTATCTCGACCGGAGTGATGTGGGAAAACAAAAGAACAAAAATGTGCATCTATTCATCTTGATTCCCCGCAGAGAATACAGCCTCCTCTATTTGATGAGACATGTCTTGTTTAAATTATAAGTACAAGTTGCAGCAGCGATGAAAGGGATCTGCTAGACGCGGTGGGCCTTCCTGCCATCCTCATGCACACTGCATAATGAAGTTTCGGGTAGAATCTCATTGCCAGCCCCTCGCTGCTCTGAGGAATGAAACACACAAGTGTTGATTGCTCAGCATCATTATGTTCGAGCTGCAATGTTCTCATGGAAATGCTTCCTTCTGGTAAGCAGGCATACTGTTACCAGCAAGATAAAAAGGCAATGCCGCCACGTCCGGCAGAACAATCCTTGTGAATCCAACATACTGAACCGCCCAGCACAGCGGTGTAGTGATGGGGGGTGTAGGGGTCGCAGTGACGATTTGGGGGTCTCCAAGTACATATTTAACAACTTCAAGCAATGTCAACCTGATATAAGTGGACCACAATTCTGGAGTACTTTTGCCACAAGCCCCGGTGTATGGGAGTGGTAGTGGCTGCGGCTACAATAATTATTCACAGTGGCGATCTTCACACCAATGCTCCGTCGGTCAAGGGCAGTGAAGGGTGCACTATTTCTTCCCTCGGGGCACAACTTGATGTTGGGGCTCCTGCCTGATGGTAGTTGGGGTGCTCTCCATGCTGTGGGTTTGATGCGGGTGCAAGGCAGGAGTTGTAGGTGCTGTGGCTGGTGTATGGTGCTGGAATCAGTAAATAGGCCAGTTGTAGAAGAAAGTCTTTCTTTACTAAAGTGCGGAATGAGAGTTGTAGTACATCCAACAATATCAAACTACAGTTCCAAACAATTGGAAATCTTCCCAGATAGCAATATATTGATATAGGCTAGGATGGGGATTGTAGTACTCCTTCCCTCTATCTCTCCACAATTTCTCTCTGCAGAATCTAGGGCTGTAATTCCCAGCTGAGGGGTACAGGATTAAAGGGAGTCTTTCACATAGACTGCTCAGATCAGGCTATAGCCTACGTTACACAAATTAAGACAGTACCTTTATTATATATGTCCCTCAATGAAATCATCTAAAAAAACACTTTTATAAGTTATGTAAATTATCCCCCGCAAGTGCCCGGAAGCCTCGTTATTCAAGAAGGTGCCCAAGCCTCCGCGCGATTTGAATTGAAAACCCCTCCTATTTCCCTGCTTCGGCCCGCCCTCCTTCATTATAATAACCTCCTCCTCCTGGTCACGAATCAAGCACTGCGCCGCTCATCCGGCGCCTGTGCACTGTGGCGGCTTTCTACTTCGGCCGGCCGGATTCAGTGACAAAGTCTCTGCATTAAACATATTTTAAAGAATTTTTGGTGGTTATTTTTAATTTTCCTATAACTATCTTTTACCAGAGTTTTTTAAGTAATGGCCTATTCTCTGGAGAGGCCATCACTACCTGTTTGGTGGTGGACATCCTGAACTCCCACCCAGGGGTGGATTGGCCATAGACCTTATGGAAAATTTCCTGGTGGGCCGATGCCCAGGGGGCTGCCTGGACCCTCCCCACAGCCGGCCAGTGGAAGTTTTTGGGGATGTATTATGTGCTGCTAGTGGCAGTATTTTGTGAAGGTCTGTGGTATTTAGCTCTGCTGAGGTGGTATAATGTGCCACAATATGGTATTTCTGGTGGCCCTGCCTTCCATCAGTTTGGACCTGACTATTTTTTCCAGGGCCACTTTAAGTTTCCAGTCCGCCACCAATCAGTCAGTCAGTGCCAAAGCTACACAGCAACAGTGGCACTGTAACAGCAGGAGCTCCCTACTACAGTGCTGGACCTACTGATGTCAATGGGAGCAGCACTGAAGTAGTGAGCTCCCATCACTCTATTGTTGACGGTGCTGTGTAGTTCTGGTGCTGACTCCCGTCAACGGAGCTACTCAGACCAGCTGATTGGCAGGAGTGCGAGCTGTCTGACTCCTTCTGCCTATCAGCTAGTAATGGCCTATTCTGAGAATAGGCTATCAATTAAAAACCACTGGACAACCCCTTTAACAAAAACCCTAAAATCCTGAAGTTTTCATACTTGCCACTAAGCCTAATAATAGGCGCCACTTCTTGGTCTGTAAAGATCACGTTTCAGTAGTCATCTCAATATCATCAATGGCAGGATTACAATGACAGATAACTACTATAAATATATAACTCAGGATTCACCATCCACAATTGATATCACAGCTTATCTACAGCTCCCTGACCTCTACCCAGGTCATAGAGCTTACCTAGAACGCCCCCAACCCCTCTCTATTAGAGGTCAATGCGGTCCCTTCCTGTCCATTGTGTCTATGGCCCATAGTGGCTGCTGTAAAGCATATCTCTAAATGCTGTTAAGAACAGCTCAGACAAGATGGCTGCCCCCATAGTCATGTTCAGGATATAGAATTTTAAAAAAATCTACAATCAAAAAACAAAAACAGATTACAATAAAGCAGATTTCTTAACATTAATATTGCCTAATATATTAACACAATATAAAAAAGTGATTAATGAATGTTTAATATGCGAAATGACTGTGGAAATATTGATTCATAGGGTTTGGTTACCACATTCAGATTAACAAGACGACAAGGACTAATGACCTCTACTAACGGGTGACCTGCAGTTTGGATCCAGTTGCCAAAATTCATGCGTAGTTCATAACATTAACTATTGCACTGCCCTACGGGATGATATCAGCTATGACTGGCATTCTCCTAAGGCTTGCTTGTGTACAGGAGACATCTCTGCTGCCGCAGGACTCGCCATATTGCACTCTTTGTTTGTTGTAATCTCTAAAGCTCTGCACCCACAGTTGGCTGTACACGGAAAGAAATTACACAAACATACAAACGCCCACGCACGCAAACTGCCATACGGTCTTCGCACTCGTAATCGGGCCAGCGAGTCTATCGACCGCAGCCTGCCAGCAGAGACTTGAGGCTGGAGTGGCTGAACGGAGGCTCTGTCTGAGCGCGAGCATGTGAAACCGTCTCCAGAGCGTCTTGTGCGGCGCGATTTGTTGTGAACGACGTCCATTCACCCGGCAAGCGTGTTATTACAGCTACTGTGGAATTATAAAGGGGCTGGAATCCGGTGGAAGAAACCAGCTGCTGCTTCTCCCCGCAATGTCGCTGCCTGCGTCTTTTATTTCAATTCTGGAGAGCAAGAGGCTCAAGAAATCCCAGCCCCTGTCAGTCTAATGACTACTTGAGTACGGTCATTTTCGGCACAGGAGACATGTCACTGCACTGTGGTCGCTGCCAGCATGGCTTAGAGGCAGTTAAACAATTCAGCAAACCAGAAGTGACATGATCGTGACTAATACCGCTACTAATGATATGTGTAATGAACGATATCATTCATAGGGGGAAAACACCTTCCTTTAGGGAATGCTTACTTACAGGGTATCTTTCAGCAGGATCAACCCTATCAAACCAGTCACTATGCCTGATAGGGATGCCCCAGCTGATTAAAACCATACCTTTCACACCCCAATCTGTTGGAGCAATGCAGTGTTTTAAACAATATGCAAATTATGACTAGCACCTGGATCTGAATACTTGTAAAATTGCATGTAATTAAAAATTTAGTATAGTCACTACTGAGTTATTCAATAAAAAGTATCTGTATAGCGCCAACAGCTGTTTGTTTTTGTAATTCTTTGTCTGTCTCACTGAGAAGGCCGCACATGCTCAGTTTCATCCTTCAACTGCCTGCTGACCTGTGATTGGGAGAGCATGGACACGCCCCCTTAGCTGCAGCAGAAAATACACTCCCCTTGAGTTGCCAGCTTAATATAAATCTAGCAGAGCAATAAATGTAGAGATCTCTGGATCCATGTGAGGTACACAGCTGGTTCTAACTTTGTTAGAAGGAGATTGTCATGTACTATATGATGTCTGATTTCATTTTTACATTAGTTATGGGATAACTCATTTAAGTGCACTGAGGGCCTCTCAGTGCACACCTTAGCTCCTCAATAGCCTCTCCACCAGACAAGATGATGATTCCTGGCCCTGTCAATCAACTGGAGTGTCAAGGGAAGCAGAGAGGAGGAGCTAAGATGCACTAAGTGGCTATGGCCAGCCTTCAGTGCACTTAAGCCCTAATTTGCATACTGTTTAATTTCTCCTAAATGGATTGGGGAACAAAGGTAAAGTATTAATCAGCTGAGGCAACCCTATAAGGAATTGTGCCTGGTTTGATAGGGTTGACTCTGCTGACAGATGCTCTTTATTAGGATTAATCACTTGACTGAGGCCAACTAGTTTTTTTTGGGACTGTGAAACAAAAAAATGGATGTGGACAGCATCCAAACCCATTTTTTTGCAAACCCATAGAAATGAATGTGATCTGCAAAAAATGCAGATGCATCGTATGCGGACCAAAAATATAGTCATGTGAATGGGGCCCTACACAAACTGTCGGCTGAATGCACCATTATCGGCTGGTTCGGCCAGCAATACATTAATGTGCATGGGAACTTAATGGGGTCGAGCCATGAAACACATTCTACATTTTTAAACCAGCCCCTGGATCTGAATACTTTTGTAATTGCATGTAATGATACAGTTAGTATAACCAGTGAGCTATTCAATAAAATCTGTATAGCGCCACCTGCTGTTTGTTCCTTCCCTTATTTCTTGTCTACCTCACTCGGGTGGTTGCATGTGCTCAGTTTTTATCTTCAGCTTCCAACAGCCATATCTTCTATTAGAAACTGTGACAGTTACAGGGGAAAGTGCTGCAGCAGAAAGGACACTCCCTCTGAGAAAGGACACACCCTCTGAGCTGCCAGCCTGAAATAAACTATTGGAGCAGTGAATGGGAATATTTCTGGATCCATGTAAGGTACAGGTCTAGTTCTAGTTTTGTTTGAAAGGTATTGTCATGTTCTTTATGGTGTCTGATTTTTAGGTGTTACATCAGTCACGGCATCACCCCTTTAACTCTTACTTTATTGTACGTCTATGATTATGCAAACTCAATCTGCAAAATTAACTTTTTTCAGTCTATTAAACCTAATAATGATTAATCAAACCGCAAACGTGAGGTTTACATTTTTCCGTGATTGCTTTTTACTCTTCATTACGGTTTTACTGCCGCATGTCGCATCCATTCTTTTTTTTTATGAAGTTATTTTGAAGGAAATATTTTTTTAAAGAGGTGACAGTAGGATATGGGGTTGTTTAATCTTCCTTCAAATTAAATTCGTTCCAAGCTTGTTTTGAGCTCCACAAACTCTTGACAATCAATGCAAGGTGCTGGTGGGTTTGATATGAACGTGTTAAATGGAAAATGGGAACAAAACTGGTAAAAAGGATTAAGGGAAACGGAAGTAATTGAGCCCCCCCCCCCTTCGTAAAACTAATGAGCCATTAGTAGATCCGCTGATACATGTAACAAGGCTTATGTAGCCGGCCTATTACGATGAATATTAAGCCTCTACTTGCTGCTCGCCACTGTCCCCCTGCGCCCTGCAGTGCCCGCGCTTTAAGTACAGACATCTGTCTGGAACACAGGGGCATTGTGGGAGCTGTGTATGGTTCCATTGTGCGAACTGACCAGGACATTCTGGTTCTTTGGACATATTCCAGGCACTTCCTATCAGCTGCAGAGGATAAACATGGAGTTATGTGGGTCAGCAATGGCCACAAACTAGTACAGGATGCTGTCCAGTCTAGAAAATGCACCAAGGTCATTCAACCCAGCGCCTGGCATGGTGAATGTGTAATTCCAATGAATCTCATCTGGAAGGCTTTCTGCTCTCTCTCTCTCTCTGAATTCATGAATGACAGCACAACAATAAGTGATCGATTTGACGTAGACCTGTTGACAGGCAGAGAAAATGCTCTGAAGCTCCCTGTGTAGTCATTCTGAACACTGAAAGCAGAAGTTTTGAAAGCACCGTAATCTGGACCAGGCCAGAAGAAGGTCCTAATGGTGCCATGTAACGTGTGGTGACAAGCATAATTACATACCAGGTGTATAAATATGTGAACCCAATGGTTAGAAATTATGCATCATGGGACTTCTCTACAGCAAACGGAATTATTCCTGAATTCAAACCTGACCAAACCATCACTGGCATCCTCCATGAGTATAATCAACATATGTAGATTCAGGTCTCCTTAAAGAGAGTCTTTCACCTAATCAATACACTACTTTTCACAGCGATCTAGTTTGGGGCCCACTGTAAGGCTACATGCATATACTACCTGCCCAGACTACTCAGTTTTTTATGTGGACATAGGCAAAGTACTCTATAGCATCTCAGCCGGCCTATCCATATGTCAGTCATGTTCCATTTGAGCATGGGGCAGGGGACTAGGGGCCCACCGGGGGATTCACCTGTTCCCCTGTGGGCCTGTCCGAGCCTGGCTGTACCTGAAGCACCTGAGTCATGTCCTTCATGTTCTTTGTGTTAAATACAGTTCTAAACACCAACAGATCACGCCAAATAATGGATGTGTTGACCATATAACATAGTAATGTCCCCTTTAGACCATAATGTGAGCCCAAATAACAAAAAATTTCAAAGGGGTTGTACACAGGTCCTCCAAAAATAACTTGTCCTAGTTCTGGGGACCCAAGTGGTCAATCTGCTTGCAGTGCCACCACAGGGGAGAATTAAAATCTACCAGATTAAATAAATGGGCTGCCCATGTTGAGCTCAAACATGCCAGGTCCCCCAGAGACAAAGGGGGAAATTTATAATCTCCATGTGGTCCTGGCTGCCCACTGCCGTGAAAAATACATTTCATTTACGCCAGTTTTCAGGAGCAAATGAAGCCAGAAATCTATGGCAGCTCGGAGCTACCTTGGATTTCTGTTTAGGTGCATCCTCTGGCAGCTCAGATCTTGATAAATCTCCCCCAAAGACTCTCATTGTAGCTCCTCTCTGCTCCAGGTAATTGAGAGACATCTCCAATTAGGGCTGGGCGATTAACCAATTGCAAGCCTCACGATTTTATTTTTTAGGAAAATCGTGAATTCGATTTTCCTAAAATGGCGCCCGACATATAAAATAAAAAAATCTCTCACCTGTCCTGCGCCGCGGCTCCGCTCCGGTGTCCGGCGCTCCTCTTCTTTTCCGGGGCTGCGCTGCACTGTCCTGACCGCGTACAGCGTCAGAACGTAGTGCGCGCTCTCTGACCTGAGGCTGCACGCAGTCAGATGACAGTGCAGCGCCGGGAGAAGAAGAGGGGCGCCGGACGTGGAGCGGAGCCGCGGCGCAGGACAGGTGAGAGATTTTTTTTTTATTATTATTATGATGGTGGCTGATCGGAGGTCTGAAGGGGGCACTTTGGGCTGCTCTGAGGTCTGGAGGGGGAACTTTGGGCTGCTCTGAGGTCTGGAGGGGCACTTTGGGCTGCTCTGAGGTCTGGAGGGGCACTTTGGGCTGCTCTGAGGTCTGGAGGGGGCACTTTGGGCTGCTCTGAGGTCTGGAGGGGGCACTTTGGGCTGCTCTGAGGTCTGGAGGGGGCACTTTGGGCTGCTCTGTGGTCTGGAGGGGGCACTTTGGGCTGCTCTGAGGTCTGGAGGGGGCACTTTGGGCTGCTCTGAGGTCTGGAGGGGGCACTTTGGGCTGCTCTGAGGTCTGGAGGGGCACTTTGGGCTGCTCTGAGGTCTGGAGGGGCACTTTGGGCTGCTCTGAGGTCTGAAGGGGGCACTTTGGGCTGCTCTGAGGTCTGAAGGGGGCACTTTGGGCTGCTCTGAGGTCTGAAGGGGGCACTTTGGGCTGCTCTGAGGTCTGAAGGGGGCACTTTGGGCTGCTCTGAGGTCTGAAGGGGGCACTTTGGGCTAATCTGAAGTCTGATGGGGCACAGTGGGCTAATCTGAGGTCTGATGGGGCACAGTGGGCTAATCTGAGGTCTGATGGGGGCACAGTGAGCTGATGTGGGGTCTGATGGGGCACAATGGCTGATCTGAGGTCTGATGGGGGCACACTGGGCTGATGTGGGGTCTGATGGGGGCACACTGGGCTGATGTGGGGTCTGATGGGGCACAATGGGCTGATGTGGGGTCTGATGGGGCACAATGGGCTGATGTGGGGTCTGATGGGGCATAATGGGCTGATGTGGGGTCTGATGGGGCATAATGGGCTGATCTGAGGTCTGATGGGGGCACAGTGGGCTGATCTGAGGTCAGATGGGGGCACAGTGGGCTGATCTGAGGTCTGATGGGGGCACAGTGGGCTGATCTGAGGTCTGATGGGGGCACAGTGGGTTGATATGAGGTCTGATGGGGGCACAGTGGGCTGATCTGAGGTCTGATGGGGGCACAGTGGGCTGATCTGAGGTCTGATGGGGGCACAGTGGGCTGATCTGAGGTCTGATGGGGGCACAGTGGGCTGATCTGAGGTCTGATGGGGGCACAGTGGGCTGATCTGACGTCTGATGAGGGCACAGTGGGCTGATCTGAGGTCTGATGAGGGCACAGTGGGCTGATCTGAGGTCTGGTGGGGGTATAGTAGGCTGATGTGAGGTCTGGTAGGGCCACAGTAGGCTTTTTTTTATTTATTTTTTTATATTTTTACTAACATAAGAAAATCGAGATTTTTTTTGGGCCATATCGCCCAGCTCTATCTCCAATATCTATCTTTTCACAGCTGAAATCCCAAACCTATAATGCATGATCTATAAACGCTCCTCCAACATGCAAATGTCCTACCAGAAGACAGATGGAAAGCGGCTGGTGATAATTTGCAGATAGCTATGTCATCAGTAATTATTAATGGAGTATGGCGCTATACTGAAGCTACTTGACATATCTTCTAGTATTGAGATCACTGGCATGTCAGTCTACTCTGTATCATGTCACAGATCTACCACCCTTCGATCACAGGTCCCTGCTAACAAGCTTCAGCAGAAGCTTTCTCTCAGACTCTACTGAGGCCCAGGAGGTGCTCGGTAAATTGGGGGGAGGCAGCATTCATTTGCACCTCTCCAGACAGAAGCTGTGTGTGCATCCTCACACCTCAGACAAAATGTTACTAGGAGAGACGCCTTCTCCCCACCATGACAGTGTGAGCCTCACCGGGCTGACATGAGTACCATTTGCTCATACATTTCCCTCTAACACATTGTAAAACCTTACAAAGAACAAACCGGAGTCGGAGAAAACAGCCCTCAATGCACATTGTTAAAAGCAGAATGAAAGCTGCCACATTGTTCACAGCTATAAATGACAACAATAATGGAAGTGCCTACCATCTTGCAATACATTGAAGAAGGAAGGCAAGGTGTGTACTTACAGTAGCACAAAAAAATCAACAAAATACATCAAAAAGAGTACAACATAACTGCACAGGGCAACATAGCTTGAATGGTATACTGCGGGCTTACACACCAAAAAGGCAGCAGGTAATGTCTATGAGGGTTCAGGAGATTCAGACCTCATGTATGGTCAGTTTCAACCCATGCAGGGCTCCAAGCACCATAATATTATCAAACATTGGAGGAGGAACCAGTAATCTCCCCTTTCCCCCAGAAGGGTTCAGAAGGATATGTGGCAATTACGTGCCCAGCCCTTCTGCCCTGCAATCCCAAAAGAGGTGGTAGCTTAGTGTGCAGACCAATAAGACGACCGGCCATTTAGAACATTCTCGATCACATTAAAGACTGCAAAGGGTTAATTGATGCTAAAAGGGTTAATTTAATGTTGCTAGGTTAAATGCTGTGATTTGTTGTGAAAGCACTTATTTCTTTAGGCACTGTGTATACCTAATAGTAATGTATGGGCAATATATGGTTAACTGGCAGACCTGGTTAGGTTACCAGGGTGATGGACCGGGTCCATTCCCTGGTTAGTTAGTATAGCCTTAGCAGACCAGTGCTACAGTCAAGACCATCATGTGCAAGCGCCTGCAAACTAGGCCCAGTCAAGAGAATGTTTCTCTCTGAGACTACAGATTCCAAAGAAGCAACTCCTGAAGGAATGAGACCAGCCATCTTAGAATGTCCAGAACCATAAAGGCCGTTCAAGATACCGACGTTAAGTTATGTGCTTATTTAAGACTTCACTGCTTTGGAAGCGATATATTGCCTTCGGCACCCACCATACTTTGAGACGGACTGGTTATCCGGATTTAAATTCTGCACCCCGCAGCCTTGGAACTGCAGAAAGGATTAACAAGAACAGAATAGCATGTCTGTTATTTGGAGAAACTGCAAAGTGTCCTTAGAAGGAGAGTCAGGGAGCACTACTATTACAAACATTGTTGCTGCTCATACACAGCTATTGGAAGGAGACTATACTGTGATATACATTGGAACTGTGGCTTTTGTGGCTCTATGTATTACTACTCCCATCTTCAATTTACTAAAAAAATGAATTTAGCGCAGCCTGATTACTGACTCCATCGTCCATCCACCAGCTCTGCATCCATACTCCTGCCTTGCATTCTGCCAACCACATAACATCGAGGGAGCCCCAACTATCATCAGACAGCAGCCCCAGAAGGAAGAAACCGTGCGCCCTCCATTCACTGTGCACAAACCGGACAATGTCAAAGTGAGGCCTGCCACTGTAAACTGTGAGTACTACTACCCATCTCAGGGCTACAACCAGCACTCCCATCCTTTCTGCCCGGTGACTCCCCTGGGGCTTGCTGCACGTTGACAGAAGATACTGTAAAAAGGTTTTCTATAAAGGATGGGACATTATCTTGTCTTGGCTCCATCGTAATGTGTCTACAGTAATGTAACGTCCAGGGTGGATATGACAGAAAACCGCATCAGTAGGCATAAAATACTACGTGAAGCGAGGCGCACTGCTGGAGCGGCATGCTAAGAACCAATAATTCGATGACACTAATACACAGTAATTACTTCCAGTACTTCAGGAAAAGCTTGTAGACCTCCGACAGTTGTAAGATGTCACAGCGAGCATGCTCCTGCCCAGTACCTAAGATATTCACTCTCTCATTAATACTCATGAATATTTATATCACTCCAGAAGACGGCTTCTTCTTGAGAACATTCAGAGAGACTTATCTATATGCATCTGAACTGCTGCTTACTTACCCACTTTCTAAGGAACAATTCACTATTTGCTTGTGCAAAATGTGGATGAAGGACAGGTAGGTGGAAAGTTACTCTCCAGACAAATGTTAGGGATAACAGCCAAGAATGGGCACAATAGAAAATCTGCCTCATTTTTTATGGGGTCCTCCAAACACAATGCACACCACAGAAGGACCCACAGTGTAAAGTAAAGTATAAAGTATAAACTTTGTAATTAAGGGGAACCTGTCACATTGAACATGGTGTTTCGGTTGCAGGCAGTAGGTTATAGAGCAGGAGAAGCTGAGCAGATATGTAGTTCTGTGGGAAAAGATTCAGTAAAATGTCCATTTCATTCATTTACATTCCTGCTCATTCTGGGCTTTGAAGTCAAGGAGGCGGTCCTATCAGTGATTGACAGCTATGCAATGTCAAAGGAACGGCTGTCAATCAACGATAGGACCTCCTCCTTGACTTCAGAGACCAGAATCTTAAGGTTTTTAATTGAATGAATTGCAAGTTCTATAAGTTTGTGGGAAAAGATTCAGTATTCAGTATATCTGTCTGCTCACTTCCTCCTGCTCCGTAACATGCTGCCTGCAGATTACGCTGGACTTTCATGGTGACAGGTTCCCTATAAAAAAACAAGAGCTAATTTTCTCTTCACAGAGATGTCAACTAGACACATTTCCTTGCGAGACATATTTGACTGCCCTGGAGCTTAATTGTCAATTACTAAAGTCTGATCTCCGTAAATTGTCAAAAATAAATCAAACACTTAAAGACGTCCCAGTAAGGGTGGGATCACATGTGGCGGACAGGCTGCAGATTTACCGATGCAGATTTCGTGACGCACATTCACAGCATTGTACAGCACCGGCAAAGTGGATGAAATTTTAAGATATCCCATCCACAAGGCTACAAAAAAACCTGACCTGTGGTGTGGATTTGAAATCTGCAACATGTAAATTTACGCTTTAGATCTCCACCAGAGATTTCACCCTTTGCAATGGACAGCATGAAATCCACAGCTATTTCTGAAGTAAAAAACGTGTGAGACATGACAATTTTACTGTGGATCCAGAGAATAATGATCTACTCTAAATTAGTGGTCTCCAACCTGTGGCTCCCAAGCTGTTTTAAAATAATGCTGAGAGTTGTAGTTTTGTAACAGCTGAACAGCCAAATGTTGGAGGCCACTGGTCTGCAGCACCTAAAAATGGCTTGATCAAACAGATCAACGTTTGCCTAGATTGATAACCAATGATCAAATTGATGGTCTTATGATCACAGCAAGTAAGTTGTAATAGTTCCTTAATGCATGGGCCATTTAGAGTGTACCTGGGAAGTTAGTCAGAAAGCTTTGGTTTCTAGTAATCAAAACAGTCAAGTAGATAGAACACAATATATAGATGGGCAGAGAACTAACTATAAGTACACTAAATCCAAAAGCAACAGAATATAGGTTACATGGCATCAACACCTAAAGTTCAGAGGTTAGTAATTAACATTCCCCTCAACGTGATAATAAATGCATGAAAACACTGTATGGAACACCCTCACAAATGAACCTACCCAAGGGACACCCCGATCTGTGGCCAGAAGAACATCCTGTAGCGCACTAAACAAAAGCCAGTCTAGACTATGAACCGCCTATTCTGGGATGGCTGCCCATGTGTGTGACTGAGCAAACTGCCCAACCAAATGTATTTCCTTCTCACATTCCCTGCAGATGGGCAGGTGGACCTAGCAACTTCTAGGGAGCATTAGCTTTGCTTGAGAAATGTGTGAAATTGAGTATTATGAGAACATCGAATGGATTGGGTTTAACTGTTCCCATAATCCTTGATACCTTATAGCTTTATACCATAAAATCCCAAGGCAATTTGTGCTGAAATGGCACTGTTAGTATGAGTTTAATCCATTTCTACTATCATGGTTCACATTCAGACTATCCTTACCTTCCCTGTGGATGGTGTGAATGTATGTAGGGCATTTTCTGTGAGCCTCAGTTCATAAAAATAGGAGACAGAGTAGCACATAGGACAGAAGAAGGAGCATAAACGCTGAACCCCGCTGTCCCAGCGTAGAGGGTGTGGTAGTGTGAACATTACAACAGGCCCTGAGTTTAAATATATGATTTAAAGGATTTTTCTGGGATTTTGATATTGATAGCCTATCCTTCAGGATAGGTAATCTATATCTGATTGGCGAGGGTCCGATTCCTAGCACCCCCACCAATCAGCTGTATGAAGAGGCCGTGGTGCTCCATGAGCGCTTAGGCCTCTACCTAGGCCATGTGACATCACGGTCATCTGTCAACAGAATGGGCCTGAGCTGCAATACCACGCACAGCCACTATCAAATGGACTACGGTGTGTTGGTAACCTGCAAGGAGGCCACGGCGCTCACCAGTACTCCGTTGAGTGTCCTGGCTTCCTCATACAGCTGATCATTGGGTTTCTGGGACTAAGACCCCCCACCAATCTCATATTGATGACTTATCCTGATTGACCATCAATATGAAAATACTGGAGAATCCTGATAAAACCAAAGACTAGTGGCAAAAAAATGAAAGAAAAGCATGACCTACTTTACACCATCCTCCTCTGATAATATTGACCTCTAGTAGCTCTTGAGGGTTTGGATTTCATACATTAATGATGAGACTACATAAAACTACGATATAAGGTTCAAAAACATCTTGGTACCCAACAAATTGAAGTGAAATTTTACCATTTGGAGGCACGTTAAATATTATATTAGAAAAGAGCAAACATCACAATCATCAAATATAATACTGCTACCATAGGGACAACCAATAGCTATGGTATAAGAGTCTGATGTCAATTTTTATACTCATGAGATCCTTAAACATCTCATCATATAGAGCAGGGGTAGGCAACCTCCGGCACTCCAGCTGCTGTGAAACTACAACTCCCAGCATGCATACTAACTGTGCTCTTCTCCAAACTCCCATAGAAATGAAAACACCATGCTGGGAATTGCAGTTTCACAGCAGCTGGAGTGCCGAAGGTTGCTGATCCCTGATATAGAGTGAATGAAACCAGTGACATATAGCATGACTTGTGGGTAGTAGTGAGTAGTTGTGAGTAGTAGCGCAGCCAGGCAAGGATTATACATTTACATTGATCAATCTCTGTAGCCATCATCTTAGTGCATTTTCCAACATGAATGATAATGATCCAACCAACTGCCAGATCTCTGCAACTGCAGACAATTTAGACTCTCCGTGGAAAGGAAATACATTCAAATAGAGGAAAATAACATCAAAATTCTGTCCAAAGATAAGTGGTCATTTGTTTTCCATGGCAACTGGATTGTAAAGTACTGCAAATGAGCTATAATAATATGCCGTCATGCAACAGACAAAAAACAATTATCCCGATACCCCTCTTCACAATCATACGTTGTCTAATCGCAACTCCTATGTGTAGCGGTACTTGTAATCGTTATTATTATTATTGATGTGCTTGTTCTTGTCAGATACTTGTCTCCATGCCTTTCATTAAAGTTCTAAAACTCTGCGGATGGGAACTACAGAATATTCTCCATAAACCTAAAAAGTCACTTGTCCCATAATCAATATATCAACATCATTCATGTTGTAGATAGCGGGTACTGATGGGCTCAAAGACACTCTCACTCCAATTCGCATAAGCTCCAGCAACCAACCCCAATGTAACCACTAACGATGGTCCTCAACCAGAAGGAACGACGTGGCACTCACCAACAGGGACCACATTGGTGATTGCCATGATGTTCCTTCTGTTAGGATTACATATCAACATCATATTCAACGAGAAAGTATATTTTTGCCAGTGTTTCTCAAATTTCACAAATATCCTCTGGAAATATATCTTCTACTCCTACCATCTGGGAACCTAGGCTCTCTGGGGGGAATTTATTATTCCCCCCACACCAGTTTTCTGGCATTAAAAGGTCACAAAACCCGTAGATTTCAGTCTGCTGCATGGACTGCCGTAAGAGTCGTTTAATATATAACACGCCCCACGCCTCATCATAAATAAAAAGTGGTGGAAAGGAAAACTGAATAGGAGCAACCAACCAGATTGATCCTTTCATTTTCCAAAAGAGGTCTGAAAAATGAAAGGCGATTGGTTGCTGTGGGCATCTAAGCCAGTTTTCTGTTACACCAGTTTTGATGAATATCCCCTAAAAAGTCTACTTGTTTTATGTGCACTCTAAAACTTGCAATTACTGTTTGCCACTCGTGCTCTGTTGGGAAAGTATCTAGTGGTTCCAGTAAACCTATGAGTTGCATGCTTAAAGAAAACACCAGCATCAATTCTCCTTCCCTTGTTATATGAGCCACAAGAAGCTTTGCAGATGGGCAACTTCGCCAGTCTAGGTAAGAGTTAGGAGTCTGGTGTAGTCAACTGTGTCCTGCTTGTAAGTAGGCACAGATACGACAGAGTGCCCAACAAGTCCACTAGGTATGAAACAATGAAAAATATAAAATATCACTCCAAAATACCACACAATGTAAAATATTACTGTAAAACATGCTTCATCTTCCATTTTTATGAACATGTGGCTGCTATTGGGGTCATTGACAGCGAAGGCTAAGTTCACACTTCATGTTATTTAATCAGTTATTTCCATCAGTTATTGTAAGCCAAAAACAGGTGTGAGTCAAACACACAGAACATGTGCAGATCTTTCCATTATACCTCATCTCTGAGTAGGCTTCACTACTGGTTTTGGCTCCCAATAACTGATGGAAATAACTGATCAAATAAGTGTGAACTCAGAGGAGGTTTAAAGCTGAGCAAGACTACATCACTCCAGTGATGTTATGAGGTGAAGTGGACCTGATGGTGGATCTACCCTTCTCATAGCAGGTCCTCCTGGCTGCTATTGAGGTCATCGACAGCTCAGTATGGCCATATCCACACAGGGGCTTAAAACTCAGCAAGACAACTTCACTCCAGTGATGTTATGAGGTGAGATGGACCTGATGGTGGGACTACCCTTCTCATAGCCGGTCCTTCTGTCCTTAACAATGTGAACCAACACTCAAACACTTCAATAATTCCTGTGAGGCTCCCTTTCCTCCAGACAACCCACCTACATTACATCCACCATATTTAATTTATCTTAAAAGGGTTGTCCCGGATTTGAAAAACATATCTTCTTTCTTCCAAAAACACTGCAACAACTGCCCATAGGTTGTGTGTGGTACTGCAGCTCAGCCCTGTTTATATCAATGGAGCTGAGCTGCAATGACACATCATCCATGGACAGGTGTGGTGATGTCCCTCGATAAAAGCATAAATCCAAGAGAGGGTAGGAGCAGCACTGCATTACCTGAGATAAGGTGATAAGTCCATGGATATATATCTGAATAGTGGGTGCCTGCAGAAAGAACCTTGGCTAACCGGTTCCAGGATATAGTAGAAAGGGAAAGCCGCAGCACTCCAAGAAATTTTGAAGCAAGACGTTTATTATTCACATGTTGGCATCTTATAGAGCGATGTTTCCATTAAACAGAATCTTTATCAAGCTCGATAAAGCTTGATAAAGATTCTGTTGAATCGAAATGTCGCTCTGTAAGATGCCTACATGTGAATAATAAATGTCTTGCTTCAAAATTTCCTGGAGTGCTGCGGATTTCCCTTTCTGGATAAAAGCAGTCATGTTCCTCTAACCGTAAACAACTGTTGTCAGCAGGTTTAAGGCATACTGCCTGGTTGGGTTGACCCTGCTGATTCGAATGATACCTGTATGGTGAAAATCGGTTGCAGCAGTTTCAAGAAAGAAGGCTTTTATTTATTATGCAAATGAGGGCTTAAGTGCACAGTGGGGCGGGGAATAGCACCTCAGATTTCCTGTGCTGACCACACCCCTAAGGGCACTGAAGCCCTCATTTTCATAAAGAATAAGTGTTTGGTGTTTTTTTGGAACGCCAGAACCGATTTCTACAAGACCAGCATCATTTTAGTCAGCACAATCAACCCTACCAAACAGCATGCAGTTTAATAGGGTTGATCTGTTGCCCTTTAAAGGGTTTCTGTCACCAGATTTGGGCATACTAAACAGGATGGCATTTGCAATGTGCAAATGCCACCTGATGCCCAATCTGGTTTTATTACTGTAAGCAGATCAGCCGTTTTGTTAAAAAAATCACTTTTGTAATATGTAAATTAGGCTTACTAGGTGCAAGAGGCGTTTACCTCGCACCTAGTAATCGCCCTGTTCTAACCTCTAGTGCCGCCTCCTGCTTCCTGATTGACAGGGCCAGGCAGTTTGCTCGATGAGCTGCCGGCCCTGACATCGATCGAAATCCCGCGCCTGCGCCGTGTAGGCTAAATTCTGCGCAGGCGCAGATAGTTCACCCGGCCGCCCGGCTCCTGCCTCTCTCACTGCGCCTGCGCCGTGCGGAGTAAAAGCGGCGCAGGCGCAGTGAGTTCCGCCGGCTCCCGGGTCTCAGTGCGCCTGCGCATTGCGGAGTAAAATCGGCGCATGCGCAGTGAGTTCCGCCGGCTCCCGGCTCTCTCACTGCGCCTGCGCCGATTACGTCAGAGGACACCCGGAAGAGACTCACCTTCTTCCCCGATGAAGCCGGCCGCCGTCTCTTCCGGGTGTCCTCTGACGTAATCGGCGCAGGCGCAGTGAGAGAGCCGGGAGCCGGCGGAACTCACTGCGCATGCGCCGATTTTACTCCGCAATGCGCAGGCTCACTGAGACCCGGGAGCCGGCGGAACTCACTGCGCCTGCGCCGCTTTTACTCCGCACGGCGCAGGCGCAGTGAGAGAGGCAGGAGCCGGGCGGCCGGGTGAACTATCTGCGCCTGCGCAGAATTTAGCCTACACGGCGCAGGCGCGGGATTTCGATCGATGTCAGGGCCGGCAGCTCATCGAGCAAACTGCCTGGCCCTGTCAATCAGGAAGCAGGAGGCGGCACTAGAGGTTAGAACAGGGCGATTACTAGGTGCGAGGTAAACGCCTCTTGCACCTAGTAAGCCTAATTTACATATTACAAAAGTGATTTTTTTAACAAAACGGCTGATCTGCTTACAGTAATAAAACCAGATTGGGCATCAGGTGGCATTTGCACATTGCAAATGCCATCCTGTTTAGTATGCCCAAATCTGGTGACAGAAACCCTTTAAGTGTCAACTAAACATAGAACCTACCACAATTGCAGCTATTAGTCTGACATTTTTGGATTATGGCAGATCCACATTAGAACACAATTTTACTTACCTTTTTTAATACACTGTCTAACGTTTCTGGACGGCTGATATCAAAACAAATGAGCACAGCATCAGATTCTGGGTATGCCAGAGGACGGACATTGTCATAATACGCTGAGCCTGCAAATGGAGAAACACATTAGCCAATTCCATTCAATGTCTCTATATCTTATCCTAGAGCTAAGAGAGATTAGTAAATGTCCTCCTATCACTTACACACTATAATACAGCAATAAAACGTTCAGGAGAAAATACATTAAGGTCTTGTACTTATGGTTAGAAAGAAAAGCGATATTAGAAGTTGTCCAGCACATCATGCCCATGGTCCTTTCTGGCGTGCGGCAGATAATTGAATTTTACAGAACCTTTTGGCCTTCTGGAAGCAACCATCTTGCGGTATATTCACAGCACCTTCCTGCTCGACAGATTTCACAATGGGAAAGACACCCAATGTATGTGCAGAACATGTGATCTGAACAAAGCTTAATATCGAAAAGTATGCTACTCCTCAAGTCTGTCTTTTTCCAGAAACAATGCCACCTTTGTCCATGGGTTGTGTTCGGTACTGCAGTTTATCCTCATTAAAGTGAAGCTAGACAAAACCAGACAAAACCAGGGACGAGAGTGGCCCTATTTCTAGAAATGAGCACACCTTTTTTTTTCCCTAATTCTGAACTAAAAATGTTCATTAGGAGCATACCAATTCCTCCATTTTGGATACCTTTTGGTGACCATAAGTACAACTATTGCTAACACAAGGCAGAAAGTAAATATAAACCCTGGACAAACATTAATTAACCCAATGCACCAAAAAAAATAATATATTTCCGTATAGACTATAGACTACTGTTAGTGGTGACCTATAGTCAGGTATGGCGAATCTGAGGTTCTGATCTCCTATATCTCACACAGTGCGCTGTTGAACTGGAGAATCTCCATAATGCTATGCTTTCCTCTGCAGATCTGTAAATGATTCCTCTTATATCAGGACAATTTGCAATACGCGAAAAAACGCCAAGAAGACGAGACACAGAAAGAAAACATAAGTATAATGTGAGCCGAGATAAAGCTTGTGATTTAAGATGGATTTACATGGGCCTTTTATCGATTCCACAAACGCTTGTTTATGATAATCTGCCCGATTAAAGGTGCCGCAGATCACCGGATAAACGAGCAAAATACTCGTTCATCAAGTGAAATGATTGGAGGTGGGACAGCACTTCCTTCCTGACAATCAGCTGCTCCTCGGATAGTGTAAATGAGCCTTTGCACACAGGCTGTGAAAACATGCTAGTCTTTGAGCAACAGTTCAAGTGTGATAAGTGTTACAATGGCACAAGACATCAAGAGCAAGCCCTTGAGGAGCATAAGAGTGGTAGTGGCTCTGACTATAGGATATGTCACAGTGATTTCCCTCAGGCCATTGCTCCATAGCCAATGCAGTGAGAGGAGGGCGCATTCATTTCCTCGGGGCACTCCTTGTTGTTGGGGCTCCTGCCTGATGGTAGTTTAGAGTGCCTTTGAGGTTAGTGGTTGTATGGATGCCTGGCAGGAGGTGTAATGATGCAATGGCCAGCACATGGTGTGGTAGGGGTCAGGAAACCAGGCCAGAGGTAGAAGAATAAACGTCTCTTCTTCACTGTAAAATAGGAGCTGTAGTACAATCAACAATAATCTGTACACAGTGCAAATCCTTTGCCTAAATAGAATCTGGTATGGAGTCTGGCAAAGTGACAAATAATGGCACATTTGGTATGCTATGTTGCACTCTGTGTAGAATCTCTGGCTAGCAACTGTAATCTGGCAATTATGGCTGTAGTGTCCACTGCAGAGTACAAATCTTAGATGCATGTCTGGCCAGAAGGTGGTTAAGTGTGATGGGTGTCTGCAATCCCTCACAACTAGAATCCCTCACAAGCCGCAAAGTTTGGTTAGCTGTAGTCGCAGCATGCCTACCTCCATGAATTGAACACTACTGCTCCCATGAAAACCCAATAAATCCCCCCATGAAAATGGCCAGGCTTCCCACATGAAACCTGCAGGACCTACCCCACATTCCATAAATAGTGCCAGAATGACCCCATAAATAATTCTGAGCAGCCCCAATGAATGTTGCCAGGCTGCCCAGTTACTCTAACATCATTTCCTCTCCTAAAACTGATCTCTGATTGGACTGGCTACATGAAGTAAGAACATCAAAAGGGATGTGCACTGTCCCCCAATTTTTCCTCTCCTAAAACTGATCTCTGATTGGACCGGCTACATGAAGTAAGAACATCAAAAGGGATGTGCACTGTCCCCCAATTACAAGTCCCATAAAAGTGGCAAAGGGGACCATACATATTAGCTAAAAGGAGGTTGATGGTGGAACCACATTGAAAGTGTAATCATTTGGTGACTTATCATTTCACTGACCATACACATTTTAATTTAATTCCATTATCCAAGGTATGACACTGTTGTCCTCTGTCTAACCTAGTCTCTGATTCTGACTCTGCTTCTGAGATCATGGCCCTGCCCATCCTTTTCCCATATAGATCAGATCTTAAAATATAATTTCATAGGTGATTAGTAGATCTTTACCTCCTCTTGTAATACTCTCTGCTGTTACGCATGATCTAATTATTACCTCTCGTCATATAATACACTCTGGAGACATGCTACTTGAGTTAGATTAAAGATGAGGTCCTCTAACCATAAGTGAATGTCCCTTCAACTGATCACAGATGGAAATCCTCCCCTCCCTTCAACAAGCTTTGATATTTCTGCTATAAACAATCTAGAAAAATTGCTAAACAGATGGAGTTGATTTAGTGCTGCAGAGATGAAGATTATCCATTGCTCGGACCATTAATGGTAGCCATTGTGCGACCATGTAGTAAAAGCCTTTCCCTTCTTCACGGTATCCTGTTCTTTGTGCTATGTGTCCCTTCCTATCAAGCTTCATCTTGCCCAATACATTGTGACATATGATGGAAAACACTGAGCCGACACTTTTCATAACTGGAATTTGGCTGTGAGCACAAATCTCCAAAAGGGGGAAGCAGTTTTTGGTGCATCAAAGCATACCTGTGACATATACACACAGACCTCGCCTTGTGTAATCACTGAAAAGTCAACCCGAGCTGAGCAATCAGGTCAGACCAGATAGCAGCCTGCAGGGAGGTTACACGCCAATTTCTCATGCTGCAGACGTACATAGCAACATAATACATGAGACATAACACATGTCAAATCTAATCTCAAAGTAAAGGTAGCCTGGATGAACCTACTTCATTGGAAGAGTGACACCTGGTCTGTCCCTTCTTCTCTCCGAACATGTCATTAAAGGAACTGCAAATATAGTATCTTGAGTTGTCCTCTTCTGTCAAGATCTAGTCAGGTTCATACGCCAGTCTCAGTAAAAAGTCCGCCAGAGTAGTATGCTGAAACTTTATTAAAGGGCTTGTCCTATGACGATAACTTATCCACCAAACCATAGGACCCAAAGCTCCTTATTAAAGGGCAGATAATCTACTGGTAAATGAGCGTCAATCAAAGATAACTAGTAGAAGAACAGAGGCCCCAGAATAGTTATATTACGGAGAATACAATTATATGCTTAATTTGACATGTCAGGAAGGATGCCAGGTCCTATTTACAGATGAAAACTCCACAATGGACTCTTCGTTCCAAGGGCCCTAAAGGCTACCTCTAAGTTATGCGCTCCCTTGATAAGACATATGCAGAGATGAGAGAATTGATTCATACAAATCGATCTACAGTTCTACATCTGCGAGCCTGAGGATGACCTCCTGTGGCTCAATTGACGAGGCCAGACATCTCCGCCAGCACTGGCAATCGTGAGCTTATAGCGAAATAAGGCAAACAGAAAGGGAGAGGCGCTCATAGGGTGATATGTATGGATCAAAAAGTTGTCGTTTTAGATGATTAAGCTCACCTTGTACAGTTGTGCAAACATGGGCAAACCCTAGTGTAACTAGGTAAAGGCAAGAGGTCGGTACTGCCTGTGTCGTCTAATCCTCACTAAAAGGGGTTGCCGGGCCCCCGGGAGGGATGTGAAGCAATTGTAACAGGAGAGGCATTAGTAGGAATTCACACACATAACAGAGACTCTTCTTTGGCTCAACGATACGGTCACGAGGAAGTAGAATTAAACCTCAGAGCTCCTTTTTCAAGTCTGTATTGCCAAAACTGGAGGATGAGATTGCAGGAATGCTTCATGCGCTGCACGGCTAGGACCAAAGGCAGGGCATGAAGCATTACTGCAATGAAGCATTCCTGAAAAATGAGGTCTGTTGCTCCAAAACGCGTTTTCATCCTTCAAAACATAAAAAGAGGTTTAATTCTATATCCTCGTGGTCGTATAATTGCACCGAAGAAGTGTCCCCGTTATGTGTGTGAATTCCCACTAACGCCTCTCCTGTTACAAAAGCTTGAGCTTATGGCGGTGCTCCATGTGTGTACAGCGAAAGTGCAGAGACTTTGCATTTTCGGAGCAGCAACTGTTCATGTACTGCTACCCAGAAGTGTAGCGGCACATGCAGTAGTGGAAGCGGAGTCGCTGCACTTGTGCCACTACACTTCTGGGTAGTGGAGCATGAACAGTCGCCACTCCAGAATTGGAAGCAAAGCCTCTGCATTTGCGCAACAGGCACATGATTATTATAGCCAGGCTAAAATGTCCGACCATATCAATCAAGCGGCACAGGGAGCATCCTCAGCTTCGGGGACACCCTCTCAGAGGCGTAGAACTGTGCTTGATGAGACAAATCGATTCGCTCACCACTAGACACATATATTGCAGGGCTGGAGGATGATGGAAAGTTTTAATTTAAGTTCATGCAACGGTTGCAGTGCAAAATACCAAATCCACAGGACCGAAGGTTATTAGTAATATATCCGTACAATATGTCCTGAGCATTTTGTAAATGACTTCAGTGAAGATCTAATCACTTTCTTTCGCACTGTTTACTTCATCTGCTCCGTGCCGTCCAGCCGTCGGTCATCGCCATAAATTTATATGGAGAGATTATTACGTTGTAAACTTGCATGCGCAAGGTCCCTCATTACCTCTCACTGTGCCCGTGAAATATAATCATAAATACAGGAGCATAAAAGTAATAACTGCTGTCACCTGAAGCATGGCGGCCATTTTGAGATGATAAAAACAAGTGTTTTACAAGGTATGTTACAGGGTTAATGGTCTGGAAAGTCACATCTGCCTCTTTCCTAAAGCCATAAGCACAATGATTGCTAGCCTGGAGAGGAGAGACAAGGCGCTAAATTATGTATGACCCCACATCCGGGCAGGGAAGGGCGCTCCGCACAGCAGGTGACAGCTGCTGCATGACACTAAGTGGCAAAGTGATTCTCCCAGTCAACAGACGAGCATGTTTAGTAAAAAGGAAAATGGAGATAAAGGTCAAGGACTGAATGATAAAAAGGTTTCTGACAAATAGGTAATGATGTAATGAAGCGCAGCAAAAATGCTTATGTTAAAAAGTGAAAGTCGTGTATGTCTGCCGGGAAGGGCTGCGCGACAACCAATATCATCACTGGCATCCAGCAATGACATCACACTACAATACATGATGTCACCAGACACTGCTGACAATATAACAGTGCCACCTGGTGGTCAGTTTACTACAAAGTCCTCAACCTGGATCTAGATATCGCCACAGGACCCACCATAATAGACAGAAGGGAACCACCTCTCCTAAGGACGGATCCTTTGTATCCCCCATTACACCACTGCTGGCTGCCACTGAAGCAATAATTAGCTGCGTAGCAGTGTGACAGCATGAGGTGTGTGAAAACCTGCAGCGTCTGAAGAAATTCATTAACTCCTCTGCTACCAGACTGACACAGGAATGCAAACTGAATGACAGGAGAGCCTCCCCATTAATGATTTCTTTAGGCTTTAAGCACAGGCCGTGTCTGTATTTTGGTCTTAAAATCAAGGGTCCGCACAATACTGATACCATCTGTGTGCATTGCACCATAGAAATGTACGGACCAGAATAGGACACGTTCTATAATGTGCGTAACGGAAACTCGGATCCAGAAAAAACACTTGTGTGTGCACGGACCCACAGAAAGGACTTTTAGAAAGGCAAACAGTCTCGCTTGACAGTCTGACCATTCACTGCAGCCGAAAACAGAAGGGGATGAGTTAGAGCATGAAATACTACACTGATTAATACAATGTTCTACTGTGGGCATCTTTATCTAGGCCTATCAAGAGAATGAGTATACTGTTACCACAATTCTACACCTACTATTAATAATGAGGATTACCATTAAGATACCATATTCCCCTCACAGCAGTAGTAAGCTGACAATGGATGATTACCTATCTATACAGGAGGTCTTATCATTTGTGCTGACTGCTAGGGAAGGACAATATTTTGCATATACCGTTATTTTCAATGATATAGTACTGCTGAAATAAGAAAAACAGCCTTTTTTAAAATGTGGCTTTCTATATTAAGTTTAATGTGATGGAAGTGTCCCTTTAACTGTACTGCCACAGCTAAAGAGAACAGCAGTAATATATGGAGTGAGGCAATTATGCCGCCCGAAGCCTGAGGCTTTCCCACAGATCTGTTAAAGATTTGATCTCAGTCTGAAATATCTACTTCCTCAGCATCACAGACACAACCGTTTAGTGCATATAAACAAATGTGACCTAAGAACTATACAACTTTATTTACTGCATGGTTCAGAGGCAAACCTCCAGCAGTAGAAAAAGCTGCGCCATGTGAATGGGGTCCTTTTAAGAAGATTTTCAATGAGGAATCCACAACAAATCTTCCAGGTCTAAACTCAAGATTAGACAATCGTGTGGACTGGGGGAAATCCAATTGGTCATGTTGGATTTTATCACACACATTCATTCATTCCTATCTGGAGGTGAACCTACAAGCAAGTGTTCACTTCTCCTGCAGCACCACCATATTGGAAAATAAGCCTTAGACCTGTATTAAACCTGTTTGTCAGTGAAGGAGACCACTGCTATCACATGCAGCGATCTCCTCCACAGTATGAGGAGCAGTGATCGCTATGCCATCGCTAGTACTGAATCATTGTTTGCCAGCAGCAGAGCGGGATTAGACAGCACTATCTGCCTTAGCCTTCTTAAAAATTGCAATTGCCCAATGAAAGAGTGTTTGCTCATTGGTGGCAACTGGTGGCAATTTCACACAGGCAGATCAACGCTAACGAGCGTTCTTACCAATGCTCATTAGCGATGATCTGCCCCACTATCTCCAGGTCAAATAAAGCTCTAAGGCCCCATTCACACGACCATATGTTCATTTCTGAATCTTATCCGCATTTTTCCGGATAAGATGCGGAACCATACGGACCCATTCATTTTTCCATAGGAGAAAAAAAATGCGGAATGCACACCGTGTGCATTCTGCAGCCGTATATTAAGGAAGTTCTCCCGCAAAGAAAAGGAAACATGTCCTATACTTGGCCGCAAAACACGTCCGTAGCCCCATTGAAAGTCAATGGGTCCGCAAAAATGCGGAACACTATGGAAGACATTCCGTATGTATTCCGTGTCCGTATAATGGGTCGTGTGAATGGGGCCTTACACTGCAGAAATAAACGTTTTGTCTGTATAAGGCACAGACATATCTTCTAGGCACTCTGAAGCCAGCATATCCTGTTTACACAAGCACATGTGCTGCCAACAAAAGCATTTTTATGCTTGCATAAAAGATGGGCTTGTTTGCTTGTTTGTCAGCTAACCGGCAACGCTCAGAAACTAATTTGCGGAGGAACATTCATTTGCCCGATTACCGATTCATGTAAAAGGGCTGTATGTCAGAATTCCTAAAACAGTATTTGAAGGGGATTTCCAGGAGTTTGAGAATGATGATCCTTAGATCTTAGGACTGGTCTTTGATATCTAATTGGTAAGGGTCCAATTCCAGCACCCCTTTTTGGAGAGGACACAGCCTCTTCGTAGGTCATATGACATCACGTTTATTGGTCACATGGACTATTTGCAGCTCAATGCCATTCAAGTGAATCGGCCTGGGATGCAATACTAAGCACAGCCACTATACAAATGGATGGCACTGTGCTCGGTATGCTGTGAGGAGACCATCATACTCACCCGAGTGTGTGGCCTCTTTAAGCACCTGATTGGTGGGGTGCTGGAAGTCAGACCCCCAACCAATCAGATATCAATATCCTACCCTAAGATCTAAGGATCATCACTGTCAAACTCCCGGAAAACACCTTCACATACTGTATCGGGAATTCTGACATAAGGTACTTTTACATGAGGTGATAATCAGTCAAATGAATGTTCCTCTGCAAGTTGGTTCCTGACCATTGCACAGATAATGATGAACTATTCAATATGGAACTGCAAGAAACCCCCTTTAAAAATGGGTATTCTAAACCAGACAACAACCTTAAATAAAGAAGCAGTCAAGACGACTCGTATCTCACATTTTAGAGTTGATGTTCTTGCTTCAGGTTGGCAACCTCTATCCGGTTAAGCTGCGGATGTTCCCGGCTTGATGCCAGCTTCCAAACGTGCCCCTTCTGTTTGCTTTACATCTCAGTTGACTCCTTACGTAACATACCCACACAACCTTAGTGATTTACAATCCCTGTGCATACAGCAAGCCGAAAACCATCTGCCAGAAAGGACTTACTCTGTATACTGTAGATACATAACTGCTGTCATGTACACCTGCAATGTGGACACTGTATCTGGTCCAAGGTTTGGGAGCAATCATTATGTAACACAGAGAACACTTACCTTAGCATCCATTGTATCACATTCCAGACAACTCCCAGGAGCACCACCGAAGTGATAATTCTGGCAGCCTTGTCTGGCTCTGACAATGTCCGTCACAGCCTTGGGAAAGGCTTGACAAAGCTGCAATGAGCCTATTGAAGTTTCCCCACAAAGCATAAGAACATATTGCCAGTGCTTTTTCGATATGGCCTTGGGGGAGACAAGCAGATGCATATCTATAGTGCAACTCACTGTAATTACAGGAAGGGGCTTCCCTCTAAACTCCGGTCACCATTTACATAAAGCAAAGTAAATTACAGAATCCCCTTTTACAGACTGCAATTTACAGAGGGTACATCTATGTGACATAAAATACCTGTGTCAAAGACGTCAAAAGTACCTTTATTAGCGAAGCAGAAAATGTAATTTGCAAGCTTTCAGGGCTCAGAGGCTGAAGGAACTCTATGCACCGAAAGCTAGCATATATCATTTCTCTGGTTAGCCAACAAAAGTACCGCTTGCTAGGAAAGTCTAAGGCCACGTTCACAACTTGAGCAGTTTTTCACTTTGAAAGCTATATACCTGACCATGGTTTAGTCCCACTGAATGGATCTAAAATATGAATGGTCCCAAACCAGTGGCATCCATCCAGACACAACAATATGAAAAGACAAGTCCTTTCTTGGTGTACATGCGGCCTTAAATCGCCGACCACACGAACAGCAGAGTGACATCCAACTGAAAACAATAGGAGGGGGATACCATGGGGCTGCCACCAGAATTTTGGTGTGGAACATCACACCCAAATTCCAGGGGCAAAAGATGCCGTGTGAACATACCCTAAAGTTGGCCGAACACATAACAGGTCTATTTGTTCGCAATGGCTAATGGTAGACTGACCAAAATCTTATCTCATGCCTTATTCCAGGGACGGACTGGGAACTTAAAATGGCCCTCAAAATGGTCCAAAATGGTCCAAATTGATGGAAGGCAGGGCCAGCAATACCCTATTGTGATACATTATACCACCCCAACAGAGCCAAATACCACAGTCCATCACAAAATACCGCCAGCAGAACAAAATACATCCCCAAAAAACTTCCACTGGACGATCGTGCGGAGGGCTCAGGTGGCCCCCTGGGCATCGGCCCACCGGGAAACTTCCCTGTAAGGTCTATGGCCAATCCTTCCCTGCCTTATTCACACAGTCAGTGTTTGGTCAGTGATTTCCATCAGTGATTTTGAGTTAAAACCAGGTTCGGCTCTAAACCCAGAACAGGTGCAGATCTTTCCTTTATACCTTATGTCTGTGGCGGCTCCAATCCTGGTTTTGGCTCATAATCACTGATGGAAATCACTGACCAAAACACTGACATGTAAATAAGACATTAGGTTGGATTTTTTTCGACTGTGGTCAGCTTAGAATACAAGTATATGTCACAATCGGGGAAAATTCAGTCCATCACTTGCCGCTTTGTGCCAACTGGCCAGTTCAGTCTGGCATTTGGGTAGTGGTACAGTTCAGTCTGGCATTTGGGTAGTGGTACAGTTCCTACGAATGATCCCATGGATGATTAATGATGAAAAGGTGATACACAGTACGTATATAGCCAGCTTTAGCATTTCCATGTTTACATCATAAATGGTCAGGGACAGTTTCAATACATTAGCAACATAGGGGTTTCCACTTGAATGGGAGATGAGCTGCGGTAATCCAGTATAGACACTACATTTTGAATGGTACTGTGCTTCTGGTTCCGTAGTTCAAGCACTGTCAGGTAACAACTGACCAGTGGGGATGCCACATTGTGTTGGAACCTACAAATCTGACGTAAATGACCTACCCTGAGGACACATCATCAATACCTTTAGCCTGGAAAGCTCCTTTCTGAAACAGACATATCAGAAGTCTTTAAATAACTGTCGTAAAATAATGAGTAATTGAGCCTCTTCATGTCTGAAAAATGGTCAAAGTGGGAAAATGTCTATATAAAAGTTAGCAGATATCAAAAATATGGTATATCATGAAGTTAGTTGGCCTCTGGAGAAAAGCTATTGTAGGATCAACCCCATAGCAATTTCCTCTCAAGCACTTGGTCCCTGTTCATTGACCACCAGAAAAGCTAAGTCAATTGTTGTCCAACAAATGCTGGAGTTTTCAAAGTTTTTCGGACTTTCTGTAGATGCTAGTGAAAGTTAGAATCATGTGTAGTTAAGGGACGCTCACGTACTTCTACAAAAAAATAAAAAAGATGAACTAGAGTTCTTGGAGACTTGATAGCCTTCAGGGCAAGAACTAGAGAAAGTGAAGTTCTGCACTAAGAAGCTTTGGATCTATGCTACATTAGAACATCTCTGCTTCAGTCGAGTACTAGCAAAACCTCACCACCCAGGTCCATATTAAGAGGTTAATCCTTTTATATATTACCTTATTTTTACTGAAAGTGAATTGTTATTACCATTAATCCTCCAGCGCTGGTGTCTGATAACACACTGGGAACCATTTCTGAAAAATTAATGGCCCATGTTCATATCACTAATGCCTTATTCCTACAAAATGAAATTCGTAAGGGGTTTGTAATTTGAAAACAGTGTGAAAGCCATAAATGATGTATTGATGGGTATATATATATTATTACGAATTAGCTTTCATTTCATTTTTCTACTACATTAATTGCTTTTATATCTATCTTGAGAGGTTATAACAGATATCCGTCCCCTGCAGCCTATTCTACAGTGGAAACAGTCGGCTACTATTAAACATGTGTCAGCCATGCGATGCCCATAGGACAGTCAGACACTGTACAGGGGTCAACGGAAGGATGGGAATTTACAGCTGCCATATAGATAATTAGCTTTATTACACTTAATATGAAGCGTGGGATGGTAGCGTCGTCTAACAATATGGAGGGGTGTTAAGAATCAGGCAGCTGTTGGATTTCAACCCTGTTGGAGACTGAAAAAAAATCTTGACAAGAACACATGGCCTCCTCTATAAAGAAGCTATTACAAGTTTTATTATAGATTGTGGAGATTTAAACCTTTGTGAAATTATCATCTAATTAGAACACGTCAGGAAGTGGACACGACAAGAAGTAACTTTTCTTAAAGGAAATGTGTCACCAAACTTTTTTTCTGCCAGTTAAAACCAGATGGCAACACATATCTTTTTTTTTTTTTTTCAGTTTTTATTTTCTGATTGCAATTTTTGTGAACGTGATTATGGGGGCAGCCATCTTGCCTGAGCTGTTCTTAACAGCATTGAGAAAGTACAAGGTGAGTCAAAAGTCACAGGACACCCTTTTATTTCAGAAACGAAAGGGAAAATGAAATCAGATTTGCAATATCTCTCGTGGTTCAAAAGTTATCAACACAAAAAGTTCCGGTTGTTCTTGAAACTTTCTGTGTTGATAACTTTTGAACCACAAGAGATATTGCAAATCTGATTGCGGCAATTGATTTCTGAGAAAATTCTGGTCTTGTGAGAAAATTCTGGGATATGCTACATGAACCCCTTGCCTTTGATCCAATATGGCGGCTTTCAGGATGGTAGCCATGTTCCGGACACAGGATAAAAGATAGGCCCCCTCACCCATTACTTGCTGGGATATTCAGATATTTCATTTTCCCTTTCATTTCTCAAATAAAAGAGACTTTTGACTCACCCTGAATTAAGACAATTGCTTTACGGCAGCCACATGGTCCATGGACACAATGGTCAGGAGAGGACCCTATTGATTTCTATGGAAGAGTTTTCTAGGCATGCTCTGTGACCTGTACAGAGGTAATAGTACAGGGAAAGAATAGATAATCTTTGACAAGCACCTATTGTGAATGGTGGATCCTGCCTTATCTGTCATTCTAATGCTGCCTGTAATCATCTCACCTCAGTGTATAGATAAGCAGGTAACTGTAGTAAAGTGATCTGTACAGACCAAGATGTGGTGCCTAATCTTTATTGGTTGTTGCCCGACGTACATCAACGTCATTCTTTGTTATTTTACTGATATTTGTGCTTTATTTCCTCTCCATATTCTGTGTAGACCACTTCACATGGTATTTTGTATGAAAAGTTGTTCTCTGTTGTATTTCAATAAAAATACAATTATATATAAAAAAAAAAAGAAGTGGTGCCTATTATTATTCTTAGTGGCCAATGGGAAAACTGCAGGATTTTATGGTTTTTGTTTAAATATAGATATTGACATGGAAAATTCAAAATATCATCAAAAATTCTTTAAAAATATGTTTAAAGGGTTTCTGTCACCTTGTTTGACCATATTAAACCAGATGACATTTGCAATGCGCAAATGTCACCTGATGTCTAATATGGTCTTCTTTTTAAGCTTTGTGTTCCCGTTTTCTTAAAAAAATCTACTTTTGTAATATGCAAATTACCTTTACTAGGTGCAAGGGGCGGTAACCCTGCACCCAGTAGCGCCGTTTTCCCCACCTTCTATATGTCGTCATCAGCGCTGAATGACAGGGCCAGGCAGCTCACTCTATCTGCTGCTGGCCCTGTCAGCGCTGCAAATCCCGCGCCTGCGCCGTGGGTCCGTCATTCGGCGCAGGCGCAGTGAGTGCCGCTGGCTGCCGGGCTCCCGGCTTCCTCACTGCGCCGATGACGTCACACTACAGCCGGAAAAGAAGGCGGCGCAGTGAGGAAGCCAGCAGCACTCATTTGCGCATTGCAAATGTCATCTGGTTTAATATGGTCAAACAAGGTGACAGAAACCCTTTAACATAAAAATGTGATTTAAGCAATAGGTCATTTTCTGATGACACTTTTCTTTTAAAAATTGCTATGAAAAAAGTAGCTCCTTACATGCATTATAATCTCTTATCAAAGCATTGTGATGCTTTGGTATTTTGTATTCTACAGTGATTCATGTAATAAAAATGAATGTTTTCATAATGAATGTATACCGCCTGCAGAGACACAATGATAGCAGATGAACTAGTATAAAGAGAGAAACGGCATAAGTACGGCAAAAAATTGTGGGAAAATTCAAATTCAAACAAATTATAATTAACTTAAATCCGGGAACTCAGACTTACTGGATGATAAAGCTTGATGAGGCTACAGTCAAATCAGCGCTAACAACAGACTACCAGAATTACCGCATACAGCATAGGCGAACACCACGGCCACTGCCAGATCCGCAATGACTATAGTGGGATTCGACCAGGATCCAGAGGCTTTCAGGCATAAATGCCAGCTTTCAGCAAATACCACTGCATGCAGCTATATTTGACCAGCCAAGATCCGGCATTTATGCCAGAAAGCCGTCTGATCCCATTATGGTCAAGTGGGATCCCTTGGTGTGCGGTGGTACCCAGCTATGACGTATATCAGGGCTGGCCAACCTGAGGCTCTCCAGCTGTTGTAAAACTACAACTCCCACCATGCCCTGCTGTAGGATGATAGCTGTAGGCAGACTGGGCATGCTGGGAGTTGTAGTTTTGCAACAGCTGGAGAGCCGCAGGTTGGCCAGCCCTGACGTATATGATAACTCCGGTATTCTGTTCTTGGCGCAGATTTGAAGGTAGCCTAATCTGATGGAACAGACTGCCGGATTACCTTTAGCACAGATGTGAACCTACCCCCAAACAGCCCCAGTGTTGGATTAGGATATCTTGGGCCCCTTAAAGGAACAGTTTCTGAGGACAAACCATCAAGCTATATAGATACCCCATATATCTGCTTTAGCTGAGGCCCAATACGTTGTAAAGGTGCCAATACACTTGCAATAACTGAAGGCTGAATGCTGGATTAGACGTGGATTAGACATCTCTCCTGTCTTCCTCGTGTTTTCAATATGAGAAAGGAGCAATTCAACCTCTGGTGGTTAATCTACACTGCTACATGCCCATTCCTTCTTTCCTCTCGTGGGAGAGCCAGAAGGCCCACATACACGTAAGATGGTTGGTTTCAGTCAACTTTTGAGTATACCTTGAGAGTTTGAGCTTACTGGAAGACAAATCTGGTCAATCCAACCTTGCAAAGTCCCAAGGGGATCAGAAGTTGCCACCAGGTATCTTCCTGTGTTGTTGCAATGCAAGGTGACAAACTGTGACTGGGCATGAAATTAAAGCGGCTCTTCCTTTAGGGTAATCCCTCCTCACCTGGATGAAATGCTGCTATCATTGGGTCCGGCTGATGAGACCTCTTGAAATATCTGCTCAAGTTAACCACATATCTCCCCTGCAGTGAAATGGTCTGTAGCATTATACTATGTTTGTTCAAATGTGTGGGTGGCCATGTAATATAAGGTCCATGTTTGCTCCCATCAGTCATCGTGGCTAATGGGCCAGGGCGTGTAATCCATGTTCATGTAGAATAATGGCCTAATGGACTCAAATATCCTTAAAGCCACCTTCATGGACATGAGTAAATAGGTTCACACCCTTAATTAGCAAAATGCCTTGCAAATATTTTAGTTTACAGAACTGGCACTGTGTGAGGTGTTAGATGGCACAGACTTGGCATGTCTGTAAATGTCTAGTCACTTAACACCACTGACGTTCCTACTGCCCGGCTCTGGTTGACACAGCAGCTGAATGCTAACACTGACCCTTTCACTGGCAACACAAGAAGAGCTGTGTGCAGATACACAACACCATCCTACTATGAATTATATATGACTGCGTGTGACTGGGGGAAATTGTCTAACTGGAATGTGCCAGGGTGCCTTGTGCCTGCATGTGTTTTCTACCACCGAGGGTAGATTTCTGCTACTGGGCCTGCACCCTGGACCCTTGTTTTTAGTTCTGGTAGGAAGAAAGGTCCGTTACAAGAATCGTCCTTATCATTTATGTCTATGGGTAAGACTAGACAAATGCTAAGACTTTTGTACAGCCTTCCCCACGCTTTGCCAATGTTTCAAAAGAGAACCCCACAAGAAGAGAACCCCTACGAAGTGCGTTTCCATTTCTTTAGCACCAGATAAGCACCAGAGCCAGGTAGCCAACGTTCATGTGACCATATACTCTCGGAAGAACTTGACTGATTTTATTGATTTCAGAAGGACTTGCCAACTGTGCACTATGTGTATGAGAAGATGTCAGGGAAGAGTAGGATCAAGCATGTTGGACTCAACATGTCCAATCCTTTCCCCTGTAGGAGATAAGCCACTGGCAGATTTGTACGGCAGTGGTTAAAGGGGTTGTCTGACTTCAGCAAATATCATTTATTATGCAGATAAAGTTAATACAAGGCACTTACTAATGTATTGTGATTATACATATTGCTTCCTTGGCTGGCTGGATTCATTTTTCCATCACATTATACAATGTTTGTTTCCATGGTTACAACCACCCTGCAATCCAGCAGCGGTGGCCTTGCTTGCACACTATAGGAAAAGGCACTGGCCTATGTGAGTTCCTATTGTCCTGGCCACCAGAGAGGCCAGTGCTTATTCCCATAGTGTGTAAGCACGACCACCATGGATGAATTGCAGTGTGGTCGTAACCATGGAAACAATCAGTGTATAATTTGATGGAAAAAAGCACTAGGAAGCAATATGGGTAATAACAATACATTAGTAAGTGCCTTGTATTAACTTCCTCTACACGATAAATGCCACTTGCTGAAGTGACACAACCCCTTTAATTCTCCTTTTCCCATTGAAATAAACATGCATCCTCATCCAAGCCGAGTGTACATATTTATGGGGGAGTTGCAAGAAATACCTGTGGGATGACAGTCATGGACATAACATAAGAAGACCTATCTTCATCTTCACTTCAATGATGCCATATACATTCCCGCGGTAGACTGCAGTATATAAATGTTAATAAGGCGCTCGCTTCCAATGTTTGTGCTCAGGAGCTGACGCCACAGGAGACCCACACTGGTGCACACATATATGCATCACTGTCAACATCTGAAAGTCACTTCACAAAGACTTTCCATAAGCAAACAGAGGCCAAGACATATCTGTCAATGCAGATATGGAAAGGAAAACATTTATTACAGACTACAGTTCTCTCAAAAAGACAGGCTTCCTCCATATACCGATGCCCACAGAAGAAACATTCCTTTCCTTCCTTTCACCGATTCCTTTCTTATAATTCACAAGTAATTCATCACATAGTCCATAAATCCATCCATCTCAAATTACGGTAGATCATATGTTAACATGCATCCATTACCTGACTCCAAATACATACTAAACACTTACAATTAGGGATGAGTGAACGTGAAAACAGTGAGTTCGCTCATCCCTACTTACAATGTTTTATGTAATCAGATTTTACAAAAATGAACAGAAGGATTTTACAACACATTTTCAATCAATCTGTATAGGCCTGTATCCTATTAATGGGGTTTTTTGGTAACATAAACATTTGTTAATGCTCAGAACACTTGGATCTGGACTGGTATAACTGGCCCGAGTATGACCAGTATTCTGTCCATCACTGGCCTATAGGGAAATGATTTGAGGTTAAAGGGGGTGTGCAGTGGGTAAATACTGATGGCCAATCCTCAGGACAGGTCTTCAATATCAGTGGCTCAAGTAGCCTTATATCTCACACAGATTGTGTTAAGATGGCTGGATCACTGTACAAAACAAGCACTCCTACCTTTTGTCTCACCCCTACCTCCTCATAGATGGTAAGCTCTTGTGGACATGGCGCATAATAAGTACAGCTGCTCATCCCCCTTCAAGTATCGGATCATGGGGGTCACAGGTGTCAGGTCGATCTAATATTGATAACCTATCCTCGGGAGTTACCCACTGAACAACTCCTTTAGCCTAATGGGCCATTCAAGCTGAGTTTTTGTTAGCTGAATTTCTTGTGTACTCTATGTCAAAAGCTTCTGGCCGGCCATGCAGAAATCACCTCCCATTGTTTTCAGTCAGAGTCAGTGGTTTATTGCCACAACCACACCAAAAATGTAGAGTATATGTCCTTTTTTGGTGCAGTCATGTCAATAAGCCATGGTCTCCTAGGCAAAACGATGGGAGGTGCCCTGTTGCTTTTGGCATGGAATCAGCACTTAGTTCAGCCACTGAAAAAGTCTGTTTGAACATCTCCTAAGATAGTACCACTCATCTCCACTGGTCCTGTTCGCTATCTGTGTAATACACATCATGTTGACAAAAGCAAAGTACCTCCAAAGCAACTTACCACTTAACTGCAAAGTAAGGGCCTTTAATTAGGTGGTTCTGTTAATTTAGAACTGTTTAGGAAGCTGACAAGCGTCAATATATTTTACACGACAACCTGGTTATTACACAGGTGGAGAGTATCTATGGTATTTAGCAACCTGTTCTTCAAATCCAGATGGCCCTAATCATAGGGGACATGAAAAATGCCACTGAACAGTGATGAGAAAATTACTAAATGATGACGGGAACTGTGAGACTCTTAATACCTATTGTCTGCACATGAACAATGTGTAATTACTGCGTATTTCAAGAGCCATGAGAACTCAGCATTTCGCTTGAAGCCAATCTGAATACAAGTAGACAAACTGGAATCCACCAGTCCCTGTTGAAGGCCATGTTCAGTCACCTCCAAAGGGAACAATTAGTCCTAAAATATTATGTTTTTGCAGACTTTTCAAATTACTCACATACAGACACGATCTAACACATCGAAAATAAATCCAATCTTCTTCTCGTTTTCACTTCTAACCAACTTCCAAAGAAACATGACACCCTCTGCCTAACCCTACTTTTCTAATGAAACCATACACTCACCGGCCACTTTATTAGGTACACCTGTCCAACTGCTCGTTAACACTTAATTTCTAATCAGCCAATCACATGGCGTCAACTCAGTGCATTTAGGCATGTAGACATGGTCAAGACAATCTCCTGCAGTTCAAACCGAGCATCAGTATGGGGAAGAAAGGTGATTTGAGTGCCTTTGAACGTGGCATGGTTGTTGGTGCCAGAAGGGCTGGTCTGAGTATTTCAGAAACTGCTGATCTACTGGGATTTTCACGCACAACCATCTCTAGGGTTTACAGAGAATGGTCCGAAAAAGAAAAAACATCCAGTGAGCGGCAGTTCTGTGGGCGGAAATGCCTTGTTGATGCCAGAGGTCAGAGGAGAATGGGCAGACTGGTTCGAGCTGATAGAAAGGCAACAGTGACTCAAATTGCCACCCGTTACAACCAAGGTAGGCAGAAGAGCATCTCTGAATGCACAGTACGTCGAACTTTGAGGCAGATGGGCTACAGCAGCAGAAGACCACACCGGGTGCCACTCCTTTCAGCTAAGAACAGGAAACTGAGGCTACAATTTGCACAAGCTCATCGAAATTGGACAGTAGAAGATTGGAAAAACGTTGCCTGGTCTGATGAGTCTCGATTTCTGCTGCGACATTCGGATGGTAGGGTCAGAATTTGGTGTCAACAACATGAAAGCATGGATCCATCCTGCCTTGTATCAACGGTTCAAGCTGGTGGTGGTGGTGTCATGGTGTGGGGAATATTTTCTTGGCACTCTTTGGGCCCCTTGGTACCAATTGAGCATCGTTGCAACGCCACAGCCTACCTGAGTATTGTTGCTGACCATGTCCATCCCTTTATACCACAATGTACCCAACATCTGATGGCTACTTTCAGCAGGATAATGCGCCATGTCATAAAGCTGGAATCATCTCAGACTGGTTTCTTGAACATGACAATGAGTTCACTGTACTCAAATGGCCTCCACAGTCACCAGATCTCAATCCAATAGAGCATCTTTGGGATGTGGTGGAACGGGAGATTCGCATCATGGATGTGCAGCCGACAAATCTGCGGCAACTGTGTGATGCCATCATGTCAATATGGACCAAAATCTCTGAGGAATGCTTCCAGCACCTTGTTGAATCTATGCCACGAAGAATTGAGGCAGTTCTGAAGGCAAAAGGGGGTCCTACCCGTTACTAGCATGGTGTACCTAATAAAGTGGCCGGTGAGTGTATGTCCATGAGGCGGTGAGCCTTTCCGCTTGTCACCCTGCCTACAGCATTGTCTGATAATAAGGTTTTTCAATTCACTTTTTTCATCATACACTACTGCCAGACCCTTCCATTTGTTCCATTATAAAGCACAACGACACCTTCATGGTGCTCTACAGAAATCATTAGTATGAAGGAAAGTAGGGTTTGTTCTCATTTGCACTGCTTTACAGTATTCAGCCCAAATTCACTGTCCAACAACGTTAGGCTCTGTTCACGCTGCATCTGGTGTACCCGCCAGACGTGTGCGCAAGATTTTTTAACTATATGCATGTGATGGTCCTTGACTCCCACTGTAAAAAAATTACATCAGGATACAGTTTTTGAAGGATCCATTTGCACTGAAAAACTGGCCAACCATATCCCAAAAGGAAACACTTCTGGCATACCTCTGGCAAATTAAACTCTCCGCACACATTAGATGTATACGCCAATGTATATGCTAAACATGGTGCTAAACCTTTAAAGGGAGCCTGTCAGCAGTTTTGTCCATGCTAAACTGTTGAGGGGAGAGGCTGGGGAGGGCAGTACAAACATACATTTTATGGTGCTTTTATTATCCGAAGTAGTGAGAATATGAAGTTTTACTTGGCCAGATTCTGCTCCTGCAAGTGCCCTGGAGGCAGAGCTTCACAGTGAAGTGCTCTCTGCATTGAGCTGCTATACAACCCCTCCCATGTGCTGTGGGTGGCAGCTGTAGCATCCAACCAGGAGACCATTACATCTGTCACTCAAAGCAGAAGGGAGGAGATGTGATGCAGCTCAATGCAGAGAGCTGTTCAGTGAAGTTCTGCCTCCAGAGAGCTCGCAGGAGCAGAATCTGGTAGAATAAAAGTTCATATTCACATTACTCCTGATCATAAAAGCTGCACAGAACATTATGCTTGTATTGGTCTCCCTAGCCCCTCCCTAATGCTATCAGTAGTTTAACACGGTCAAAACTGCTGACAGATTCCCTTTATGTTTCAATAGTATTTATTGAAAGAATAAAAGTCAAGTACAGACCTATGTGATGGGAACAAGAATACAGAGCATAACTTGTCAAAGACAAGCATTTGGTCAAGGCATTATTCATATCAGTTGAGCATAAGGATTAAAGGGCCCTTTACACCATCCAAGAATCCTACAGATTAATACCAGCAAGCGTTCACAGTAACGCTTCTTAGTGATGATCGGGCGGTGTAAGTGTGTCAACGATTTATCGGGCAATCCGCAAAAATGATTGTTTACCGGCAGCAAATTGTGCTCTGTAAACATGATCTTCTGCCGGCAAACAACGAGTCAGTATGGGGAAGAGCGATGGCATAAGCGATTGCCCCTCACCATACTCTGAAGGTGATCGTTGCATGTAAATGTTCCGGTCTCCTCCACTAGCAATCAGCAAATTGTCGGGAAGGAAAGCTTCCTTCCCGGCTATCTGCTGCAATACAGTCCCATGTAAAGGGACCTGCGCTATTCCATACATTAGAAAATAGGTGGCATTCAGTATAATGGAGACCTTTAGGTCGGTCTAACAAATGTGTTGGGAGTTTTACTTGTGCACATGGTGAATGGACACTGCAGAAAATGAAAAGACCCTTAGAGCTGCACACATATCAGATGCCTAGTGGTGGAAGCCGCCAGCCGTGATGCAGTACATGAGGTGTCTTCATCGTATGTTGAACAGTCAGGCAACGTTCCTGTTTCGTACAAATGATTTCTGCAGAGAGTCATTAAACAATAGGAACACTTTCATCTTCTAAGAATAATTATCAATATAGCACACAAGGGACCTATCCACGCAGAAAAAATTATTACACAAGGAACGCTGATTGTTTGGCTGATGCCAGTTGATAGTTCATGTTGTGTGTGATTTGAATAATGGTTAAAAAAGCATCATGTGCATTCAGTATTGGCGCATTGCTGTACAAGTGGGTCAGTACATAAGAGAACGGTAGAACTTTTAGCGATTTACTTAAGCAGATGACATATAGTCATGTAAGCTACACACATGCATACCAGCTGATAATTACATTGTATTCTGATCAATGCAGATGTTAGCCTTCTAGCTCAACGTCATTTATAGTTCACCCCTTAGTTTTTTCTGTGAGAGCAATCATCTTCTAATAACACAACATGTAAGGGGGCATCCAATTATTTTTTAGAGGTGCACAGAAGTACTTTGTGGAGCTCCACACAAGCATATACAGAAAACTCCCCCCAAAAACTACCTCTTTAAATGGGTTGTCCAGTAATTTCTTTTGACTAAAACGTTCTGTGATGTCCATCTCAAAACATCACTGGAAGTCAGATTACAGACCGTCAGAAGACCCAGGACACAGGAGCAGTGAGGGTTTGGTTAGGTAAATGTTGCTCATTTTGCTACTTTTGGTAAATAATTTCAAGGGACTAGACAACCCCTTTAAGATAACTACCACTGATCTAAAACAAATTTTTGAGAGACTGATTTTAAAGTCCCTTATATCCTATGTATTCAATGAGAGTACCACTCTTTCACGCTCACCCATGGCTGTTGCTGCTCTCCTCCTGGCCTTCATCACTCTTGCTGCCTGCCTCAATGCTCAACCAGCTGCAATCTGTGGTGCTGTCCCTAGTCACTATGTGCATGCGCTGATTACCCTCCTACTAAAAGGCCAATATCCTGCTAAGTTTTTCCTCCTTCAATCATCTAATGTCCCAAGCTACTTAAGGCCTGGGTAAGGATACTCTTGTGCTAAAGTGTTTTTTTGTTTGTCTATTCTGTTACTGACTTGGATTTTTCCTGACTACGACAACTAATCTACGGCCTGCTCTGCACTATTGTTTGTCTGCTGTATTGCCTGAACTCTGCCTGCGCCAGCTTTGACCTGTTTATCATTGAGAACATACTCTGCCAGCACTGACCTCTGCGTGCCTGACTACGACTTTTGACATCCGACTTAGTAATGTATCCAGGTGTCACTGGCTAGTGTCATGTCAGCTGTTGTTAACATAGACTACATCTGTGGTTGCAACCTGGGGATTCTCTGCAGCAAAAATAAGATCCCTCCATGCGGTTTAATGGTAAAAAAACAGTGATCCCTTTGACTTCCAGGTTTAGCCCTAAGGGAAATCTGTTGCAACGCAATGGGCCTGCATACATTTGATTCCAATGACACCATCTAGAAGTGTGGTTTCACAGAAAAGCAGAGACAAAGAACATTTGTAAGTCCTCACAGTTCCCCGCAGACCTGGTAGTAAGTGGAGCAGCTATTATGGACTACAATCTGTAATAAGACATCATATTAGGGAATTACTGTTTATTTAAAGAAGAACTCCCGACAAAAATTTTATTCCATGTCCTGCTAGAAATGTACATGATATAATCTGTAGTGAATGTCATTTTCTTACCAGTGTCTGAATTTTTGACTTATATCATCCTGAAGTTTCTTATCTGTGTCATGTGACCAGCAATTAGACCCACCAACTCACACATAGACTTATGTGTGGACAGGAAGTCTAATTCTCTATGTATTCCTATGAGACTGAAAGTGAGGCTCCCATAGAAATGAATAGAGCAGTTACTGGCTTTCTGTCCTGGGTCAGTTGGAGGTCAGGGAGTTGGTCACATGACCCATCTACAATAAGAAGAGAGGTTTTTACTCACAGAAACAGTGACTGATAATAAAATGATGTTCACTACAGATTATATCATGCACCTTTCTAACAGGTCAGAGAATAAAAATTTTTGCGGGAGTTCTTCTTTAAGTCCCTTGAAGAGAGATATCTTATACTGGTTGGAGGTGTCCATTATTTTAGGTTCATCAACCCAATGACTACACAGGTGACCAGTGAGAGGGACACTATGTAGTCATGTGATTCCTAAAACAAATTACTTATCTCAAAGCAAACCAACTCAAAATATATGATCCTTATCAACCAGTTCTATGGTAGCACTACTTGGCATGAAAGATGTTAACTTTAACAGCCTGAGAAAGAAGAACAGAGGAGAAATCCTTGGGCGACATGAAGTACACAAGCCAAGTAACTCAATAATCAGAGCTATCTCCCAGAATCCTTTATTCACGGCATATTTGGGTCGTTGTCTTGCTCTGATAAACACAACTATTTTGCTTCCAGCTCCCTTGACAAAAGGGGACGGGGAATTGTCTACTGCAAAGTTCAGCAAAGGCTTCTGGGGAAACGCCATGAAATTAGCATGAGAATGATACAGCTCTGAGTGAACCATTGTCCCCAGCAGGGTTGTCAATAGACAAGGGTGAAAACAAATGTTAAAAAGCCAAGCTAAAGAACCTTACACAGCAAAAAGGATAGAGATCTGGCTCCATGTAAACAAGGGGTGGCCTGGGAAAATCCTCACCTCTCCGCAACATGGCTTTTATTGTTATGGGGAACTCGGGACAAGCCAACAATGCTGGATATAAGGCTGCCCAAGAGCACAAACCACAGCCGAGGGGCCACACTTGGTTTTCTGTATATAGTGATGGTCAACTCTAAGAATGAACTTGTCATGAAAAATGTACGGTACCCATAGTAGTGTTGCATTATATGGCTTGGTTCATAGGCGGTTGCAATGCAAGATAACAATAAGGACAAAAGTGAAATGTGATAGATTGCTTCACATAACCAGGTGAGAATTATCTATCTATCTATCTATCTATCTATCTATCTATCTATCTGACTGTCTATCCATATAACGATCCAACTAACATCTATCTATTCACCCATCTATCTACCTATCATCTACCTAGCGATCTACCTACCTATCTTTCTATCCATCTATCATCTATATATACATCTATCATCAATCTATCCATCTAACATTAATCTATCTATCCATCTTCCTATCCATCCATCCATCTATCTAAAATCTATCTAAAAGCTATCGAATATCAAGCTACCTACCTAAAATCTAACTAATATCTATCTACCTATCAACTACCTACTTAACATCCATCTATCATCTTTCTAACTAAAATCTATCTACCTATCTATAAGCTAGCATTTATCTCTCTAAAATCTACCTACCTACCTAAGGCTACTTTCACACTAGCGTTCTTAAATTCCGGTATTGAGTTCCGTCATAGGGGCTCAATACCGGAAAAAAACGCTTCAGTTTTGTCCCCATTCATTGTCAATGGGGACAAAACTGAAATGAAGACAACGGAATGCTCCTGAAAGCATTCCGTTCCGTCTTCAGACCGGAGAACAAACCGCAGCATGCTGTGGTTTTCTCTCCGGTCCAGGCATCCGCACCAAGCCGGATCCGGAATGACCCCCAATGCAAGTCAATGGGGACGGATCCGTTTGGTGTGACACACCAGTAATCCGGATCTGTCCTCCATTGACTTGCAATGCGGGGGTCATTCCAGATCCGGCTACACAGAAATACATACATACAGACATACATACAGACATACATACAGACATACTCACATACTCCAGCCCGGGAAGCCGGCAGCACGTCTTCACGCGCCTCCTGCGCGCAGCTATGACGTTTCCCCACTGCGCCCAGCAGAGGGAGCTGTGGGGAATCGTCATCACTGCGCGCAGGAGGCGCGTGAAGACGTGCTGCCGGCGTCCCGGGCTGGAGTATGTAAGTATGTATGTGTTTGTGTGTGTATGTCTGTATGTATTTCTGTCAACATGTGTGGGGCCGGAGCGCTGCTCCGGCTCCACACATGTATCAGCGTTAGCACGGATCCGTTGGCACCCTTTAGGTGCCGGATCCGTGCTAACGCTAGTGTGAAAGAGGCCTAACTAATATCTACCTATCATCTACCGTATGTAATATCTATCCATCTTAAATCTATGAAGTAAAAGGGGTATTTTGGTTGCCTAACCTAATTTAACAAACACTATCCACACTGCATACTGTACAATCAGTAACTTGATGGTTTCCACCTTACAACAATTTGTCGATACTGTTTGTTGTGTAACAAGTCAACGCTCGCTACTGTCATGTCCACTGCACTGGTCACTGGTGACTAGAATACATCTCCTCAAGCTACATTTCCCATAATCCTCAGCAGTACTACTCTGTCCTTGTGCATATTTGCATGCGTCTACGTGTGCTGACGCATGATCCACCACCACCGTGTTTCCCTGTGGATTAGCCAGTTGGAAACTTGGACTTGTTCTGAACATTTGAGCTCTGTTCCCTTTGCGACGTTTTCCTATTAGGATGTTATGTCTTTTCTATATGGGATGCTGAAGAAAGAAGTGAAGAAGTATCTGGAGCAAATTGTTAGGAGAGCACATTCCTAACCAAAAAAGTCTTCTTCTATGTGTAGAGGAGCCTATGCTGTTGAAAGGACTCGGTTCAATATAATGGTTTACGTACAGCCAAAAAAATGCTGGTCTGACAGGATGGATCGTGCCTCTGTGTAACCAGTTATATCACATCTGCTTCTTACCCTCAATACTTCTCTTTGGTCTTCAAACTGAGAAGCCGGCTTCTTCTCAATATTTACTTAAAGTGACGAGTAATGGTGAGCATACAGACTGAAGGCTGAGTCACAAAGCACTCCCACTACCGCAGTCACAACACATCATGGATTTTAAACCTGAATTGCATCTCCCAGCGGGGAAGGAGTTAAAGAAAGCAGAAACAGTACTTAATGTTACTTAAAGATCAATAAGCAGAATACCAAGACAGAAGGTTATTGAGCTAATAATCAATTAACGCAGGTGGTAATTACGAGCCCTTGAATAATATATTAGCGAGACATTAGTGGAGTAAGAAATTGGTTCAGTCTGTGCAATCATTATCAGTGGGAGGTCTTTAAGGACTTAGTGGTATTGTTGAAGAGATTTCTGGCAAGTACCATTTTATTTTACAAAAAAGAGAGGAATTAAAGTAAATCTACACTTGAAGAAAAGAAAAGAAAAACATTTCTATCATGAGGCATCTATTCATATGTTCACATGAGAGGTTCTTGAGCAGTCAATTGCTCTGCAAGACACAGGGCCCAATTAAAGTTATGGCACAACATGGCACGGGTTATTCCCGGCTGATCTTCAGGCCATACATCTGCAAATCATTCATGGTAATTCCTGTAGGTGGAATAAGAGGAGGACTGGGTGATTGACACCAGTGAATGCGACGGAAACTATTGAATCTGTCATTGACAAAGAAATGAGGCTGAATTAACTCACATGACGGAGTTTTGAAGTGTCTTGTACACATCTGATTCTCCTTAAAGGGGTTCTCCGAGAATTAAGAAAATGAAAATACTTAAATATTACTTCATTATAAATATATTCCCAAATACTTTTCATTAGTTATAATGGCTCAGTTTGTCTAGGGAGCAATCATTAGGAGAAACAAAATGGCCGCTGTCCTATTAGTCCACACAGAACCTGTCCTAATCACACAGGAGGACAAGTTACTTCACAACACTGAGGTAAAGAGCTGCCTCATCCTCTTCTCTGCTCTGCTTGTCAGGGATTATGATCCTGAATACAGCTGATAAGATGTTCTGCTGAATCTCTGTAGGAATTGAGTTCATGAGCAGATATGGCTGATGAGCAGCAGCACTTGTATGTAGTCTCCATTACCACAGTCTGTCCTGTCATCTCTGTACTTCATGTCTCCTCATGAGCTCCATTCCTACAAAGATTCAGCTAGATATCATATTAAACTGTATTCAGGATCATAATCCTTGACGAGTAGAGGAGAATAAGGCAGCTTTTTACCTCAGTGTTGTGAAGCAACTTGTCCTCCTGTGTGATTAGGACAGTTTCTGTGTACTAATAGGACAGCGGCCATTTTGTTTCTCCTAATGATTGCTCCCCAGACAAAACGAGCCATTATAACTAATGAAAGGTATTTGGGAATATATTTATAATAAAGTAATATTTAAGTATTTTCATTTTCTTAATTCCTGGAGAACCCCTTTAAAGGGTATCTGTCAGCAGATTTGTAGCTATGAAACTGGCTGACCTGTTACATGTGCACTTGGCAGCTGAAGACATCTGTGTTGGTCCCATATTCATATGTGTCTGCATTGCTGAGAAAAATTATGTTTTAATATATGCAAATTAACCTCTAGGTGCAATGGGGGTGTTGATGTTACACCTAGGGACTCTGTTCCCTCTGCAAATGCTGCGCCCCCTCAACATTTGAGGCATATAGCTAGGATATGCCACAAATTTCAGATAAGTTCGGAGCTCACAAAGTGAAGGGAGAGGACACAGTGCATGCACAGTCACCCTTCATTCACTGCTATGAGAGTTCCACAAATAGTCAGGCGCTGGCTCGGCTATTTCCGGTGAACGGAGAGGAGGTCGCACTTATGCAGCTTGCTCTCCATTCACTGCTATGGGACTTTCGAAAATAGCCAAGCATGATCACTCGCCTATTTTTGAAAGTCTCATAGCAGCGAATGGAAGGTGTGCTCACCTTCACTTCGAGGACTACATTCTGGAGATAGAAGCCGGTCCCAGAGGTGGACCTGTACCTATCTGAAATTTGTCACATATCCCAGCGATATACCATAAATGTTGAGCTGTGAATACCCCTTTAAGCCTTCATAAAGACAGATGGTCCTTTTGATTCTATTTTGTCTCACATCCGATTAAAATAAAGAAATTATCTACATATCCCAGAAGATAAGCTTCTGCTCCTGACTGTCCTGTGTATGGCTGTAAGACACCTGGCTGCAGCAAGAGCCTCCCCCCTCTGCTGCGTCTTTAGTCTGACAACAATATCATTAACCTCACCCGCTGAAGTCAGAAAACCCCTTTAAGTAATGCAGACAATAACTACTGTGTACATATGAGCCTGTATAAACTGTCCTCCTCCATGAGTGCACTGTGTGTAAATAAAGAGGCATCTTCCCAAAATCTGCTTTTGGGAAATGAATCACAACTTGCAGAACCAGTATGACAGGAAGGCAGAGTAAAAGTCTTCTTTGGCACCCTTGGGGGGAAGGGGGAGGTGCAGTTTATGAATTATAAAACCAGTAACATAGGCACAAAGAGAATTGGCCCTGCCCAGTGTACAGTACATTATGCATCCATGATTAGTTCCTTCTACAAAGTCCCTTTAAAGAGGACCCATCACCTCAAAGTAACTACGTTTATCCCCCCTTGAAATTATTCTAGAGCATTTTTTCTTAAAATGCCACATTGCAATGTTCTTCTGTTATTCCTCCTACAAATTTATGAATAAATTCACAAATAAGTACTGCCAGATGGTGGTATGTCCCTGACCAGACTGATGCTATCCAATCAGAGCTGACACACCCTTCTGATCAGGCAAACGGCAATACCCAGTTGTCAATTTATTCACACATTTCTAAGAGGAATACTGGAGAAACTGCACAAGCAGAATTCTAAGTAAAAATGCTCCACAATTGTAATTTCATGCAGAATACAATCATTTACTATTAGGTCATTTCAGGAGCGGTGACTATATCAGCAACTACTATATCAATTGGTGACTAGAGATGAGGAAATCAACTCTAAAATTGGGAAATTTGACAAGAATTTTTCAAAAAGTTATGATTCTACCATACCTAAATGTTGGATTCAGGAGGATCTAGGCTAGAGAGGTAGACTTTTCCAGGCAATCAGATCACTTTCTGAATAAATTTAGCCCAAATCAATTCCGACTGTCTATTCAGCCAATTTTTAAGAATGAAATTTTAAGAAACTCACTCATCTCTACTGGGGGCAACAGTTTTGTCCCTTCTTATTTTATACCTTTTTTTTACTTTTACCCTATATCTACCTAATGCAAAGTATACTTCCATTGACGATCTCCACCCAGTCATGGTAAGATCACACGTGCAGGGAGCGAACCCGAAGCCCGAGCACTGCAGAGCAATTACCTGCGGCATTGTACAACTTAACTGCAGCCATAAACGCGGCATCATTAGCAGTTAGCGAGCAGCCTTGTGCAGAGAAATCCCCTCATTACCTTCTTATAATATTTTCCAAGCAAGGAGAAGCTTAACGCAGAATATATTCAGGTATTTAGTCTGCGAGGGCTACATCTTAATAGTTTCTTAATTTGCCTGTAATTATATGGCTCTTAAGAAGAATACACTACAATGAGCGAAGAGTAAAGTGTTTGGCCTAACAAGGAGACACCTGCTGTGAAACTACTACTCTCAACGTGCCCTGATATCCGTTATAAGGGCGTCAGGTTACACATCAGGGATTTATATATATGATCCTACCTGATGTGGTGTTATACAGTTATATGTACCGTATAATATAGTGACCGCAGCAAAGTCAGACTTGGGGTTGGCTGCTGTACGTCAACAGATGTAGACTCTCGTTAACCCTTTCTGAACAATGGGGTATGTGGTGAGCGGATATGGTGGGAAAATGAGAATATAAAGGGGAATTTATTGATACCCATCTTCGTAAAAAAAAACATGTGAGGGACTGGAAAAGTTAAAGAAGAACTCCCAACAAAAATTTTATTCCATGTCCTGCTAGAAATGAACATGATATAATCTGTAGTGAATGTCATTTTCTTACCAGTGTCTGAATTTTTGACTTATATCATCCTGAAGTTTCTTATCTGTGTCATGTGACCAGCAATTAGACCAACCAACTCACACATAGACTTATGTGTGGACAGGAAGTCTAATTCTCTTTGTATTCCTATGAGACTGAAAGTGAGGCTCCCATAGGAATGAATAGAGCAGTTACTGGCTTTCTGTCCTGGGTCAGTTGGAGGTCAGGGAGTTGGTCACATGACCCAGCTACAATAAGAAGAGAGGTTATTACTCACAGAAACAGTCACTGATAAGAAAATAACAATCACTACAGATAATATCATGCACCTTTCTAACAGGTCAGAGAATAAAAATTTTTGCGGGAGTTCTTCATTAAACAGTTAACTGCAATACACCCGGAGAAAGGCATGTACTTGACAAGCTGCTGCCCACCCACAGAAAGGGAAGAAAATCCTTCAGATAAGTGGGTAAGATGAGTTTTAAATCCACAAGATAATCCCCTTAACGAGGATAGGCCTCTTGATATATTTGTCACTTCTTTGGGTTGTCTGTTTGTCAGAACCTGAAACCTGAAAACTATGATTCCCCTCAGTTTTCTGGCATAAATTGCAATAAACCTGATGGACCCTTCCACTAAGCTCCACCAACTTTTTTGTGCCATGAGTGTTCCAGGGAGAGGCTCTAAGCGCATCACTGCCTAACCGATTTACATGGGTCATGGTGACAGAATCCAGGCCCCAGTCCTGGTGAAAGCGTAGGTGCATACAGCACTATAGAACATTTATTATGTGCCAGGACTGGACACTGACCACCACCAATTCAACTAGGTGAGCCAGCATGTGATCTGAGTTTGGATCCTGTGATGAGACATCCCAAGTAAATAAAATACAATGGACAAACCCTTTAAGTATTGGTCACAAGGTAGAGTTGCCCCAAGGGCGCAACATGATTGGCGGTGTATTTGTAAGTTACACACACAGATCACACGGAGCTACTCCCATCTCCTCTGGGTACACTGGTATAACTGAAGTATACAAGATCTACAGTCATAAAGTGTTTCTTAGGAGCCAAAACCCAAGAATTCTGTGTTCCACTGACTTCAAACGGCATAAACGGTATCAAACGGCACAAAATGTTCAAACCAACGTGGCCTCAACACGTCTACTTGCATGTGTTGCGCTGCCTGGAAGACTGGCCCAGCACAACAGCATTGTATAGGTTGTACTCCGATGGAAGTCAATATAAACCTTGCTCAACCGGAACAAAGGTTTACACCAGAAGTGCACAACGTTCTCTGGGTGGGGGCCACATTGTCCGAATGAACCAACGTCAAGGGCCGAAAATAAAATTTAAAGGGGTATTACCAACTGAAATACTGTATTTTGGCAGATTGAACACACAGTGTATGCCATTAATGTCTAGTTACAGTTCCAGGAGTCCCATCTAATGGGAGAAATACATGAAAAATGCATGTGAGCAGCCACAAAACATGGACATACGTGTCTGTTACCAGATGGATGGGGCCACACAGAATGGTATCAAGGGCCGCATGTGGCCCCCGGGCCGCAGGTTGTGCACCCCTGGTTTACACCAACGTCTACTGGAATGTGACTCAATAATAATATGGTTTCATAACTCGTATCGGGAGGAAGTTGCATTGAGTAATTTTACTCTCATGGCCCTCTAGGCTCACACCGGGCACTGTAAGACAGGAATCCCAGTCTAGACAGGGCTGTACGAACACACATGACAGTCCACATGCTACCTGCCTACAATCACCATTACCAGTCACCTGGGGTTAAGTAAAGCTGTGTCTGGGAATAGGACGGAGCTTGTGCGTCCTCCGTTCTTTACTAGCTAACTAAATGAAAAGCAGAATTTTTCCATTCCTGCATTAAATTAGCCCAGTGTGACTACAGAGTTACAGCAGATATTTTACAGCTGCCTTTGGTTCATAAGAAGCGTCGTAAAAGCCAATATCCGAAATTGGAACGTTTTCAGCGGTAATATGAATTACTAGGAGGCTGCTTTTTTTTCCTGTGTGCAGAGTTATGGCTCATAGCGAATAATGGACAGAAAAATGTCTCTCTGTCCATAGTTCACATCTGCTTTATATTAGTCTGTGCAAAGAATGACTTTTTCTTTGCTGAAACGTTATGCTTGATCTGTGTAGCCCGTCTATACTAAAATCTTTACTGCCTCATGCCAGTCACTTAACGGGAACCTATCATACGAGGGCCTACCATATGAGGGCACAGTATAGTGACAGACCCAGTGTCTGCCACTACTGTAATAGCATTCAATAAAACAACAGTGCAACACCAGCGGTGAGAGAGAGATGAGTCTGATGCAGCAGGCTGCCCCCGCCCCCGGATCATGATTGACAGTTTCCTTTCCTATTCACAGCAGGGAATAAAACTGTCAATCATCATCTGGAGGGTAGGGAGGGCGGGGGCAACATGCTGCATCGGACTCATCTCTCTCACAACACTGTCGCTCTATGGGCTGTAGCAGGTCAGTACTATGAAATTACTGAATGCCATCACAACAGTGACAGAGCTCTGAAATCAGCAGGTCTGTCAGCCTGGAAGTTTAATATTGATGGCCTATCCTCAGGATAGGTCATAAATACCCGATCAGTGGAGGCCTGACAGCTGGCACCCCCACCTATCAGCTGTTTGAAGAGGACGCGGTGCTCCAATGACTGCTGCAGCCTCCTCACAGCAGATGAAGCACAGAGACATGCATTGGATAGGGGTTGTGCTTTGGTACTGCAAGCTTGGGAACATACACATTAATGGACTGAGCTGAGCCTAGGCCATATGACCAATGAACGTGATGTCACGGGTCTAGGAAGAGACCGCTGCGCTCACGGAACACCACACCCTCTTCATACAGCTGACTGGCGCATACATCAGGAGTCGGCCCTTAGCTATCAGATTTTGATCACCTATCCTACAGTTGGTGCTCGGTAAGAGTTGTTTTCTGGTAAAAAGCAGCCTTCCACAAGCTGTCCGAGAGATTTACCCGGTCTTTCCGGAGCCCGAGGACTCTCCCTTTTTTGAAGAATGGTGTTGACAGTTATATGAAACAAAACTTAACCCCCTCCCCCCAATTATAGGCACCTTAAGAGTCAGCTTATTGGTTACCTTCCCATCGCTTATTTCAGATATATTATGGCCTGTATAATGAGATATACTGTATGTGTATATATATATATATATATGATAATAAATAATAATATATATTAATATTATATATACTGTATAATGGACACTGCTCTTAGAATAGAAGTACTCAGAGTTACTCCTGCACAACAAGTGTCTGAAAGTGTCTGTGTTGCATCATGCGAACCCCCCACCAAGATGGTGTTAGGAGCTCTCTGCCACAAGAAACGGCAATTACCTCCACAAGAAAGACCCGATAACATAACACACGCTACCAATACACATATTAGGAACTGTTTAAAAAAAACTGTAATTTAAATGAAGGCTGCATTCTAAGATGAAGGAGGCAATAAAAGTGCATAATGATGGCTTCTTCTGACATTAAGCTAACAGGATATTATCCTGACGTTACTTCTGGTATAAAACACATTTATTACTTCCCACTATGACAGCTTCAAATGCCAATAAATGGATATATAATCGCGGGTTCAACTTGATAGCATTAAAAGTGATTAATGTCCGCAAGTGGGAGGGGCCTGCGCCTAGATGTGCCCGGGCTACGAGGCCTGATTTATTATTGTGCAAAACTTCCAGTTCCCTTTATATACATGATATACTCACTGCACTTGTATTAATAAGCAGATGCTAAACTATGTCCCTCATGACTGGGGATATATAAATCACTGCGCTGTGTGCAGGGAGAATGGGTAACGCGGCACCTCCGACTGGTAAGTGTCACAGATTACTGGTAGTAGTCACATGGCACATAACTCAATTACGTATCAATGGCTCAGGCTGGCCATGCACTCCCGATTCTACCATATACATGCATGCACACCTTGCCTGTTGAGCTTGCATGTAGGATTGTTGAAATCCAACAGCCCAATCCTTCTTTGCCTAACGTCCATAAAGTTGAGACAACCACATCCCCCCCACCCCACCCCAAACACATTAGATGATCGGTAAGTCCCACTGAAATCAGTATAGTGTGAATGAGGCCTTAAAGAGGTTCTCCAAGGCTATAAACTGCCCCCCCCATATGCCGGGCGCCTCACATTGAATATAATTACCTGGCTCCTTGTGCCGCTCCAGTTCCGGCACCGCCGCAGCTGCTTCTCCCCATGCACGGATGAAAACATCCGGTGTTGGGGGGCTGCAGCCAATGGCAGGCAGGGACAGTGATGAGCCTCCCTAGCGCCACCCGCGTTGCTAGGGAGTCTCGTCCCCGCCAGCCATTGGCTGCTCCCCCCAACCCCACCCCAGGATGTTTTCATCTGCGCACTGGTAGAAGCTGCGGCGGTGTGGGGACCAGGAGCAGCGCAGGGAGCCAGGTAAGTATATTCAATGTGAGGGTAGTATTGGACAGTATTGGATAACTCCTTTAAAGGGGTTTTCCAGAATAACTAACTTTTAAGTGGTGCCCATAGCCTTACCCTGTTATTGAAAGATTCATACCCACCTGCTCTCCGCAGCTCTGGTCCTGCACACTGGATCACGTGGGTCCATCTTACAGATCTGTGGCTTGTATACTTCTGGCTGGGCATGGTCACCTGGACTGCTGAAACAAGCTACGTCACCACTGAAGGCAATGGTAGGCTACAGAGGCACATGTCGCTTGTGGCAGCTGTAAAGGTGACCATGCCCAGTCATAAGTATGCAAGCCGGAGATCCAGAAGATAGACACATGTGAGCGGAGGACTGGAGCAGCGGAGAGCAGGCGAGTATGAATCTGGTTGGTGGTAGGCTGGAGGCATCACAGAAAGGGACTTATGCCAGTAAAATTCCTTTAAGGCCTAATTCATACTATACTTACCCAAACTAATGGGGTCATCACCAGAATCTGTTCATTTTTAAGGACTTTTTTGTCTACTTTGTTAGTTGCTTTCACATGAGCTACTCGTATTTTGGCTACAGTGGCTCTTTAAAAGAAAATCTAAAATAAAATGAAGGTTATTTTGCTGGAACATCCACACAACACATAAAATGCTCATTATTTCCAGCTACAGATCAGCACACCTGCCACGCTGTGTAACTCCCAGACAGCCCGCCGATATACAGCAGAAGCAGAGACTCACCAGACGTGTCCCACATGTTGAGCTCGATTCTCTGCTTGTCTATCTCGAAGCTGGCCGTGTAGTTCTCAAAAACAGTCGGGACATAATTCTGAAAAAGAGAAAACGACATTATGACACAGGGCAGTGGACACACAGAAAATACTATGGGGCAGATATAAGAAGACGGGTGTATTTTGCGCCAGAATATTGCGCCTGCGCCATTTATGATTTGGATTGTTGGAACGTGTCCAAATCTGTGATGTCGTTTTAGAAAGCGATGAAGGGAAGCTGCGACACAGTGCTACGTGGCACTTTATACTATCACTTTAATACCGCCTTTGATATAGTTTTGTCTAAAACATACGCCAAAAACCTGTCTAAAACTGCAACAAAACAAGGTGCAAAACATGATAAAAATTTGATACAAAAGTTATCTAAAAAAAAAAACTAAATGAAATAAAATTGTGCCGTATACACCTTGTATATTTGGCGCAGCAAGTGTGCACCACATATTTTAGCACCAATCAATGCATCTAAAGTGACAGCATTAATTACAATTTAACACAATCTTCAACCACTCAACACAGTTTACAATTTGAGTGTGACATAGGGGTGCTGAAGAATGGCGGGTTGTCACACTGCTGAGAAGACTCCCCATAGTCCCTAAAAACCTACAATGGAAAAATCTGTAACTAGGTTGTCATGTCAACAGGTGTACTTGTTATTTTGAGGGGAGGGGAGGTATTATCTTTCCTTATGGAGAGAGTGCCTTAATTGGCATGAGGAGACTTATAGGCCATACATGCTGCTCTGGAATTCTGGGAAGAGGTTATGCAAATTAGCCCTTAACAAGCTCTGCCTCTAATGCCACCAGATGTAAGGCAGCTATCCTATAAGTCAATGTTCTACCCTTCAAATAGGCCTTGAGACATGACTTGGATATTAAATAAGTCAGCATCTCACCTGCAGACAGCTGTTTCGGGGTGATTGCCCCTCATCAGTGCAGAGCAGAGAGTGCTGGCTTAATTGAGTGAGAGGCCAAGTATGTATTTGGGGGGTACTATCTCTCCTTGGGCGTGAGACTTATAGGCCATACATGCTCCTCTGGATTTCTGGAGAAAAAAAGGATGCTACAGTTGTATGGAGCTGGAAACAAAAGGCTCTGTACACCGTGTAGTGGCCATGACAGGGTACTGCAACTCAGCTCAGGTTCATTGAACTGGTGCTGAAAACTTAAAGGGGTTGTCCGGGTTCAGAGCTGAACCCGGACATACCTTTCAATTCACCCAGGCAGCTCGCCTGAACAGGGCATCGGAGCATCCAATTAGCGCAGGGCAAAGGAATTTAGCCCGGTTCCGGTGACGTACCGGGCTCTGCCAGGCGGAGACTTCCGCCCGGCAGTGAGCCCGGTGACGTCATCGGCGCTGATGGGCGGGCTTTAGCTCTGCCCTAGCCATTCAAACACCTATTACGGCCTCCGCCCGGCAGTGAATGTTTACAAACAAAAGAGCCCTTGCCCTGCGTGATCCAGTGCAGGGCAAGGGAGGGCATCGGAGCATGAGATGCTCCGATGCCCTGTTCAGGAGGGCTGCCGGAGTGAGAACCTGGGTATGTCCGGGTTCAGCTCTGAACCCGGACAACCCCTTTAACAGTATAAACAGTTTACTGTTTCTGGTAGCAGTAGCTACTGAAAAACAGCTGATCATGGAAGTGCCTGGTGCTGTACCTCCACCGATCTGATTTGATGATGACCTATCCTGAGGAATAGACAGGGGCGGATTGGCCATAGACCTTACAGGGAAATTTCCCGGTGGGCTGTTCCCCAGGGGGCTGCCTGAGTCCTCCTCATGGCCGGCCAGTGGAAGTTTTTGGAGATCTATTTTGTGCTCCTGGCAGTATTTTGTGATGGACTGTGGTATTTGGCTCTGTTGGGGTGGTATAATGTGTCACAATATGGTATTGCTGGCCCCGTCTACTTGTGTTGGCCCTGCCTTCCATCAGTTTGGACCCAACTACAAAACTGGGCCACTTTTCGTATTTTTTCCAGGGCCACTTTAAGTTCCCAGTCCGCCCTTGTCAATAGAAGATCACTTTGCAGAGACCTGGCTGTAGGAAGAAAGACTGAGTATGTGTAACCAGCAGTACTCATCTCTGTAGATGGACGTGCACAGTGTATACACTCTAACCACCAGGTGGCGCTATACTGGGCAAGTGAATGTGAAAACTCTTCACTGGATTGATTTTTGACAGCATGCAAATGGTAAATATGCTTCAATTTTATGATCTATACAATAAATATGACATTTAATGGTGGCAACCCCCTTTAAAATGAAATGTAGGTTTTGAGACAGTTGAGCTATTATATTATGGAACTGAATTATAAGTGATTCTCTAATATGATGTCCAAAAGGTCAGTGCCCTATGTAAGATATTGACAACCAGTCTCATCTAAGAGCATCCAGAGTAAATCATGCTCATGGGAAGTCTCCAGCGTGTAAGACAAAGAAGCCGAGACACATCCATTTACTAAGTCAATTACTGCCTATTAATGACTGTGGTTACAGAGTCTGACTAACGAACTGGTTACTGCTGGTTACAAAACAGGGCTTTGTCTGCTCTCTTTCCATTCTACTATATGTACAGATGTAGTAGAGCTGACTTTGTCACGTAAAGGGAGGGTTTGTACCCAAACTTTCAACTAAACTTTATTAATATTTGAAATGTGATACAGTAATTTTTGGAATTAAAAATGTAAACAAAAATGCCCTTGCCCTGCGCGATACAGCACAGGGCAAGGGAGCACATGAAATGCTCCTATCAGAAGCATTGGGTGAAGAAGGGAATATTTCCGGGTTTAGCCCTGAAGTGCGATACAGATGACTATGGAGGTGAGTGCTTCCACAATGGAAGCGCTCATCTCCCTGTCCCCTGCCACCGCGGCCCGGCAAACATCCATTCGGGGCCCGGTCCTGGTCTGTGGACCGGTGTTTGGGGGCCACTGTTCTAAAGCATTTGTTCTCAATTATCAGCCTGAGTAAATGGACATTAAAAATGGGTTTTCCAGGAGTAAAATATTGATGACCTATTCTCAGGATAGGTAATCAATATCACATCGGCAGGGGTCTGGCAGTGCTCCAATGAGAGCTTCACCCTCTTTCTAGGCCAGAGTCGTCATATTCATTGGTCAAGTGGACTAGTAGACTAGTAGCAGCTCAGTCCCAAATGAATATCAAGCAGAGCCACTATACAATGTATGGCGCCAGTGCTGCAGCCTCTTCAAACAGCTGATCTTGGGGGTGCCTGGAATCAGACCCCCACTGATCTGAAGATAGGCCCTCATTAATGTACTCCCAGAAAACCCCTCTAATAACCAGTCAGGGAGGAACCAATGATTTACAAAGTCATGAGATCATCTCTACAGAACCACCCATATGACGGCTCTTTGTCTCCTATTTTTCCCCGGTGCAGCTACATTTCCTCCATGTCTTCACATTTCAAGCTGCCAGACCTCCTCATTTAAATGTGAGATGACAACGATAAATGAATCACACGAATTTCTCCAGAATCCTATTCATCTTCTGGAATGATAAAAAAAAGTCCCTGAAGATGGAAAAAGGAAATTATCACCTTGTAACAAGTTATGCAAATGAAGCCGGGCTATTCCTATGGGATACAAGGGAAGCGTACTTAGACTATTACTTTGTGGATCTAGCGGATCTAGCTACCATGTGCCCATCTAATTGCACATGATAAGATTAAAGGAAACGCAACAGCAAGAATTAAATAGATGGATGAAGTGGAAATGAGAATGAAAGACGTTTAAAAGAAACAGGAGAACCGGAGACTCTAAGTACTCAAACCCATTTCAACAACCTAAAGAGTTCTCAGAGGTTAGACCACTTGCTGCTGACTGACATGACAAGGCCTGACATGGACAACCTTCCCAGGGCAATCACGATTGCCATGCTCTTTAGAAACTAGCCATCTCCAATCTGTATATAGCCAGTTATTGAACTTAAAGGGGTTATCTAAGATTAATAAAGGTCTCCCACTGTTGCCACCCAGTGGTGGAGATCATAATTACCTGGTCCCTACCACTGGGTTTGGTCTCTGTGGCTCCCAGGCTGGCATTTCCTCTTCCTGGAGTGCTGAAAACATCCATCAATGGGGGGGATGGACACATGACCAATACAGCTAATCACAGGCTGCAAGGAAAGCAGGTCACCGCTGTGGCCTGTGATTGGCTGCAGCAGTCATGTGTCCTTCATCAACGGATGTTGTTTTCAGTACTGCAGGGAGAGAAAGAGCCAGCCTGGGAATCACAGAGACCGAACTCAGTGGCGTGACCAGGTAAGTATCACCACCACTCCAGGTTGGCCTCTCTGGGAGGTCTTTATTGGTCTTGGATAACCCCTTTAATAGGGTTATCCCACCATCCATAGGATAGTGAGAAGTGTTTGACATCTGAGAGTCTCACCTCTGAGAACCAATCTTGAGAACAGGGATGCAAAGTCTCTTGCCTGAATGAAATGATAGTCAAACAAGCTCCATTCATTCTCTATGGACCTGACAAGGACAGCTGAGCGCTGTACTCAACACCTTCACTCTAATGATCAGTGAGGCCCCAGCAATTAAACACTTATATACAGCTAAGATGGGACAACCCCTTTAAGTTAAAATAATACACATTCTCCATTATTAGATTATTAGTAGCCATCATGAAGTGGATTCGTCGACCTCAAAAGATAATCTGCAGGCCATTGTAATAAGTTTTTTCCACTGTCCTTTGTATTTTTTTCGTGCACATAAATGGATGGATAACGGACTATTATCTACGTCTAGAGGAAAAAAGAGGAAGGAGTGAGACTATGGAGTTCTGCCAGAGGAGGTGGTGATGGTGAACTTACTAAGAGTTCAAGAGGGGCCTGGATGTATTTCTGGAGAGTAGCTACTAGATATCTACAAAAGGGTTGTTGACCAGAGAATTATTCTAAAAGGTAGATTTAGGGTCGGAAAGGAATATTTTTCCTAAGATAAGGAAAACTGGTTTCTGCTTCATGGTTGATTTTGACTTCCTTTGGATGACCATTGTAAAATCTGATCCGCGCTGCTTCAATTCACAGAAAGAAGTCCGGGGAAGGAAAGACACTGTAGTTGTTCTGCCAGTAGCTCCACATGGAAATCAACAGATAATCACTGCATCGAAAACCTACAATGCTTCAGATACATCAAATCTCCGCCTAGATCCCTCTCAAGAACACAGACAATCCAATAGTGAAATATCCAACCCAAGTTTCGCACTTGCTTCCTTTTGCTAATGCCCTTGAGGGCATCTGTCATACTCTGCTCCTGCAAGTGCCCTTTAGTGGCTTCCAGCCCCTCCCCTCTGGGTGACATCGGTAGTTTTCCTCCTGGTTGGATACTACAGATGTCACTAAGAGCAGAGGGGAGGGGCTGTGTAGCAGCTGAATGCAGAGAGCACTGCAGGAGCAGAATCAGGCAGAAAAAAAGATCATATTCACACTAATCCTGATAATAAAAGAAGGCACTTTGACAAAGCGTCGTGAAAAGCGTAACATGGCCAACATTCCCATCTGTAAAAAGGACCTTTGTGTGCCTTTGCAGAACAAAGCAATAACTTTGGATTTCTGTTGCACACCATATGAACTCTTTCATCCTACACAAGCGCCAATTATTTGGCTTTTCTGCGATAGTACTGAGCACCACCGATGAATAACTGGAACAGACTGGAGAGGGATATGTATTCAAGCAATGAGTGCAGTATGGGAATGGTGCAGTGCCGGGCACTCTATACTGGACCGGAGTCCACAACAGGTATCAAAAGTGGTGGCGGACTCGTGATGACTCAACAACTAGGCCTCCTGCATTTCCGCTTTTATTTCAGCTTCAGGTTTAGAAAATCACTGTTTCTTAGTGTAGCGTGCCTTCTTCTTATAGTCTGCTCCTTTGTTACCATAGTATCGATATTTGCACTTCTGAGCCGTCACAAAACATTTCATCTGCAGCCAAATGTTTAAGCGTTTCATTATTTTAACTTGATAATTGTATTTTCAATTAAAATATCAGACGGAAATCTAAATGAATGAGCGTTAATCCGCACTCACTACAGTTAAAACCATCCTAATGAGATTAAGCCCAGATGTTTTCAGCTAATGCAATTGTGTGAAGTCTACAGGAAGAAAACAGCCTGGTGCAAAACCAGACTGAATGCGTGCATTAGTGGACTCCGTAGAGACAGTCTCCTAAACCTCATTAAAGGGGCTGCCTAATTTCGACAACTCTTTTCAATATATAGGCATCATAGTGGGGGGTTCACTGCTTGGGCCCCCTCCTCCGCTCTATAAGCCACATGCTAACGAAGGCAACCTCTGCCAGACACGGCCCATCACTACTTAACGTGCTTCCCCATTTATGTATGTTAACACACACTAAATAACTATAAATGGCAGATGTTTTTGGAAAAATCATGGATGGGACATACAGATAATCAGATAGATATCTGGTATCGTGCACATTTTTGTAGGCCAAATTACTTAAACTAGGAAGTATCTTTCCACGTATTCTGACTGATGCGGAATATTTCAACTGGTCAAAGCTGATCAAAGACAAAATGATTCTTAAGCCTATGGATGGCCATACACACTAGACTTAGGTCAACCGAATTAGTCAATGACCAGCTGACCATCTAATGTGAATCAAATGTTGGGTTGATGTCTATTTGGCAATTGTTGGGGGAAAAGGTACATTTCTAAGAATTTAGATGCAGGAATGAATTCATTCATTCATTAATCATTAAAGGTGTCTGGGTAGCTTCACTGTGAGATCTCTACGATGGCACAGAGAGGAGGACAGCAGGAAAGATACTGAGTATGATGGTCCCCCATTGAATGCAGAAGAAGATGGACCAGAAGAATTAGCAGGAGAAGGTGGAAAATGTATATTGCAATAATACTTCATTAGAAATGCCCTAGACATTGCATAGTAATATGTTTCGTGGGATAACCCCTTTATATCTCCTTGACCATGTATGGTCCTGCTGTGGTGCTGACAGCAGTCTGCAGGAGACCTTCATTTAACAAGCAAAGACCCAACACTGTCATTAGGAAACTATGAATTCTAAGAAATACTAATCCCCTGATGTAAATTATTATGATGTTAGAAGTCACTTAAAACTTGTTAGCCTTTGTTTTTGTACGGTCCAGTAGAGAATGAGTCATTCCATAAATCTACAAGTTATTTCTAATTATACCCCGGTGAACCATCAAGCTTAGAACATGTATGGATCATATAATATCTCTGCAGTAAATACGACAACCTGCAAAGGCCTAAAATAGAGAACTCTGTGGGAACAAGAGGCAGGAAGCTACAGTAGAAAGCTGACCTACAACACAAGATCGGACGCCTGCTCCGCAAGGAAACTTGGATACTGGCGGCCAGACAAGTCAACATATCATAAAATATAATTAACAAGTGAGCACAGAGATGACAGCGACATATCAACTGGAAGAAATATTGATGATATCATAAATCCAAACACCCTTCTCGGAAATCCAAACCTGCACACGGTTATGTGGTCAATTAGCAACCGACAGTAGATATGAGCCTTCTTGTTCTTACCGGCATTGATTGGAACGGTCATACACAAAATTAGCTATGATATCAATCACTGCATACAGCTGTGTAGACAGAAGGTGAAGAACATCTGATCACAGTCCCACAATACATTACAAAGCCATTGGTGGAGATTAAAGACCACCCAAGGTGACATAGGGTTAGCTAAATGGGGCTTATTCCAGCACTATATTTTTGTAATGCTGATGAATGGCACTCAGGGGTGCACTATTTCCCCCCATGTTCCACAAACACAAGAAAGCTGTGGGGTGTAGAAGACAGGTTGCCCAGTGGAAAAGTCCCAGTGGAATCCATGATTGGTCATCCTACTGCTCCCCTATTCCAAGACAGCAGGACCCAATCCCTGATGACCACCTTCCATCCTCTGTAAGGATAGCTTCTTTTTTATGTTGGCTCCACCTGCTTATGAAGGGGAGGGTTGGTTGCCTTCCACCAATGCTCTTTCTGTATCTAACACATACTAATATCTGTGATGGTTCCTCAAGTAAAAAAAAGCATACGTAATATATGTAAATTCTGCTCCATTACCCCACTGAACTCATTTGGTACTTTTGCTCCAATGTCTACAGCCAACTATGATGATATGTGATCCATATGGAAGTCAAGTCATGTGGCATTGGCCACCATATCCATGTAGTGCAATTGTGGACAACACCTAATCATGAGGAGTAAGGCCAATGAAGGACAGCGGTGGAAGAACGGCTCTGAATTTCAGACTTCGTTCACACCTCAGTGGAAAGCTCCATTAAGGGCCTCCATCGCAAAAGCTCTCGGCTGGAAACCTGATCCCCCTATGGGGTCTGCTGAGCGCTGCTTGCGTCCGTATTGAAATGATATTGCAGACAATGGAAATGCTAACGCAGATGTCAACTGAGCCTTAAAGGTACAGTACAACACTCATTATTTTTGATCTGGATTGGCATCACTTTAATGGCAGCCATATTTGTTCATTTTCTGCTTATTCTAATAGATAAAACAAGGCAGAGCTCCCATCATACACACTTTCTGCAGCATATTTAATGGCCTACGTCTGCAGAAAACACTGGATATACACATGGACCAAGGCCCTGATTTTCATTATTTTGTAATTGTGTCCATATGACACAGTGAATATTACAAAAAAACATCACGCTGCCTCCTGCTATATTTAAAGGCGCAATAAAACTAAAGCTGCAAGCCTATAAACGTGAATTTTATGGAAACAGATGCCAATACCGTTCACGTGGAGGTATGCCGATGCTTCAAGAGATTCTCAGAACTAGAGATATGTCAGATAAAGTAGTGACTAGAGATGAGCGAGCATGCTCGGCCGAGCATGCTCGCTCATCTCTACTAGTGACCATGGGGGCAAACATTTTTGAACTTTCGGTCTGAAAAAAAAAGTATACAGTAAACTCTCCCTGGTCTAAAATAGCAGAAACCAACAGACTGCCTTCAACCGCTTAGCAAATGTACAGCTAGATCTCAGATTAAAACCCATGTTATGTCTCCATAATCAGAGGATTAGCTCAAAGAGTCAGTTCTGTTCTAAATACCATGGCAAAGTGGTTTGTTGGCACCCCCTGGTACCCAGCCCCATCAGCATCCTCTAAGCTACACTCCATTCACAATAATCTGAAAAATGGGAACGGAAACACTACAGGCCATAGCTATGTCGGTCATCACTATACCGTATAACACCATATAGCAGTAGAATTTTCTATGGCAAATCCACCAAAGGTCCAAGCTGCAGAGCCAGACTTCCTCATAGCACAGCATTACCCGTTTTCTGTATCGTCACCAGCCTGGCACGTAGACGCCTCTGTGGAAATTCTCTCTAAAGAACTTCATGGAGTCAACAGGATTACACCGTCTGCTTTATAGGACCACGCTCCATCTCTACACTTTTGAGAGAATCACAAGGCACTTACAATGGGAAGAGTTACACTATTAGCACTTCTATAGATAAAACGGCGGGTCTCTACCATAGGCCGCGCTTAATCCTTTATGATCACACCTGATTATTTGCCCACTACCATGTATATGTATATATATCTGTAGAACTTCACCCCACTCATGTCTCGGTGGAACACCACTTTTCCTAAAAACTCCCTGGGAACAATCCTCTGTAGGATTACACTGTACTCTACTGGAAACTGACATATGATTCCACTTTGGGGCGAAAAAAGGGGGGATATCCAGCTGAGCAGCCTTAACTGAATCCTATTGTAGATGCATACGTTATTAACCCTTCAGAGGGCTCTGCGGCACAGTCAGCTAGCACAAAACAGCAGAGGACTACCAGAACTATGACCCACCACCTCAAGAGTTAATGCTCTCTGCATTCTACCTGTAAGTGCGCTGCGATCCTGCCTCGCTGTTTTCTACGCCACATCTACCAGTATAATGGCTTTCTATTCTATAAGGACGGCTTGTAATTGGGGCTTCAAGGGAGTCATCTTGTACATCAATGCAGCAAGGTGATCGCCTAGTGCCAACTCCAGGCATTGAGTGCGATACACGCGTCCTACATGTCACCAGCTTGATCCCATGTACCACAATAAGTATGGAGCGCAAATTGATGTTGACAGCATGAATCGAATTTATGAATGGATCACACTGTGTCCGTGAACAGCATGGCTGGATTGAAATGCGACAGCTCTATTCTTGTCCATATTGCAGAAGAAAAGGGCCATTTCCATGGATGGGAGTGAGAAAAATGTGGAGTGCACACAAAAGGTAGCCGTATTTTGTGGATTGGTGGTTTGCGGACCAAAATACGGACACGGCCATGGGCTTGTTGCCTTAAAGGGGCTGTGCGCCTCTGGGGAAGGGGGTTGGCAAACCCAATCCTGGGCCGACCTGCAAAGGAAAGCATACTTCCCCCAGCCTCCGCTGGTGTCCAAATGATGTAAACTTCCTGCCAATTGCTGGCTGTAGCGGTGACCTGCTCCCCTTGCGTCACGACAATTGGTCAAGGGCAAGGAGAAAAGGTCGGCGCAGTAGCCAACGATTGCCTGCGGCGTCGAGCATGAAGTTTACATCCAGGGAGCTCATAGGAGCAGCCGAAGCCGTGGAACAGAGCAGTGGGGAGCCAGCACCGGGAAGCAGGAAAGTATGCATCCCTTGGCAGGTCTGTCCAAGAGGAGAGGGTTGCCAAAACCCACCCTACAGGTGCACAACCCCTTTAAAGGGACTTTCAAGAATGCTCCAATTCATATGCAGACACTCAATATAGAATATACAGTAATCAATATACAGGGATTACAACTTTCAACAGAGAGTATATAGCTAAGTCAGCGGAAGTAAAGTGAAACTCAGAGATAGGGAACTGAAACTAATCCAGGGACACTTCAGAAGCACACGACCTCTTATAGAAAGTTCATATGCAAGTGCTCATCCTTGTAGTGGCCTGACCTGGGCAGAAAACAACCCAAAATGTTTGCCTCCAATTTCATGGCACATCAGCTACCTCAGTCCTGGAGGTAACCGAGCAAACAACTATACGGCAATGATGATCTGCGACAATCATTATTAAATACGGAAAACTGCTGTAAAGGACATAAAAACACATCACTGCACATCAGCACATACTGATAGGAATAGCCCTTGGACATACAAGTCTTCTATCATCAAATACTGCTAATAACGAGACATTATGTATGACAGACCAGTAACACACTGGTGTGCTACCGCACTACCAGTTAAAAGTAGCAGAGGCTAGTAACCATCTCCCATGGAAAGAGTTGCAGAAGTCCAGAGAAAGCGACAGGTCTTATTCACGTGAATATGTGACATCTTCCCCACTGGGTCCTTCACAAACCAGAGACTAGCATTAGGGCTTGTTCACATTGTTCCTCCAGTATAATAGGCGCAAAACAGCAAAAATACTGGAGGTGTCCAATCTGTCAGATCGAGAGAGACTAAACTGACTAGAATGGTGTCCGTCATTATACTGGATAGTGTTCCATGCTGTGCTATTGTGTCCTGCTTTTTTTAGCAGAATCTGCAATGGAGGCCTCTGAGGGAGCCTCGAACGCAGATGTGAATGAGCCCCCATAGTAGCCTATAGCACACTAGTCACAGTATGTAACAGATTAGTAACTAGAACAAATCAGGTGCTCTAATACACTGCTGGTTATACCACACTAATAACCACACTGCTGGTTACAGCTGACAGCTATAATACACTACTAGCTAGAAACCACTGCTAGTAATAACATTAGTGTACTGGCTATAACATATTAATAACTATAATGTACTGCTAGTTACAGCTGACAGCTATAATATACTACTAGTAATAACTCTAGTGTACTGGTTATAACATGCTAGTAACTATAATACACTGCTAGTTACAGCTGACAGCTATAATACACTACTAGTAATAACTCTAGTGTACTGGCTATAACATATTAATAACTATAATACACTGCTAGTTACAGCTGACAGCTATAATACACTACTAGCTAGAAACCACTGCTAGTAATAACATTAGTGTACTGGCTATAACATATTAATAACTATAATACACTGCTAGTTACAGCTGACAGCTATAATATACTACTAGTAATAACTCTAGTGTACTGGCTATAACATATTAATAACTATAATGTACTGCTAGTTACAGCTGACAGCTATAATACACTACTAGTAATAACTCTAGTGTACTGGTTATAGCATGTTAGTAACTATAATACACTGCTAGTTACAGCTGACAGCTATAATATACTACTAGTAATAACTCTAGTGTACTGGTTATAGCATGTTAGTAACTATAATACACTGCTAGTTACAGCTGACAGCTATAATACACTACTAGTAATAACTCTAGTGTACTGGTTATAACATGCTAGTAACTATAATACACTGCTAGTTACAGCTGACAGCTATAATACACTACTAGTAATAACTCTAGTGTACTGGTTATAACATGCTAGTAACTATAATACACTGCTAGTTACAGCTGACAGCTATAATATACTACTAGTAATAACTCTAGTGTACTGGTTATAACATACTAGTAACTATAATACACTGCTAGTTACAGCTGACAGCTATACTACAATACTAGTAATAACACTAGTGTACTGGTTATAACATGCTAGTAACTATAATACACTGCTAGTTACAGCTGACAGCTATAATACACTACTAGTAATAACACACTGCTAGTAATAACTCTAGTGTACTGGCTATAACATTAATAACTATAATACACTGCTAGTTACTGCTGACAGCTATAATACACTACTAGTAATAACTCTAGTGTACTGGTTATAACATGCTAGTAACTATAATACACTGCTAGTTACAGCTGGCAGCTATAATACAATACTAGTAATAGCACACTGCTAGTAATAACACTGGTGTACTAGTTAGAATATACTAGTAACATTAATTTTAGTTGCTTATAACACTATTGACTATAACACATTACTAACTATAAACTATAATCCACTACTAGTAACAACAAGCAGCAATCATAGTCTGCTAGTTATAACACTAGCAACAGAGTAGTATGTGGAAGAATGGTAACTACACTTTTAGTGGCATATAACAAACTACCAGATTATAACAATAGTAAATATAATGCACTACTGGTTACAGAAAGTAGCTATAACAGTATAAGAGTATATAGAACACACTGCTAGTAATGACACACTAGAGTATCTAGAACACAACTAATACTAGTAATAACACACTAGAGTATAACACAACTAATACTAGTAATAATACACTAGAGTATATATAACACACTACTAGTAATAACACAACAGTATGTATAACAGAGGTCTAGCCTATAAATCACGACTGACTATACCACACATGCCATTATAAGTGATTAAACACTACTTGCGTATAAAATACAATAGTCGTTATAAGACACTACTGGTTATAATGCACTGGAGGATATAGGTAATGTATTCACCAGTTACAATACTGAATGTAACAAACTAGCAGCTATAATAAACTAATTAGTAGTGGGTGTAACACATACTGGAATCTATAACACAGTGCTGGTTACATATACATCAGTAACTGTAGTACATTGCTTAGTACAGATAACAAACACACTGGCTATAATACTCTCCTGAATATACTAGTACACATAATACACCCTAGTATAGGTAATAATAATACTAGTACACAGGAAACAGTATTAGTACATAACACACTAGTAATAATCCTCTCCTGCCTATAGTATAACACACTGGTAATTATAACTGTCATCTAATATCATAGTAAATGAAACATACCATCACAGCTATAAAACACTAGTATCTTATAATACTCTGCTGCTTATACCAGTATACATAATACACTACTAGAAGTATACATAATACACTACTAGAGGTATATATAATACACTACTAGAAGTATATAATACCGTACTAGAAGTATATAATGCACTACTAGAAGTATATATAGTTACTAGCGGTATATAATACCGTACTAGAAGTATATATAATACCGTACTAGAAGTATATAATACACTACTAGAAGTATATAATACACTACTAGAAGTATATATAATACACTAACCTCTCCTGTCTATGGGATAACACACTCATAAGTATAACTAGTATTTAGTAAAGTATAAATAATATAACGCACTAGTTCCTTATAGCACTCTCCAGTACAGAACAGTCCGGTCGCTATCACAGACCGCTTTCCCATTACACTATACACCGGACTATCAGCTCCACACATCACAGGGTGTCTGTGATGTAGCAGTGCTGTGATCAGCAGTGACGAGCAGGTTACCTCTGGGTAGCAGTCTTTGGCGAACACATGAAGCAGAGCCGTCTTTCCACACTGAGTGTCCCCGACCACCACTATCTTACAACGAGACATCTGCTTTTCCATTCTGTCCTCGGTGTCCTCAGCCCTCTCCTCCCTCATGGAGAGCCCCCCTGCCCAGTGGAACAGAGCCCCCCGGTACAGTCCACACATCAACTGCGATCCTCAGCCTCCCAACATCGCTCCTGCACTGCACAATCCGGCCAGCAGGCATTCGGTCTGCCAGTGGTGAGGAAACGCCTCCTAACCAGGGCGCGCCAATGAGAAGCCGACTATAGGTGTCCTGATTACCATAATGGGCGTGGCGTAGACGTTTGAGGAGACTGTGAATTGAGTAGGATTGGGATTACTGGAGCGGCGTGTAGTACAGCGCGCTCACCTGACACGGGCGACAGAGGGTTAACGAAAGCGGCGCTCAGTGTGAATTGGAGCGAGCGCTGTATGACTGCTGTACTACGTGCTGAGTGGTGTTCTGACATGGACGGTTATGTGGTAGTAACTATACAAGACGTACGGGCTGAATAGTATTAGCAAGTGTAGTACTATCTGTATGAGACTAGAGTTTCACTCAGCTAGGCAGCTATGGCATTGCTAGTATGTTGCAGACAAGCTTATATGACATCACAACTGGGTTGCAGTCAGGTGAGCTACCGTGACATCACAAAATGGTTTCATTTAGATAGGTTACCGTGACATCGCAAGCAGGTTTCAGTTTTAGATAAACTACTATGACATCACAGGCTGGTTTCAGCCAGATGAGCTACTGTGACATCACAAGTTGGTTTCAGTAAGATAAACTACTATGATATCACAAGTGAATTTCAGTCAGATTGGCTACTGCATCATCACAAGCAGGTTTCAGTCAGGTTGGCTACTGTGACATCACAAGCAGGTTTCAGTTAGATGAACTACTGTGACATCACAAACTGGTTTCAGCCGGTTGAGCTACTGTGGCATCACAAACAGGTTTCAGTCAGATGAGCTACTGTGACATCACAAGCAGGTTTCAGTCAGATAAGCTACTGTGACATCACAGGCTGGTTTGAGTCAGATAAGCTACTGTGACATCACAAGCGGGTTTCAGTCAGATAAACTACTGTGACATCACAAGCGGGTTTCAGTCAGGTGTGCTACTATGACATCACAAGCTGGTTTCAGTCAGGTGTGCTACTATGACATCACAAGCTGGTTTCAGTCAGATAAACTACTGTGACATCACAAGCAGGTTTCAGTCACTGTGCTATTATGATATCACAAGCTGGTTTCAGTCAGGTGAGCTACTGTGACATCACAAGCAGATTTCAGTCAGATAAACTACTATGACATCACAAGCTGGTTTCAGTCAGGAGAGTTACTGTGACATCACAGCTGAGCTTAAATTAGATTAATTTCTATGACATCACAAGTGGGTTTCAATCAGGGACGCTGCTCTGACATCACAACTAGGTTGCAGTCAGGAGAAGGACTGTGACATCACATGGGGATTTCAGTTAGGTAAGTTTCTATGCCAACACAAGTGGGTTTAAGTCAGCTAAGCTACTGTGACAATTTGATTCCATTCAGGTAAGATAGTGTGACATCACAAGTAGCTTAAATTAGATAGGTTTCTAGGACCTCACAAGTGGGTTTTAATCAAGTGTGCTGTTGTGACATCATAAGTGGGTTGCAGTCAGAAAATCTACTATCATATCACAACTGTGTTTCTGTGACTGCTGGGTATCACTCAGTCTCCTGTGACATCATGAGAGGAATCCACAGACAAACAGCTTCATCTGCTGTGACATCACAAGTGGTTCTCTCTCCGGACTGCTTGCTGTGACCACCCAGGGGTTTCAGGCAGAAAAGTTAGGAGATCACAATGGGTTTTTATGTCAGATAACTGCTGTCACATTACAAGCGTGTTACAGTCACAAAAACTAGTGTGACATCCCCAGGGGGTTGTCATCACTGGTGGGTTTCAGTAAGGTAAATTGCTGTTACACCACTGGGGGGGGGGGCTTCAGTAAGCTGCTGTGACATCACTGGTGGGTTTCAGAAAGCTGCTGTGACATCACTGTTGGGTTTCAGTAAGCTGCTGTGACCAGGGGCGTAGCAATAGGGGAAGCAGCTGCTTTGGGGCCCAGACCCACAAGGGGCCCCCTCAGGAGGGAGACTAAAAGATTTTATTGTCAGGCCCCCCTCAACAGTATTATACAATGACATATACAGTGACACTATAGAAAGCGCATGGAGCGGCTGTCAGGCCTTGTCTGGGAGAGCTCAATCTTGACTAGCCACAAGAGTGAGGGTTGCATGTGAGTTCGGGGTTGCGAGGAAGTTTCTGGGGGGGCCCCGTTCAAAAATTTGCTGTGGGGCCCAGTTAGTTGTAATTACGCCACTGGCTGTGACATCACTGGTTGGTTTCAGTAAGCTACTGTGACATCACTGGTGGGTTTCAGTAAGCTGCTGTGACATCACTGGTGGGTTTCAGTAAGCTGCTGTGACATCACTGGTGGGTTTCAGTAAGCCGCTGTGACATCACTGGTAGGTTCCAGTAAGTTGCTGTGACATTACTGGTGGGTTTCAGTAAGCCGCTGTGACATCACTGGTAGGTTTTAGTAAGCTGCTGTGACATCACTGGTGGGTTTCAGTAAGCTGCTGTTACATCACTGGTGGGTTTCAGTAAGCCGCTGTGACATCACTGGTAGGTTTCAGTAAGTTGCTGTGACATTACTGGTGGGTTTCAGTAAGCCGCTGTGACATCACTGGTAGGTTTTAGTAAGCTGCTGTGACATCACTGGTGGGTTTCAGTAAGCTGCTGTGATATCACTGGTGGGTTTCAGTAAGCTGCTGTGATATCACTGGTGGGTTTCAGTACGTTGCTGTGATATCACTGGTGGGTTTCAGTAAGCCGCTGTGACATCACTGGTGGGTTTAAGTAAGCTGCTGTGACATCACTGGTAGGTTTCAGTAAGCTGCTGTGACATCACTGGTGGGTTTCAGTAAGCTGCTGTGATATCACTGGTGGGTTTCAGAAAGCTGCTGTGATATCACTGGTGGGTTTCAGTAAGCTGCTGTGACATCACTGTTGGGTTTCAGTAATCCGCTGTGACATCACTGGTGGGTTTCAGTAAGCCGCTGTGACATCACTGGTGGGTTTCAGAAAGCTGCTGTGATATCACTGGTGGGTTTCAGTAAGCTGCTGTGACACCACCAGTGATATCACAGCAGCTTTCTGAAACCCACCAGTGATATCACAGCAGATTACTGAAACCCAACAGTGATGTCACAGCAGCTTACTGAAACCTACCAGTGATGCCACAGCAGCTTAAACTGTGACATCACTGTGGGTTCAGTAAGCTTGCTGTGACATCACTGGTGGGTTTCAGTAAGCTGCTGTGACATCACTGGTAGGTCATTATAAGCTGCACTGCAGCTTATGAAACCCACTGTTGGGTTTCATAATCATCACTGGTGGGTTCAGTAAACCGCTGTGACATCACACGGTTTCAGTAAGCTGCTGTGACATCACTGTAGGTTTCAGTAAGCTGCTGTGACATCATTGTTCAGTAATCCGCTGTGACATCACTGGTGGGTTTCAGTAAGCTGTGTACAGGTTTTCAGTAACAGCTGTGACATCACTGGTAGGTTTCAGTAAGCGCTGTGACATCACTGTTGGGTTTCAGTAATCGCTGTGACATCATGGTTGGTTTCAGGCTGCTGTGACATCACTGGTAGGTTTCAGTAAGCTGCTGTGACATCACTGTTGGTTTCAGTAATTCCGCTGTGACATTGGGCAGTAAGCGCTGTGACATCACTGTGGTTCAGTAAGCCGCTGTGACATCACTGTTGGGTTTCAGTAATCCGCTGTGACATCACTGGTGGGTTTCAGTCCGCTGTGCATCACTGACATCACTGTTGGGTTTTCAGTAAAGCTGGGTTTCAGTAAGCTGCTGTGACATTCACTGGTGGGTTTCAGTAAGCTGCTTGTGACATCACTGGGTTTCAGTAAGACATCACTGCTGTGACATCACTGGTAGGTTTCAGTAAGCTGCTGTGGTTTTCAGTAATCCGCTGTGACATCACTGGTGGGTTTGTGACAAGCTGGGTTTCAATCCGCTGTGACAAGCTGCTGTGACATCACTGTTGGGTTTCACTGTAATGGCTGTGACATCACTGGTAAGTAAGCCGCTGTGACATCACTGGTGGGTTTAGTGGTTTGCATCAGTCAGCAAGCTGTGACATCACTGTGGGGTTTCAGTAATGCTGTGACATCACTTGTGGGTTTCTGTGACATCATTTCAGTAATCCGCTGTGACATCACTGGGTTTTCAGTAAGCTGCTGTGACATGACATCACTGGTGGGTTTCAGTAAGCTGCTGTGACATCACTGGTGGGTTTCAGTAAGCGCTGTGACATCACTGGTGGGTTCAGTAAGCTGACATCACTGTTGGGTTTCAGTAAGCTGCTGTGACATCACTGGTGGTTTCAGTAAGCTGCTGTGACATCACTGGTTTCAGTGCTGTAACATCACTGTTGGGTTTCAGTAAGCTGCTGTGACATCACTGGTGGTTTCAGTAAGCTGCTGTGACATCATGTTGGGTTTCAGTTGTGTAGTCACTGGTGGTTTCAGTGTGTAACTGTGTGACATCACTGGTAGGTTTCAGTAAGCTGCTGTGACATCACTGTGGTTTCAGTAAGCCAGTTGTGTTGGGTAAGCCTGTGACATCACTGTTGGGTTTCAGTAAGCTGCTGTGTTTCATCAGCTGCTGGTGTTCAGTTAAGCTAGGTTGGGTTTCATAACTGGTGGGTTTCAGTAAGCTGTTCATCCTGTGACATCACTGGTGGGTTTCAGTAAGCCGCTGTGACATCACTGTTGGGTTTCAGTAAGCTGCTGTGACATCACTGGTGGGTTTCAGTAAGCTGCTGTGACATCACTGGTGGGTTTCAGTAAGCCGCTGTGACATCACTGGTTGGGGAAATTGTGGAACACACGCCGGCAGCTTCCGTGGTATTGCGGATCCGCAATACAACGGCCGTCTGAATGGCCCCTAAGTGACATGCTAAAAAATCTTCATTTGTTTTTTGCAAGTTTCTATGTAATTCTTTTATTATCTATTTGTGCTTGTTTTCTGTAAATGTATATAATATAATGTGTATGTTGTGTTTATGTCGCTACGTGTCTGCATGTATATACTATGTACACATGTGAGACTGAATTCTTCGCACATTTGGTTACTTTTAGAAATCCTTCTACTTGGAATCTGTATTGGAATGTCATTCTGGATTACTCGACCTGTTGGACGGGGCTTGTCTATTTAGGGTCACGCATGATTGATGTAAGTTATATTCATTTGCTACAATCTGCCAATTTTGGGATGGAAACACGCAATTTTTGGCACATGGGAATGATTAGAGCTGTACCTGTGTGGCCATGATAATGTAATTATCTGCTATTATCTAGGATTCTAGTCCTAATCTCGACTGAATCCATTTAGAATGATCCCGTCTGGTCTATCTCTAGAGACTGGTTCCACTGGTTTCCACGCTTTAATCCCATCACAAAGCATGAGGTAAGGCAAACTTCAGATAGTCCGAGCTGCAAATATCATAATCACATTGGACAGAAGTTAATGTTTATGCTCTGTTAGCGCATATGGAAGTCATAGAGGGCCTGAAACAGGACAATCCCTTTAAGCTGCCCATTGATGTTTTAGATTTAGTAAACCGTCTCATGGACAACCAAGCATTACAGCAACACCTCCACCAGCTTACCAGACTGTGATGAAGTCAGCCCATGGCTCCATAAATGCATCAAAGACTCCACAAGTTCAAGTACATGGCTTGAATCAATCAGATCTGGGCAGGGGTGGACTGGGAAGATTCAGTGGCTCTGGAAAAAAACTAAAGGTGGCCCTATTTTGTATCACAAAATACTGCACCAGCCGCACAAAACATTTCCCCAAACAATGTCCCCTGTCCTCCTACTCCAGTTTCCTAAGGATGGCAATACAGTTGAATTGAGGATTGATGGAGGGAGCATCAGATACTTACCATGGCTGGAGGCTGTAAGGAGGGCTCAGACAGCCCCCTGGGCATTGGCCCACCGGGAACTTTCCCTGTAGGATCTATGGCCAGTCCACCCCTGGTTATCGGTGGCCACATGTATTCAATAGCTGTCACAGGGACGATCAGGTGAGTGTAAATATGTTTTCAATGGGGACGTAGGAGTAAGCCATCACCAGACACTTCTGTAGATTTGGGAGTTACACATTAGATAGCCGGTCAAATCCGCTGTTCTCAGCAGGTTCTACCAACAATAGATGGCTGTGTATGGAACCTTAAAGGGATGCTTTCTTCTAAAAACAGAGCCACATGTCCATGGGTTGTATCTGGATTTGCAGCTCATGGACAGGTGTGATGCTGTCTTTGGAAGAAAGCTGACATGTTTGTCTACTCCTGGACAACCTATTTAAAGAGGTTGTGTCATCTCAAGCATTGGTGGCATATCACTAGGATATGCCACCAGTGTCTGATAGATGTAGGTCCTGACTCTGGATGTATTTCCAGAATGGAACCCACAAAGTGAAGGCAAGCAGATTGTGCATGCACAGCCGCAGTCCATTCATTTCTATGGGATGTCCCATTGAAATAAATGAGAAGCACACTGCACTAGCACGGCCACTCCTCCTAGTCTCTTCTATAGGGCTACAGGGAAATAGCCTATTTTCATCAAAGGAGAGTGGTCACGCTTGCGCAGTCTGCTCTCCTTCACTTTGCGGGCTCCTTTATAGATATAGGTGCGGAGGTGGGACCCCCACCTGTCAGACATTGATGGCATATTCTAGCGATATGCCACCAATGCTTGAGATAACACAACCCTTTTAAGACTACCTCCAAAAATCATCCATCAGATGTTTGCTGGGTGTCTGACCTGAAAAGAAGCTTCCAGCTTCAATGTTATGGTCTGCTTCAGAGTGGCCAAATGTCCAATGTGAATTCCATCCTGGCAATTTGCGGCCATAGATAGCTGTGCAGCGCTGGATAATAAATCTGACTATTCACAATTGTATGCATGGCATTGTGTCTAGTAGCTGCGATGACCAGAATCAGGTGCCAGGAAGCTGCAGGAGCTGCTGAGTCTTGGCAGACCCAGATTAGTACTTGTGTGGTTGCTGCGTTTCCCATTAAAATGGGGCTAATTTGTCAATCAGCACTGAAAAATAGTAATAATGTAATTTAAAGATACCTTCAGAAAGGTTTTGTATGACCTTATGTGTATCATGAGTAAATCAAGACAAAATAAAAAGGTAAAAAAAAGCACATTCTAAACAAAAAACAAAGCCACCAATAGGCCCGGAAGCCTCTAGTCCGATCCACAATGACCAAAAATTATATATTTATCACCCATAAAAAAAACTTTAGAAAGGGGACAAAATTAAGAAAAGCAGAAACTAGCCTTTTTTCTTTCTTTTTTCCTTTTTACATTTTTCCCATGAATCTCATGTTTTCTGCTTTAGTGTGACTCAGAAGGACATTTTTTACCTCTGAAATGTCACAGTCCAGCTCTCACCCTTTTCCCTGTTTTGTGTAGTGTGAATATATATAGAAACACATTACAATAAGCATTCGAAGCACATCATTCACTTTCAGTAACCACAGCATTTAAATGCCTCATGCACACAGGTATTAGGAACCTGTGCTGAATGGACCTGTAATCCAGTGCCTATTGACCATGAGTCCTAACTGGCCTCCAATTTCATACTTATGAATCTGTGAAATAAAAAATGTATGCCTTATTACTGAGGTTTTACGTCAGGAGTTTGGGGATTACTTTTGGGAGAGTACAGTGTCTTATAGAGACTCCATAGGTAGCTGTACATGGCCTGTGCACTAAGGCTGTTATAAAAATCACTAGTAAATAAGAATAATTGTCCTTCAGTTGTCGATCGAGTACTCTAAGGCCCCATTCACACGTCCGTATGTGTGCACATCCTGGAAAACGGTCAGTTTTTTGTGGATCCGTTGTTCCGCAAAAAGCTCAGTTTTTCCAGGACATCCGTTCCGTTTTTCCGTAAAAAACGGAAAGGATGTATCCATATGTCATCAGTTTTTTGCGGATCCGCAAAAAACGGAAGGATGAATAACATCTTTTTTTTTCACCCCTCCTGGAACGGAATCCGCAAATGACATCCGCATGTCATCCGCATTTTTGCGGACCCATAGACTTTCATTGGTCTACGGACCGCAAAACAGGAGGAAAAGTAGGACAGGAGGATTTCTGTTTGCGGAACGGAACAGATTAACGGATGCGGACAACATACGGTGCAATGTCCGCAGATTATCAGGACCCATTGAAATGAATGGATCCGCAAAATATCCGCAAAAACCGTCCGCAATTGCGGAACGGATACGGATAGATTGCGGATGTTTTAAACGGACGTGTGAATGGGGCCTAAATCAGTCTTCCGAAACCCTGCATAGCGGGGCAGATTACCAGTCTGGACCCTAGGAAAGCTGCATAATGACTCCAATAAGTGTACAATCACATGGAGCGGTCATGTTGCAGTTGCGACGCGGCCACACTTTGGTCGAGTATCTCGTGGCCCTCCAAGCTGAGGACCGAATTGTTTAGTTGGTCTGCATTGATAAACGGGTATTCCCATCTGGGACATCACTAGGATATGCCATCAATTCAGATAGGTGAGGGTCCCCGAATGGAGCATGCGCAGCCACCCTCTATTCACCACTGTTCGAGTATCAGAAATAGCTGAGCACTGGCTCGACTGTTTCTGGCAGTCCCATAGTGGTGAACAGAGAGGTGGTCGTGCTTGCGCAGTGCGCTCTCCATTCACCTCTATAAGAGTTCCGAAAATAGCTGAGCCAGCGATCACTTTGCTCTTTTCAGAACTCAAAGAGAGATGAGTGGAGCGCAACTCTTGATAGGAGTGGGTCCCAGAGGTGGGATTGGCAGCTATCCTAGATCCCAGGTGAGCATGGCCATTAAAGGGGTTATCTGACCCCTGAAATGCCCCCCATATGCCCAGGCCCCTCACACACAATGTACTTACCTTGCTCTCCAGCACCAGCATCACTTCTGAAGCCTGCATGGCCACCGCTGCATCTCCTATCACGTGGCTGAAAACATCCGGTGTCGGGGGGCAGGCAGTGACGGGGACAAGCCTCCCTAGCGTCACCGCGATTCTATGGAGGCTTGTTTCCGTCACCAACTGCTATTGGCTGCCCCCCTCCGACGCCGGATGTTTTCATCCACACCACGGGGAGATGCAGCAGCGCCCGTGTAGGCTTCAGAAGCGACGGTGGTGCTGGGGAGCGAAGTAAGCACATTGTGTGTGAGGGGCCTGGGCATATGGGGGGCATTTCAGGGGTCGGATAACCCCTTTAACAATACAGACTGACTAAACAGCGTGGCCCTCATCCTTTTAACAGGAACAAGCTGCGCCCTGCATGACCACATGGTACTCAACCACAGCCGTGTGACCAGGACCTAACAGCAGCTCTGTTGATCATCTCTCGGCCGTCACAGAGACTTGACAGAAGAGGACAGCGTTGTTTTTCTTTACTTTTTAGTGGGATATAAATCTTCTGAGCAGTCATGGAGGAAAGTTTTCAGGTGAGCATGCAATTTTTTTGTCAATTTGGGTGTCATTAGGGAGAAGCAGAGCAGCCGGCTGAACCAGCTTTTTTCCTTCTGCGCATTAGTAATATAAAACCACCACCACCATCCCCTCTCCTGCTGACTCACTAATGGTCATTATGAACCCCCCTCTGGGGATAAGCTTCTTCCCCTCCCCCAATACAACTACAGTCATCCAAGTGTATGTGCTTAAAGTATCAGCCTGCAAACTTCCAGGGGCTTCAGAGCAGAAAGCGATGGGAAACCATAAAATCCAGTCTTTCGAAATTGGGCACATACGGGTCTGTATATCACCGTCGGAAATGCATAACACCAAATAGCAGTGGGATGCGATGTCGTGTATCTGGAGATGATTTTATTCATATATACCACGGCTATTTTCCCAGTCAAAAGCAATTAAATCTAGATGTTCATTTTTCACAAATGACATTTTCTGGTAAAAAAAAAATGTGCAAAAAAAACTTTACAATAATGCTCATGCTCTGCTCTTAACCAAAACTGACTGTATCGTAGTGATTTATGATATAGTCAGTTTGTATATGATCGCAGAGCGATTGCAGTGTACTCGTATGACGACGTCAATAACACCGCTGTCAGACAGAGACCGCATGGTAAATTACTATGATACCGTCAGTCAGCCCGGGAGATGCAACCGACACACAGACCATGTTTCCTGGGCCGCTCACAGTCGCGTGCCTAAGGGCTCACGCACACGACCAATACAGATGGCGTGTGCATTCCGTATTTTGCGGAACAGCTGGCCCCTAATAGAACAGTTCTATCCTTGTCTGTAATGAGGACAATAATAGGACATGTGGTCTTAGTTTGCGGAACGGACATACGGAAACGGAATGCACAAGGAGTAACTGGGGTTTTGTTTTGTTTTTGGGGACCTATTGAAATGAATGGTTCCGCGTACGGTACACAAAAACCACTCACTGCTAATGAGAATTTGAACGCAATAATTAGCAATAATCTGGCAGTGTAATACTACCGCCGATTATGAACAAGCAAACGCTCTTTCATCGGGCAATTGGAACCTTTCAACAGGTTTAAAAATCATTGTTTGTCAGTAGTCAGTATGAGGATGAACGATGGCATAGCGATCGCCTTTTCCCATACTCTGGAGGATTTCGCTGCATGTAATAGCAGCAGTCTACTCCACCAACGAGCAAGCGATTGCCGGAATGGCACGCTTACCTCCTGACAATCGCCGCACTGTTGTATTAGGCCTCATGCACATGGTCGTTGTCGGCCATGGCCTGTATTGCCGCCCGCAATATGTGGGCACTGGCCGTGTGCTCCCTGGATCACGGATGCGGACCCATTCACTTGAATGGGTCCGCAATCCGAAGCTGCAGTGCAGAACGGAGGCACTGCAGAATGGTTCCATGGGGTTTCTCTCCGGGCCTCCGCACCACAAAAAGAAAGAATTTGAATATTTTTTTACGGTGCAGACGGATCACGGATCCATTCAAGTTAAATGGGTCTCGATCCGTCCCGGCTGCTGCACGGATGTTGTGGTACGACTGCAAATGGCGTGCCTACAGCTCTGAGCACATGGCTTTGTTCTGTGCACATGGCCTTACTGAGAGCACAAGAAGGGTTAATAATATAATAATTGTACTAATTACTTTGATTTGTTTACAGCAAAATATTAATTTCTGAAAAATGAGTTTTGCTGAAGCACATCTTATATAGACGGATAATGTTAGCCTATGAAAGATAATTACATTAGTTTCTAGTAAATAAAAATAAAGTAATTAACCTTTCAGCGCAACGAAGAATGCAAATAATTTATGACATTCAGATTAGGTTTTGGGAGATGTGTAGAGATGAGCAAAACTCGTTATGGGTCCGATTCGATCGAATCGACCGTCAGATTAAATCTGGTCCAAATCAAAAGTGCCCCAAAAGCCCTGTAAAGTCATGTATGACACCCTGAGACACTGTATCCAACCCCTTTCAACTCTTTAATGCCAAGACAACATTGGTAATGTCAAAGTGACAGAAACATATACAGCAACGGGTAAACGGATGGGAGCTGGGAATAACGTGCTGCACTGTCCTGTCCGATTTTTTATGTTTGACACAGAACAATATTCCAGTTTTGGCGGTAATATTAGGTAGATGCAAAATGATGAATGATGTCACACTCTATTAACACAAGGCTTGAAGAACTATTGAAGAAGATTTGTGAATGATGTGATGAAGATTGGTTATTCACAAATGTGAGAAATTGAATTGCATATTTGCAGCAGCAGCGCTCACAGCAATGGCTGCCTGTGCCTGCCTAAGTAACACACTGACACTGGCTGAGGCTGACACCTCTAAAATCTATCAGTTTATGGTAAAACCATCTATTCTCTCCTCACTATGACACACTTACCATCATTAAACTATCAATATTCTGTGTTTTACGAACTCTCAGTAGGAAAATAAAAAAAAAAATGTGATGTGGACTCCTTATCTGCAGGACTACTCATGTATTAAAGCAGATAACAGTCCAAGATCGTGGTGACAGATTCCCTTTAAATAACCCTCCCCTACCCCCCACAAACAGAGGGACCTTTCAAGGGAAGCATACTTACCTGCTCCCTTGATGCTCAGTTCCAGTTCTATGGGTCCCAACTACGAAGACGAGTAATTGATTAGACAGCGCAATCTGCTGCCGGCAAACCACCAGTTAGGTGCCTACACAACGTTGAACAAGCGGGTAATCAGTGGTGCCTTTCTTATGAATGTTCGTTAGTGATTATCTGTCGGGTTCTCAGCCCGTGTAAAGAGCCCTTAACTCGTGTAGATTTTGCAGCGCAGTTAGGCCTCATGCACATGACTAAATTTTTGGTCCGTGTCCAATCTGCTTGAACATGTTACGTCCATTCATTTGTGACCGGTGCGACAAACAATGGCTGCCCCACTTGTGATTTGCATGACTGAATAGCAGCATGCAGTGGTTCGTTTTTTTGTGGTTGAGGATATGTCTGGTGTCGATATTTATCGAACACTTTGTATGGAGAAATTGTTTAGTCGCAAAGAAGTGTGTATGAATGGATAGAGAAGTTCAAGGAAGGCCACATAAGTGTCAGCCATGAAGAAGGAGTCGAACCTCAGCTGAATCTGTTGGATAGATGAGTGACAGTGGACTGACAGAGATCAAAGATTCATTGAGGTGACGACAGCGGGGCATTCATGGCTCGCAGCGCAGCCTAAAACATGTTTTAATGAGGGAATATGAAATCTTGTTGACAGATGGACGGAGTGTATTGAAAAGCGAAAGTGAATTATTTGTCTCTTCTGAAAGTGGATTAAAATAAATTATTCAGCCGAGGTGCAGATTATTTTTGGCTTACCCTTGTAAAACAGACAAGTGTGAACATACCCTTAGGACTCATCCTCAGGTGAAGCCAAGATACCCTAGCTCTGTGCTGGATGTCACATTAAACCATACATCATCATGCAAGTGATTGGCCAAAATTTGCAACTTTTTATGCTACAAAACTGGTGAAAAGCGGTTGATAAATTTCTCCCATATTCTTTATTTGTAAACTCTGTTGATGTAATGTCACAATATCGCCGTCTTTATTGATAAACTGTATTCTCTCTTGATGATGTCACAATAGCCTCGGCCTTCCTTTGTTAGCTTTTATCCTGTTGTGATAATGTCACAGTAGTCATTGTCCTTGTACAGTGCCTAGACTGTTTTCTGTAGTGATAATGTCACAACCGCCCATGTCTCCTTTTAAAGAGACACTTCCATCAGAAAGGAGTATTTTTTTTTTAACTCAGTATTCATAGAAAACACATTTTATTGAGAATTTTTGGCAGTTTTTCCATTGAAAATTAAATACAAAATATTGTTCGCCTGTAGTAGTCACTAGAAATGATGAGACCTCCTATACAGATAGGTATTCTATTATCTGTTTGCAGCTGCTGTGAGGGGAAGATGCTATGTGCAAATCCATATGTAAATGAGCAGTTTTAAGGGCACCTTTATACCTACTGCTTCCTCTGCCAAGCTCTCCTTCTACCAGGATCCTCCTGCACTATCTTGCATGGCACTTTCAATCCGGAAGGAGACGGAGGGGCGGACAGAGGAATCAAGAGGAGGGTGCACAGCGTGGCTTGGGTTGAAACTAGAATGGAGTGGGTAAAAGGAGGTTCTCCCCTTTACTCTCAATGTGCCTAACCCCAACCCTAATACTAACTCTAACACTAATACTAACCGCTAAACTTAAAGGGGTTATCCAACCCCTATAATGCCCCCTTTAATGCCCGGGCCCCTCGCACAGGTTGTACTTACCTTGCATTGCGGAACCCGCGTCGCTTCTGATGCCCGCGCGGCCGCTGCTGCTTCGCTGCTGCAGGCCTGCTATTGTCAATCCTTTTGACATAAGCTTCTCTCCGGAGGTGTCTGGCTTCCTTTCATTCACAACACTTTCTTGCTCAGCCAAGTACACATGTGTATGGAAGGGATCGAGAGAGATAGTTGTCGGCTGAATGACCAACAGTTATCTTGTGTATGTCCAGTTTAGGCCTCATTCACATCTCTATTAGGAGATCCAGCAGGCTGTCCTGGCACAGAGCAGCATGCAATGGTTTTTGTCCAGCCGACAACCAGCATTTCCACCGGATCAGGCAGGCAGATTTCCTTAATGGATATGTGAACGTAGCCTTTCTTGTAATATATTGTGTTAGGTGTTAGCTTGTTGACTGTCTGTTACCAACATAGGTCCCAATTAAGAAGGCTGATTAAAGGAGTTGTCCAGCCGTTAATATTGCTGACCTATCTTCGGGATAGGTCAGCAATATCTGATCGGTGGGGGTCCGACACCCGGCACCCTTGGTGATCAGCTGTGAGACGAGGAAGCAGTGCTCCATGCGAGCACCATTTCCTGGTCATTCACTTGAATGGAGCGAGTACTTGTAATTACATTTGTTTCTGAGATGAAGTGCATTGTAATGAAGAGGAAGTGGCGCTCACATGGAGAGCCGCCTCCTCTTCAAACAGTTGATTGGTGGGGGTGCCAGAGTCAAACTTCCCACGATCAGATATTGATCAGCTATCATGAAGATAGTAAAAAATATTTGTGAAAACAGCAACAATGTCCCTTATAGACTTTCTCTCAAGAATGCCTCAACCTGTCATCAACTATAGATATTCCGGTTGCTCCATGTACGATACCAAGTAGAGTAGACGGCAGCATGTCCTTCAAGGTTTCTTTATTCAAATTGGGTCCATAAAAATGTACAAAAAGTGCCAAAGATAGTGCAACGTTTCGACTATATCATCAAGCAAGGAAAAAGACCATGATATAGTCGAAACGTTGCTCTATCTTTGGCACTTTTTGTACATTTTTACGGACTCAATTTGAATAAAGAAACCTTGAAGGACATGCTGCCGTCTACTCTACTTGGTATCCTGAAGATAGGTTATGAATATTAACGGCTGGGCAACCCCTATAACCAAATATGTGGTTATAAGGAAAAATGTACCACTGATACATATACTGTATTACTTGTTACTGTTGTCTAGAAGGAAATACTAGGTCCCTATAGAACTTTCCTACAACCCGGCTGCATACTCCTCCAGCTGACGAGAGGTAGCGCCAAGGATCTGTAATCTAATAGTATTATTACAGACATACATGTACTGGGAAGGTACACCTTCATCCTCGAAATATGAGCCGTTGTTTTTAAGGGAAACATTAATTGCTCTACATTTCACATCTCTTGTGTAACCTCACTAATGTTTGATCTCTTACATATTAGTTGGGAAACATATAACCATAATTACAATCCTTTGCCTATAATCACTAATGCAGTCAGGATGTGTAAAAGCCAGAACATTTTTTTGAATTTTTTTAAACAGATCACTTACTGCTGTTTTCTAGTTTTTTTGTGACTTTTCTTTATTGTCTTCGGCTTACAAAACCAGATGTAATAACCACAATTGTTTTTACATTCAGTACTGCTTTCCTATAGCATTAACTGTAGAAATATTTCCCAAAACTGTTAATATATGGTAAGAGTCTCATCTATGGAGGTCAGGCGGCTAAGGTGGGATGTTATCCCACATCCATAGCCATATCTCAGCTGAAATGAATGGGAAATCCAAAACTACTCTCACCAGGCTATCATCTTGTCGATGTCATAAAAGTTTTTTGCTGGAAAACCTATTAATGGTTTCACATTTAAAGAGAAACGTCAACATGATGACATCCAGGATCAAACTGTGCCTGAGGATCCTCTGCTGGGCCCAGGCTCTGAGAAAACCTTGGCCTCCAAACGTCCAGAAAAAAGGTCCACAGGTGACTTTAGATCTAATCTACTAGGGTCTATTTCTTATGGGTCGACTCACAAGTCATCAATTGCCCTAAGTATATGTGGTAATAACTGCAAAGTTTACGTACCAACTAAAAGTCCTGAAGACCTGCACCTGCTTTATATAAAGGATAGTTTACTTTATTGGGCCCAAGGAACCTCAGTCTGACACTGGAGACATGAGTTTAGATATATGAAAATAATATGAGTAACATAGTTGATAAGGTTGTAAAAAGACACAGGTCCATCAAGACCAACCTCTGATTCTACAGCATTTATCCAGAAGAAGGCCCTCTTGTCATGGTTACAGGCCTAGGTATGAAAAGATCATTAGGCCTCATACACACAACCGTGTCTTGCTGTCCCCAAATTGCAAGACACGGATCCCGGCCATGTGTATTCCGACAATTTTTTTTTACTGCTTCACAAATGTCCTATCGTTGTCCACAAACAGACAAGAATAGGACACGTTCTATCTTTTTTACTGCACCGCTTTGCCCATTGAAATGAATGAGTCTGGATCCAATCTGCAAAAAATCTGGATTGGATTCAGATCCAACATACGGTTGTCTGCATGAGGCCTTAGAAAGAACTCTATACTGTTCATTCATAGATTTGTCAATTTTTTGTAGGTCAACTCTAAGCCATCTTTTTTTCCAAGCTAAATAACCCCAAGTTTGTTAACCTGTCTTGATACTGCAATCCGCCCATTCCTCTGCACCCACTCTAGTTCAGCTATGTCCTTCTTATACACAGGCGCCCAAAATTGTGCACAATATTCCAATTTGTATAGAGGCAAAACTATGGGGGTCATTTATTAAGAGAGGCGTTTTAGACGCAGGTTTTAATAACCCCTGCACTGCCGGTGGATCCGCCAAAGTTATGTAGAGGCGCAGGCCTCTACATAACTTTGGATCATCCACCGCCAGTCTGAATGTAAGCCACCTTCTTTGCTGGCTTAAATTTAAACCATTTTCTACTCCTAAAACGCCTAGGTGTAGAAAATAGTAAATGATATGGACCTACCGGCCCTTCACTGCCCATGCCACACCCTTTTTTTTAGACATAGTGTGAGCAGGGAAACGTTGCTTTGCCTCTTTTGATGCATACTATTATGTTATGAGCCTTGGCTGCAGCTACTTGGCACTGGTTGCTAATGCTAGGTTTACTGTCTAGCAGGGGCATACAAGTGCTTTTCAGGGGCATACAAGTGTTTTACCATTTTATACATAACTGGACATATTTCCGTTGAGATCATTTTGTTGATAAATTTTATCAGGATTGACGGGGGTTACTTTCCAGAGAACACTAATAAAAACCTAAAAATGAAGATGTTATAAAACACATAAAAATAGACTGGACTTTCTATCCTAAACATTGACATTGATTTTAAAGGCAGCGGGTGGCTATGTTATACACCAGGGGTCAGCAACCTTCGGCACTCCAGCTGTTGTGAAACTATAAATCCCAGCATGCTCCATTCATTTCTATAAGAGTTCTGAAAAGAGCAGAGCCATTATGCATGATGGAAGTTGTAGTTTTACAACAACTGGAGTGCCGGAGGTTGCCTACCCCTGTTATACACGTTACACCTCAGTCTACTCAGCCTGTCCTGCAAATGTGTAATCTCTGCCCTTAGCTCTTGTTTGATCTGTAAATATGTTGCAATTAGGTAACATTTAAAAAAACTAAAATGTGCAAACATCCAAATGCCCAAAGTCCAAAACACCAGTGGAAATCCAAATGTCCTAAAAAGAAGAAGCGGGCAGATGTTATTTTATGTGCTTTTATACAGACAGAGGAAGATGTTCTATTGCTTTACTTACTTTACTTTAAACAGCTCTGAATAAGGCTACGTCCACATCTGCAGCAGACATTCAGGTATTCTGTTCTGGCAGAGGAACAGAATATTGCAATCTCTATTTTACTGCGATTTCACTATAACGGAGGCGGCCGGCATTCTGAATGCTGCTTGCATTATAGTGAAATGAATGGGATCTGGGACTGGTGGTGTCCGGCTAAGCCGTGTACAGCAATTCTGGTTTTCTGTTCCCCTGCCGGAAATGAATACTGGAATACCTGCCACAGATGTGGATGTAGACTAAGAATAACATCTTGTGTTTAACAGGGTTTTCAAGGTTTAGAAGAAAGAGTCTACATTGTTTTCTAAAAGTGATGAGACACTTGTCTGTAGGTTGTGATCAGGGGCAGACTGGGAACTTAAAGCGGCCCTGGAAAAAAACTAAAAGTGGCCCCATGTTGTAGACAAGTCCAAACGGACAAATGCTCCACAGAAAAGGAGGTTACAAGGTCAAGAATCTACCGGGCCGTGCACTGGAGTCAGTCAGCAAGGTATTGTGCAAGTTTATTGCCGAAAGACCTTACTGCTGTGAGAGGGAATATTGCTGACACATTCTTTCACACCTTGGGATGGTTTGAACAACCATATCTTAAATCTGTACCCCTCAGCCTGGGAATTGCAGAAGTCTACTAGGTACCTCATTGCATTCCTGAGGTTCTGCAAAGAGACTTTAGAGGGAGACAGAAGGAGTACTACAACCCTCATTATTGCTGCTATCCAAATGCTTCCATTAGGTAATAACTGCACTGGTACATGCTTTTGAATGGTACCTTGTCATTACTGGATGCATTACTACTCCCATTTTGCACTTAAGTAAAGAAAGACTTTATCTATTGCATCCGACTGGCCTGGTTTCTGACTCCACCTTTCACCTTACCTACTCTCCTGCCTTGCACTCAAACACCCAACACCAAGTGCACCCCAACTACCACCAGGCAGGAGCCCCAACTTCAGGGGGAGTCACAAGGGTAAAAAGGCTGCGCCCTCCAGTGACTGCATAGCTTTATGGAATGCCAACGTGGGGAGTGCCACTGTGATCCATGACTGCCACTGCCACCCTCACAGCAACTTCCACTCCCATCATCCACGCACTGCCTACAGAGTCAATGCACATACATTTACTGCTGTGGATTTGTATGCAGCAAATTTGTTTGCTCTTCTGTATAAGCTACTTACAGATTTTCCCAGGGGCGTAGCTATAGGGGGTGCAGAGGTAGCAGTCGCTACCGGGCCCAAGAGCCTGAGGGGGCCCAAAGACCCTTGTGCCACATAAGAAGACACCAGCATTATAGAAAGTGCATGATGGTTAAGGTAAACATCTGGCTGAAGGGAAGGGGTTAGGTCAGGAATTTGGCATTGGGGGGGAATGGCATTTCAATTCTTGCATCAGGCAGCACGAAGACTATGTGCTCCCCTGCCCCTTGCCATAAAGCACTGAGGGAAGGGGGGCCCAAGCTGAAATCTTGCACCAGGGCCCATGAGCCTTTAGCTACGCCCCTGGATTTTCCCATGGATGTTCAGTGGATTTTTCTTCCACAAATTACGTCCCATGTGGACGTTTACTAAAGGAGAGGAGCTGTAGTGGTTTGTTGTTACCCAGCTTCCATAGAGACAGATATTGGTAGGGTGACTCAACTTACATTTACTGGTGGGTGATTCCTGATCTTGGGGGAAAATGCTCTTTTTTACTGATGATTAATCAAGTGCAATATTAGATCTAGCTATAACCAGTGACCGCTGCTAAGCTGTAGAGTTTAAGTCTAACATTATGCTATGCTTTACACTGCAGCACTGCTTATTCAGATTAGTTTCTGTGGTGTGAGCAGTGCAGCACATACAAGAAAATTGTAAACCACAAGAAGCTAAACTATGGGCAAGTGAAATAAGATTATCCAGTAATGACCACAGATTTGCTTTGGCAGCTAGGAAGATCATGGGGATGTGATTTACGCACAAGGCCAACTGTGAAACAAGTGATAAAGTATTTCACTGATATTCCTCACATCACACACATTATATCTAATAAAGTTGTCTATTACTGTACATATTGTCACATAGTTTCTGTATTTTAATGACCATGGAAGATGTTTTTGAAAAATATTTTCTTGTGCCTTCAAAGTCTATAGCTTCAAGTCCCTGGGATTACAAGGTTAAACCGAGTCAACAAGGTTCCTAAATCCATTTTCCACGCTTGGGGTATTTTGGAGGTTGACTGCAAAGGCTCTCGCTGCAGAAGTGATTGACCTATGACCATCTTTTGTCTCTCCGGGCAGGAGGTCACAGGGCCTCAGTACATGTCAAAAAAATAAGTCCTAAACTATCACAGTGGCCATTTGAAAGCAGTGGAGGGGGACAATGTTATTGCACATTTATTATGTAGGAAAAAACCTTTTTGGTGAAAAGGTAATCTATACAGTATTAAGGCCTAGAAATATATCAGCATAAAATGTGTGTTAAACCTATTGTTATATTACATTGATGTGCATTGCTGCCTGGCATTGGGCACACATTGATACAGAGTAAGGGCTCGTTCACATCAGCGTTATGCTTTCCGTTTGTGTTTTCCGTTATAACATGGTTATAACGGAAAATAACGGAAACCATAAGACGGAAGTCAAAACGGAAGCCTTTAGAGGCTTCCGTTTTGATCCGTCATAATAGAAGCCTATGAGAATCATAACGGATCCGTCTGAGTTCCGTTATGCTGAACGGAAAACAAAGTCCTGTCGACAGGACTTTGTTTTCCGTTCAGCATAACGGAACTCAGACGGATCCGTTATGATTCTCATAGGCTTCTATTATGACGGATCAAAACGGAAGCCTCTAAAGGCTTCCGTTTTGACTTCCGTCTTATGGTTTCCGTTATTTTCCGTTATAACCATGTTATAACGGAAAACACAAACGGAAAGCATAACGCTGATGTGAACGAGCCCTAAGAAGACAATTGGGACCCATTTTGTAAATACATTTTTATTCTTTTTTTTTTTTTTTTTTACCTAGCAGGTGTACTTGTGTTTTTCTTAGGCCCATAGAATAAGTTTGTGGCGAGATGTGGTCAATTTCTCTCTGTCGGTAACACTAGTTTTGTCACCGTACATATATTATACTCAGCAAAAGTGTGAGTGAGGTGCACCGTGATGCTCGTCATAGCACATTTTATACTTGTGTTGTTGTTTTCCAGTATTGAGATCCGGCAGAGTATCTCAATACCGGAAAAATTGTTTCTGTTTAGTTCTTATATATTCTGAATGTAAAGAGAATGAGATCCATTCAGGATGCATCAGGATGTCTTGTGTTTCGGCAGCAATCCGGCAACCTTAGCTTGCAGCAGTTTTGTGTCCGGTCACAAAACGGAAAAGGAGCCTAAAAAAACTGATGAATGTATTTAGTGATGGATCTGTTTTTTCTGTTTTGATTACACACAACCGCATCCTAACGGAATGGATGCATCCTGATGTGCAAAATCAAAACGGTTCCTCTGCCGCATATCAATACCGGAACTAACAACACAAGTGTAAAAGTAGCCTGAGTCATGATTAAGGACTAATGTCTGGAAAGCGTTGACTAGGGGTTCCTCCAGCTTCACATTTTTCTTCAGTTCCACCAGTATTGCTTGGATGATGTTTTTAAAGGACTGAAATTAAGACTTACCGTATTTTTCGCTTTATAAGACGCACTTTTTCCCCCCAAAAGTAGGGGGAAAATTATGGTGTGTCTTATAAAGTGAATACAAGTGAGCGCTCACTTGTATGTTTTAGCTGCGGCACCCCCATCATGGGGGGGGGCACAGTGGGCTGTTCTGGGGTCTGATGGGGGCACACTGGGCTGTTCTGAGGTCTGATGGGGGCACACTGGGCTGTTCTGAGGTCTGATGGGGGCACACTGGGCTGTTCTGAGGTCTGATGGGGGCACACTGGGCTTTTCTGAGGTCTGATGGGGCACACTGGACTGTTCTGAGGTCTGATGGGGCACAATGGACTGATCTGAGGTCTGATGGGGCATACTGGGCTGTTCTGAGGTCTGATGGGGGCACACTGGGCTGTTCTGAGGTCTGATGGGGGCACACTGGGCTGATCTGAGGTCTGATGGGGGCACACTGGGCTGATCTGAGGTCTGATGGGGACACACAGGGCTGTTCTGAGGTCTGATGGGGGCACACTGGGCTGTTCTGAGGTCTGATGGGGGCATACTGGACTGTTCTGAGGTCTGATGGGGACACACTGGACTGTTCTGAGGTCTGATGGGGGCACACTGGGCTGTTCTTAGGCCTGATGGGTGGACAGTGGGCTGTTCTGAGGTCTGATGGGGGCACACTGGGCTGTTCTTAGGCCTGATGGGTGGACAGTGGGCTGTTCTGAGGTCTGATGGGGGCACACTGGGCTGTTCTGAGGTCTGATGGGGACACACTGGGCTGTTCTGAGGTCTGATGGGGGCACACTGGGCTGATGGGGGTCTGATGTGATGTCCTGAAATTTATGGGGGGTCTGATATGAGGTCTGATGAAAAATATTTTTTTCTCATTTTCCTACTCTAAAATCTGGGGTGCGTCTTATCGTCGGGTGTGTCTTATAAAGCGAGAAATACGGTAACTGTGTTGTGAAGAGGATCTTCTGAGGTCTTGTGGACCTAACTCACACTTTGCTTTCTTTGGAAACTTGTTTGTCCTTGCACAGTGAGGTGAGCTGATCAAATAACTTTTTATACATATACTGTATATATCCTACTCAGTTGGTATCACTGTCAGGGGCCCCAGCAAGTTGAGGACCTGATACCCACCGCACTATAACTGCGACTTTCAATAGACACAACATGGTGCTCTTCATTAGTATTCTGTTACCACTCCCACCTGGACCCACTGAATAAATGGCATGGGCTGCTAAAAGATCATATTACCCCCAATTATTCAAAGTATCACAGCCGTGTTCAGGGTTCCCACAGAGTAACGTACATGATGAAGGTTTGTGGAGACAATAGGTGAATTAAAGGACCTTATTATTTGCCCCTATATTTCTAATAGCGGCCCTGTATACAGACTGCTGATTATTGGCTGGATCTGTCAAATCTACTTCAGTTTTAGTCGTTTTTTGTACTTTTTTTCTTATATGTAAGGATGTAAGGATCCTTATAGCAGAAATTTATATATCTGAAGCTGAAACTTTAATTGCACAATGCAGAAGAAGAAATCAACCATCTCTACGACTAATAAACTCATCAGTAATGACCGTCATCATCATGAAAATTGGCTTATTTTTACCCATATGACTAATGTTACAGAATAGTTTTTAACCTTTTGCTTCTGTTGTTGTAATCATATTCTGTATGTGCAGGAATAGCTGATATATACTCACTGGTACCCACGACCTGATGCCTTATGCTGGGTAAATCTGTCACACTGGAATTCTTGCTGTTCAGAGGCTGCTGGGAGCGTTCCTGAATAGAAGTATCTATAGTGGTCAGCAGAGGCAAGACAAATTCAATTCACAGGAAAGTTGGCAGCTGGGAACCGGAGAGATCCCTCTGCACTTTACTGTTTTGTGTAAGTGTTGACCCCCAGGGTCAAAAGTTCCCCGTAGACCCCTGCCAATCAAGCGGGACCAATGACATTTTCCCAGAGGTCCCAGAAAAACAGAGCAGGTGCCAAGCTAGCACCATGTCCTGCAGACAGGGTGACAAGTTGACCCTGGACATTTTGGTTGGATTCTGTATACTATTGTAAACACGTGCTGTGAGGCTGAATGTGTCATTACGGTAATTGGTGGGATGAGGGAATCAGAATATTTAATGTCCTTGGAATAAGTCAGTTGTAGAAGTTGTCATTATATTAACTTTGCGTTATTTATATATCAGAGGTATATGAAGAATGATTAGAGTTCTAGAGAAAAAAATCCAAATGCACACCACCCTCTTCCTCCTCTTATTCATGTTGTGCAAGGGGAGGTTGGTTCCTCTTCTTTAACCCCTTCAACCCCGGGCCTGTTTTCACCGTTCTGCCCAGGCCATTTTTTGCAAATCTGACATGTTCACTTTATGTGGTAATAACTTTGGAATGCTTTTACTTATCCAGGCTATTTTGAGAATGTTTTCTCATCACATATTGTGCTTCACGACAGTAGTAAATTTGTGGCAAAATATTTCATTTTTGTTTAAAAAAAAATTCCAAATTTACCGAAAATTTAGAAAAATTAGCAAATTTCCAAATTTCAATTTCTCTACTTTCAAAACATGTAGTAATACCTCCAAAAATAGTTATTATTTTACATTCCCCATATGTCTACTTTATGTTGGCATCATTTTATAAATGTCATTTTACTTTTTTAGGACGTTAGAAGGCTTAGAAGTTTAGAAGCCATTTTTCAAATTTTCAACAAAATTTCCAAAACCATTTTTTTAAGCACCAATTCAGATATAAAGTGATTTTGAGGGGTTTACGTAATGGAAAACACCCATAAATGATCCCAGTTTAGAAACTACACCCCTCAAATTATAAACAACTGATGTTACAAACTTTGTTAACCCTTGAAGTGTTCCACAAGAATTAAAGGAAAATGGAGGTGAAATTTCAAAATTTCACTTTTTTGGTAGATTATTTATGTTAATAATTTTTTTCTTGCAACACAGCAAGGGTTAACAGCAAACTAAATCTCAATATACATTGCTCTGATTCTGCAGTTTACAGAAATACCCCATATGTGGTGTTAAATGTCTCTATGGGTTTGTGGCCAGAAGTCAGAAGGAAAGGAGTGCTATACGAATTTTGGAGGTAGATTTTGCTAAAATTTTTAGGCACCATTTTGTAATTGAGAGACCCCGACGTTCCCCTACAGTGGAAACCCTTAAAAAGTGACCCCGTTTTGGAAACTATACCCTTCAAAGAATATATTAAGGGGGGTACTGACCACTTTGACCCCCTAAGCGTTTTACGGAATTTGGAAACACTTAGCTGTGAAAATGAAAAGTTTCATTTCTTCCAATAAAATGCTGCTTTAGCCCCAAAGTTTTTCATTTTCACAAGGGGTAACAGGAGAAAAGCACCCCATAATTTGTTCTCCATTTTCTCCTGAATACGGCAACACCCCATATGTGGTGGTAAACTGCTGTGGGGGCCCATGGCAGGACTCAGAACAGAAGGAGCGCCAGATGGATTTTGCAGCACAGATTTTGATGGATTGGTTTGCGGGAGCCATTGATTTTTATTTTTTTGAGTTATTGTCTTATGTGGGGGCTCATTTTTTGCGGGATGAGGTGATGTTTTCATTGGTACCATTTTGGGGTACATAAGACTTTTTGATCGCTTAGTATTACACTTTTTGTGAGTCAAGGTGAAAAAAATAGCTGTTTTGGCATAGTTTTTAAAAAAATTTTTTACAGCATTCACCTGAGGGGACAAATCATGTGATATTTTTATAGAGCAGGTGGTTACGGACGCGGCGATACCCAATATGTCTACCATTTTTATTTTTGATAAATTTTACACTTTAGCTGCATTTTTGAACAGAATTAAATCTTGTTTTTGTGCTGCCATTTTCTGAGAGCCATATTTTTTTTATTTTTCTCGCGATTGTCTTAGGTAGGGTCTCATATTTTGCAGGACAAGATGACGGTTTTGGTACCATTTTGGGTTAAATATGCCTTTTTGATCGCCTGCTATTACACTTTTTGTGATCTTTTTGTGGATCTCACAGGCTGTCGTAGATAGCAGCCGGATGCCTAAGGAAGGCATCCGGCTGCTATCTAAACCATCGGGTCCCCGTCACAGCAGCGCGGGGACCCGATGGACACCCCTTCCCACCTCCTGCATCGCATGTGCCACAGTCAGCGCTGAAGGGTTAATGCACCGGCATCGGTGTTTTCACGCCGCCGCTGATCAGGCGGGTACAGCTCCTGCACCCACCCGATCAGCGCGCCGTAGCACTACGGTGCTGGTCGGGAAGTCACTTCCCGCAGTGCCGTACATGTACGGCGCTGGACGGGAAGGGGTTAAAGAGGTTGTCCGAGACTTTCATATTGATGGACTATCCACAGGATAGAAAAAAGAGGACTGGACAGCACACCTAGTTCGATGAGCAATGGGTGCATGTCTTCGGGGGACTGGTAAGTTCACCCACAGGGATCAGATGATCAGGAATAGTGGAAAAAAATCGGGTTGAGACAGCACCTCCAAGTTATTCCAGCTACAAGCTTTATTCCAGATACAACGTTTTGGCCAGTAAAGCCTTTTTCAAGCAGGTGGTGGAATGGGATTGGATGTGAGGTCTGAAGGAGAGGGCAGAATCCAAGGTCACTCCAAGGCAGCGGACTCGGTTGTCCGGGAAGAGTGTGCAGCCATTGATCGTGATAGATAGGTCTACTGGGAGGGTTGAGCAAGATGGGGGAAAGATGATAAAGTTGGTTAATGCCAATATCCCTGTTGGTCATGGGTACAAAAAAAGTGACTGATACCTGGTGTACAATGGGATACTTACCTCCTTAGGTAACTATGCATTCATAGTTTTCAACTTTCTTATCTTGCTCATAGAGGTAAGGGGCATACAATGGCTTGCTTTCATAGGGCATCGACCAGAAGCTAAGCACAGGTTTTATGGAACAAAATGAAAACTTTGTTGGGTACGTTTTATCTTGTCTTGCCAATGTAGAGGTCTGTAGGACTCTGTTCCTTCTCTGGTTTGACAAAGTTTTTATATTAAATGCCTGCAATATGAAAGACTTCAGTTATTAGTCAATAGACAAAGGTAAGAACAATAGATAGCGATACAATAATGGCAGAACCATGACCCAGTTCACTTCACAGAACAATGTTTCTGATCCCTCTCTAATGTTCCTACTGAAGGGATCTCTGCAGAATTAAATAGACAATTTGATAAATAGACCTTCAGTATTATTCCTTGTGTAAATTGTTGATATTTTGTGACTCGTAGTGATGTGCACTGGTCTCTCTGTGTGGTGACATCCACTTCAAAGATTTGTTTTTCATATTATTTTATTTTATTGAATTGATTTCATTGTAAGGACACAAGTCAAATTTCTGAGACTGAAAATCAGTTCCATTCATCTGAATGGGGTTGTTTTGTTGGGAACCACACGGATTTCTGCAAAACCCATGTAGATGAATGGAACCAAGTTTCAGTCGCATACATTTCTTCAACAAAATCTTCCACATGTGGAGGAACCCTATCTTACCCACTGGTATTCCAGTCTTTGGATATTGATGGGTGACCCAGTTATATCACTACTATTCATGTTCAGGTTTTGTACTTGCATTCAGGGGTGCACCTAGCCTTTCTGCTGCCTGAGGCGAAAACGGAAAGCGCCACACCCCCCCATGCCAATTTCTTTACCTAACCCCTTTGCCACAATGAAAGTGCTCATTGCCCATGGCCTTTCCACTGCCCCCCTCTTGCCCCTACCTGGTGCTGCCTATGGCAATCACCTCACCGGGCTTCATTGCTGGTACACCCCTGCTTGCATTGACATCATTTGATTAAAACCTGCACTAGACATCAACAGAAACCATTTAAGCCGAACATTTGCACTAAAGCAACAATGAGGCAGATGTAAAGAGGGCCTTTCACCACTCCTGACATGCCTGTTTTAATAGCTCCATGCATTCCCCATGTACTAACAATTCTGGAACATCTATTCTTATGGCTCTATGATGTACCATTCCTTTATTATTTGCACTAGAAGTTATGAATGAATTGCTATTTGCCTTCAGTAAGGGAACAGAGGGGAGGTAACAAGTTGGGGGTGTGTACCTGCACAGACTCATTCTATCCAATCAGTGCTGCCATGTTCATGTGTGCAGGTACACACCCCAAACTTGTTACCTCCCCTCTGTTCCCTTACTGAGGGCTAAAAGCAATTCAATTATAACTTCTAGTAGAAATAATAAAGGAATGGCACAACATAGAGACATAAGAATAGATGTTCCAGAATTGTTAGTACGTGGGGAATGCATGAAGCTATTAAAATAGGCATGTCAGGAGTGGTGAAAGGTCCTCTTTAATAATTCTACAGGTGCTGTAAAATGAGAATGGCTGTCTAGACATGAACCAAATTTAGTGGCTCATTCTGGGTGAAAAGTTTGGTGCCTGGCTAGATTATTTTGTCTACTTCCATACCAACTATTGGTTGGCTTACGCTGAGTCAGAATTTTATGTAAGAATGGTGGCACAAAATGTAGATTTTTAGACCATGCCCGTTACATTCAGATCATTTCTCTAAAGATGTGTCAAATTTGTGTCACATTTTGGCACAATTTACACCAACATCTATTTGCACTCACGTTAGTAAGTGTGGACATTATCTTGTGATGATTAAATTTGGAAAATGAAATTCTTAATATGTCAGTTCAGTATCTTATTCTAGATCTCAGCCTCTGATTTTAGCAGTCTTATCACATTTAATACTTTCTTAAGGCCCTTTTATGCAAAGAGATATCTTTCAGTCAAAGAGAATCCTCTCTCTAGCTCCACCTTCTGGAAGTGGCTCCCTATGAGTCAAAGTCTGACTTTTTAACTAGCCTTGGAACATGACAAGGGAAAATAGACAGCTGTTTTGGGGTGCTTACTCCTCATCAGTACAGAGTATGATTCTGGCTGGCAGAGTGTGATGCCTTGAACACAGCTTTGGCAGTTTGCTGGCTCTCCTAAGCTGTGTTCAAGGCACCCCAAAACAGATGTCTACGGATGGCTATCTGGTTTGGCTATTTTCCCTTGTCGTGTTCCAAGACTTGTTAAAAAGTAAGACTTTGACTTCCAGAACATGTGGCTAGTAATGGTTCTCTTTCCCTGGGAGATACCTTTTTGCTTATTTTTTGTTCCATGGAGCATTGCCAGTAAGTCTTCATACACAGCCTGTCTCTTTAAGGAGACTCAGCACCTTGTCTAAGCTTAAAGGGGTTTTTCGGAATAGGTCATCAGTATCTGATCAGTGGAGTTCAGGGACCATCGCCAATCAGCTGTTTCAGAAGGCACTGGCGATCCTGTGAGCGCCTTGGCTTTCTCTGTGCTCACCAAGCACAAACAGCTGATCGGCGGGGGTAATCGGTGTCGGACCCCACCGATCAGATACTGATGACCTATGCTGAGGATAAGTCATCAGTATCAAAATCCTGGAAAACACCTTTAAGGCCTTTTTAATTGGCTGAACCAGGGTTCATAAGAATGCTAATCCTTGATTATTGGTCCATGTAAACATGCCAGCAATCAACTAACAAAAGAGCAAGTGCAGGCCTAAAAATCATTGTCATCCGCGTAACATATCGTCATGTTACCAGGGGATGTGCTGCTGACAATACACAAAGCATATGTGAACGATCAGTCCCCTCAGAGTTTACACTGGGCAATGCATTAAGCACTGATAGACTTGTTATATCGCCAATCGGCTCTTGTCATGGCCATGTATCAGCTGATGTAGAAGGTCCCCTGCTTTTTTCATCCAAATCCAGGATTTTATCCAAAAAAATGAAAACATGTAAAACTTAGCAAACGCATCCAAGATAGCAGTCGGCTGAATGCCGTCTTCAGACTTCCAGAGCACAGTTTGCGTGTTTGTTTCATTGAGTGGGAGATAAGCCTCTGCCAAACACTTCTCCCAACCCAACAAACAATTAGACACATTGAATCCCAACACGCTTGATCTTCATTTCTCCCATCATTTGTTGTCAAGAGGCCCCAATGTACATGAATCACATTGATTTCCATGTGATTCACTGGCATTCATCTAAAATGTATGACCATTTTGCCCTATGGCAAAACTGGCCCAGCTCCACGCTACAGTTGGGCAGCCATTCATTTGAATGGACGGCATGTAATCCTACGTCTTTTCTGTTGTGACCACAGTAGGAGAACTGTATGCTAGCCACAACTTCTCCCCGGCAATAACAGCTTGTCATCAGAGGTTTCTGAACCTCGGTCACAAACCAGTTGTAATTTAGAACAAGGTTATCTTGATGTTCAGAACAGCTAATTGTCGGTGAACATTTAACTGCCACATACAGAAACATTTCATTTATCAAGTTTTGGCCAAGTTTAGTCGTCTATATGATGCCCTAATCAGAACATTATTCTTTTGTGTCCATTCTTGCTGCCTTGTCCTGGATTTCTTTGTAAGCAAAACTGCAAAGGCATAAAAAGAACATGCTGACGAAACATCAGGAAACTCGGCAGATGAAAGCACTGGCAAAGTAGAACTTATCTATGAGCCTGCTTCATGTCCCATCCCAAAAGTCACAATGATGTTGATCACGTTGCACAGGACTGGTGATAAGGACAATAGATGTACAGAACGCTGGCATCTCTTATCTAATGGGCAGAACAAATTGCTTCTGCTTTGATCCCATGCCATACGTGAGCTTTTTTCCTCTGGTTTTGAATCCTAATTCCACTTAGTACTTTTAGTCTTATATCCCCCTTGAAATTATCCTCAAAGAGTAAGGTCATAGAGGCTGAGATCTGGAATGCTTCTTCCAGTCTTTACACTCAAGGGTTTCCTCTGCTGTCTGTGCTTACAAGATGGTCGCTGGTGATTTTCTAGTACAGTTGTGCCACAGCCTCTGATGACAGGCAACAGGCCTTGGGCAGATGTCATGGCCTACTGGATTGGGGGAAGCGCAGGAGTGCACCACCAATGAGGCCAGGTGACGAGATTGCCTCAGGCAGCACCAGGTAGGTGCAAGAGGGGGGCAGCAGAAGGGCCATGGGCAATGAGCGCTTTCCATGTGGCAAAGGGGTTAGGTTAAGAAATTGGCATTGGGGGGAGGGAGGGGGCGCCGTTTCAGTTTTCACCTCTTGCAGCAGAAAAGCTAGGTGCACCCCTGCCTTTACAATCTTAGTAATTATGTTCTACATGCTGGTGTTGAAGTATTTGAATTCTTCTATGCTTCTTTAGCCTTTTATTAGTCCATTCTTAAAGGGGTTATGCCATGAGTGATGTAAAAAAATGAAAATCAGACATCATATAGGAATTTGACATGGCGTAGTGACTTGCCTCTTTTGCATACATCTGACGTCATGTCGGTCATGAAGCGATGCCATGCTTCTATGTGTGGGCCTGGAGGGTGGACTTGCATCAGCAGGATGGCTCACCGATGTGCATAGTTCAGGTGAGTTCAATTTATGTTCTGATCTCCGGCCTATAGTGAGTACATATACCCAGTCATTTTAATCTTCACACACAGCTGATCAAGCCAGAGGGTGAAACGCGCGTCGAGGTGGGTATTATCCTGGTCACGCCACATACAACATGTCTCAGGGTATGGTCTTGCATAGGTCATTCCATTGATGCAGTTTTTGTTATCAGTTTGTAAGGGATGTTGTCATTGGGCATCTGACTGAATGATTTATATGCCGAATATATACAGACCTGTATGATGTTCATATTTGTCATCTTCCATCCTTTTGCATTTCATGGAATTATCATGTACATATTTTACATGTATTATGTCTGGTACTAGGTGGTGATCGGTTATACCTGGTATGGTCCTTACTTACTTATTACATAATTATTGGCACTGTCGGCACCAGGGTGCTTTCTGATGGGGTTTTGCTCCCTCCCCCTTTCTTTCAGCAGTATACATATATTTTGTTTTGTTCTATATTATAATAATATCCAATAAATGTAATATTTATAATAAATTGGGCTACAACGTTCATTCTTTTTGTTGATCAGATAGAACATGACAATCTATTTCTAACAAAGTTAAAACCAGCCTTGTGCCTCACATATATCCAGAGCTGCCTCCATATATCCTGTCTTCAGACTGTAGATCAGAAGGCATGTGCTCTCTTATGGGCGTTTTCTTTTCTAAGGGGATGTGTCTAGAGATGAGCTAGCATGCTCGGGAGCAATTTTCGAGTAGTAGCGTACGCATCTTCTAATCTGTACGCTAATGCGTACACATCTTGTAATTTGTATGCATTAGCGTACAAATTTATAAGATGCGTACACATTAGTGTACAGATTAGAAGATGCGTATGCATTAGTGTACAGATTATAAAATGCGTACGCTACTACTCGAAAATTGCTCCCGAGTACGCTCGGCCGAGCATACTCGCTCATCTCTAGATGTGTCCTTTATGCGTCTCTCCCTGTAACCGTCAAAGCTTCTAAAAGTAGATATGCATACTTTGCAGTTGGTCAATTTAGGACAAATAGGCCCCAGGAACACTCCCAAACAACACAGGCTTGTCCAATAATGGGGCAGGGCTTATATAAGCTCCAATCATTTTTGGCCTGGGACAGACCAAATTTGAAGGGACTATCTCTGAAAATTAGGGACAGTCCCTGCACATTCAGGGCTGCTGGCAACTATAGATATGGCTGGTGGCAGTTTAAGAATGAAGCAGAGCATGTCCGATCAGTAGGTAGAGGGGCACATTATTTCACAGATTAAACACCAGGGGGCACCATAATGAAGGAAACAGAGAATATCTCACAACTGGAGCATCTTTGTAACAGTAAGTAAATTATAAAAAATAATTAGTGGCACAACCCCTTTAACCTCCTAACAGTCACGTTAACATTGGAAAAATCCTACCAACAATGTCACTTTTTTATTGTAGATTTTTAGTGTGTGTCTGCAGTAAATCTTGTTGGCACACAACTCAGGGGACACTATTGCATTTTTAACCCCTTAGTGGCATAATTCATTTTTTAAGGACCAAAAATATTTCCCCCCTTTGTGTTCTAGCAGTCATAACTTTTTAATTTTTCCTTCTAAATTTTTTTTGTGGGATTAGTTGTAGGTTTTTTAGGAACCATAATATATAGACATATGTATTATTTGAAAACTGACATTCCAAGCTTTCAAACAATGCCAGAATGACAGCAATATCTTCAGTACATGGGAAGATATCACTGTTAGCAATCGGGAAGCAGTGAATACAGCTGAAAGTGAAAATAGAAGCAGGTTTTACCCGCAATTAATCCCGACTTGAATTCTAACAGTAATATCTCCTCTGTTGTTTGGACTTTAGCTCTCATTTTGGTCTTATATTAAAACCTGGAATGTCAACTTTCCAACAAGACTAGTCCATGCTTCTAGTTGCCACCATTCAGGAGATATCAGCAGCTAAAGCAGCCTTCCCCCCTACACTTCTGCCCGAGCTGAGCTCCGGCAGAACAGTTAAGTACTTTTCCCACAGCCCGAGCTGAGCTTGGGCACAACAGTTAAGTGGTTAATTCATAAGCAAAAGATTCCTAGAAAAGATATATGTTAGGTAACTGCTATCTACCTAGACCCTAGTCCATATGTCCAATTCGAGTATATGGACATGTGTACAGTGAGGTTACACTCAGGCAGACTCAGTAAATCCATGTATTCAGATGAATATCTGCCATGTAATACTAGTTGAGCCGCATATTAACATTAAAAGGCATTGATCAGAAGCTGTGTCCAGGGCTGCCATCTATCACCTACACCACCAACTACAGGCGATATCGGCTAGGGAGGTAGTCGGTGCTGCAGGTGTCTTGAGTTTATCCTGACTGACCCCTCCCCCAGTGAAGTGAGTCGATTATATTAATATAGTTTTTATCATTTTTCCTATTGTTTTTATCATTTTCCTATATATAAGTGGGCTGCAAACTACACTATAGATGACTGCACCTTTATGCAGGTAGTGGACGGATGGTCAACTATCCTCTTATTTGTCACATTCTCAGAATTATTCATATTCCACTTCTACCCTTTAGGGGACTTGGTGTGATTTAACCTTATCTTCCTCTCTATTCCTCATAGTATATTCAGTCCTTCAAACGCAATAGGGGAGTTGGCGCTAGATCAGGGGATATTTTTTGGCGATTAGTGATTATAATTATCACTATCAATTTCCTCTATATGTAATACTAGTACCATGCAGAGGTCACTGTCTGGGTAATGTCTGGTCGGCCTCGGGTGCCCATGTAAAAATCAGCTGTTTGACAGGGGTGTTGGGAGCTGCACCCATTATGTTGGCTCCCATTTGCAACTGATTGTATGTAGTGACATAAGCAATTAATGGCAAAATTAATAAAGAAGGGTAAAAACGGAGAAGGTGCCCACAGCAGCTTCAGATTCCAGACAGGGGTGAACCACCAATGAGGCGATCGCCTTAGGCAGCACCAGGTAGGGACAAGAGGGGCGCAGCGGAAGGGCCATGGGCAATGAGCGCTTTCAAGGGATTAGGTTAAGAAATTAGCATGGGGGGCGCAGTTTCAGTTTTCGCCTCTCTGCAAAAACGAATAAATTCTTCTGATATTGGACATTTCCATTTTGGAAGTATCACCTTACTACTGCAGTTCGGGGAATACTTTAGATGGTAGAAGAGAAATAATTGGCCCAGCCAGTCAGCCCAACATATTTCTTCCTCTAATATATAAATCTAATTAGGTTTCACAGCAGAAAAATGCCAACAGAGCAAATGTTTTTTTACTATTACTTGGTCTAAATCTTAAATCAGACCATAAATTGTGTATAGAAAAAGAAATAATCAGTCTTTCTCCAGAGATGAATGTAGCACTAAAAGTCCTCTGGTATTGACATGTCACTGCAGAAATGAGGTTTGGCTGGTCACATAATTGGTGTCTAACTATACTTGAGTAATTATGGAATCGATGGAGCCTTAATTGGGTTCACAGCTCCTGCTTTAATAAATGATTTTCTGATAGCCATATTAACCTATGTCTTCAAAGCATCCAGGACTGGCAGAAATAAATAATGGCGGTACCTTGACAACACAGACAGACCCTAACCTGGTTTAAAGGATTTGTAGTAAAAGGAAATCCTAAAGAGGATCTCCGGTAACCCCTTATCCAGTTGTTCTAATAAATGCATTGTTTACTGGTACATTTTCTTTTCTTTACTGATGGTTGAGTGTCCTGTAATTTATACTTCATATAGAACAGTCCGTCTGAACAAGAAGAGCTGCAGTGTAAAGTATGTAGGAGAGACAGCAGTCTGGGCCTCTATAGTGAACAGGTGGATTTCAGACTGCTTCAAAGTTCAATAGACAAAACTGCTACAAGTAACTGATCTAATAGAGAAAAAAAAACTAACTAAATTAAAAAAACACTAAATAAACAGCAGATGGCAACACATGCATTTCTGTAAGCGTTAAAGAGTCACTGTACTTTCACACAATTTAATTTCATTTAATAAAGAATGATGTAACTAGCAAATTTCTAAATTATATCATTTAAAACACATGACTGCATCTACCTGAAAAAAAGTTGCAAAGTCATGGCCACTAGGAGTCTCACTTCCACCTAATCTATAGTCCACTGGCTGTTGTCAGGCAAAGTCCGTCCCTGGTAACAGAAACACAGAATATGGGAGAGAGGAAGTGGGAGTGGGTCAGAGCCAGCTGACATCCTGATAAAATAACTGCTTCTACACTGCTTCTGAACATCACAGGAGCCTCTTTGTCTGTGAGTGTGATTTCCCCCTCCATATCTGTTCTGTAAACTCCAGAGCTGAAAACAAACATAGTGGGAAGTAAGGGAAAGGCAGTGGCGTGCCTAGGGTGTTTCGCACCCGGGGCGGGTCCTTTCTCTGGCACCCCCCCCCCCCCAATATGTTAAAAAACTGTACCCCCTCACAGTAGTATTGCCCTGATTGTACAAACTTCACAGTAATTTTGTACAGATGTGTGCCCCCAAACTAGGGTGGCCAGACGTCCGGTTTTAGGCCGGACAGTCCGGCTTTTAAACTTCTGGTCCGGCGCAAGGCCAGGACGGACGGCCAGAAGTCCGCCTTTTTCCAGTTAAGGGGGCGCCCTGCCAGAGTGCACCCTTAATGGCCCGCCTGTACAGCGTCTTGTGCCCCCCTCAGACCTCAGATCAGCCCACCCAGCCACTTTAAAAAAAAACATACTTACCTGTCATGCGCGATGCACTGCCGCTGCCATCAGGTTCCGCGCTCCACTGTGTTCCCTGCCGGCGTGCACTATGACCTGGCTGACGCAGCGTCAGGTCATAGTGTGCGCCGGCAGGGAAGACAGTGGAGCGGGGAACCTGATGGCAGCGCAGAACAGGTAAGTATGTTTTTTTTAAGTGGCTGGGTGGGCTGATCTGAGGTCTGAGGGGGGCACAAAATGCTGATCTGAGGTCTGATGGGGGCACAAGAAGCTGATCTGAGGTCTGATGGGGGCACAAGACGCTGATCTGAGATCTGATGGGGGCACATTGTGTTGATCTGAGGTCTGATGGGGGCACAAGACGCTGATCTGAGGTCTGATGGGGGGCACAAGACGCTGATCTGAGGTCTGATGGGGGCACAAGACGCTGATCTGAGGTCTGATGGGGGCACATTGTGTTGATCTGAGTTCTGATGGGGGGCACAAGACGCTGATCGAGGTCTGATGGGGCACAAGATGCTATCTGAGGATCTGATGGGGGCACAAGATGTTGATCTGAGGTCAGATGGGGCACAAGCGCTGACCTGAGGTCTGATGGGGGCACAAGACGCTGATCTGAGGTCTGATGGGGGCACATTGTGCTGATCTGAGGTCTGATGGGGGCACATTGGGCTGATCTGAGGTCTGATGGGGGCACAAGGGCTGATCTGAGGTCTGATGGGGCACAAGACGCTGATCTGAGGTCTGATGGGGCACAAGATGGGCTGATCTGAGGTCTGATGGGGGCACAAGACTGCTGAGGTCTGATGGGGGGCACAAGACGCTGATCTGAGGTCTGATGGGGGCACAAGACGCTGATCTGAGGTCTGATGGGGGCACAAGACGCTGATCTGAGGTCTGATGGGGGCACAAGACGCTGATCTGAGGTCTGATGGGGGCACAAGACGGCTGATCTGAGGTCTGATGGGGGCACAAGACGGCTGATCTGAGGTCTGATGGGGGCACAGTGGGCTGATCTGAGGTCTGATGGGGGCACAGTGGGCTGATCTGAGGTCTGATGGGGGCACAAGATGGGCTGATCTGAGGTCGAGGGCAATTCTGAGGTCTGATGGGGCACAAGACGCTGATCTGAGGTCTGATGGGGACACAAGACGCTGATCTGAGGTCTGATGGGGGCACAAGATGTTGATCTGAGGTCTGATGGGGGCACAAGACGCTGATCTGAGGTCTGATGGGGGCACATTGTGTTGATCTGAGGTCTGATGGGGGCACAAGACGCTGATCTGAGGTCTGATGGGGGCACAAGACGCTGATCTGAGGTCTGATGGGGGCACATTGTGTTGATCTGAGTTCTGATGGGGGCACAAGACGCTGATCTGAGGTCTGATGGGGGCACAAGACGCTGATCTGAGGTCTGATGGGGGCACAAAGATGTTGATCTGAGGTCTGATTGGGGGCACATTGTGTTGATCTGAGGTCTGATGGGGGGCACAAGACGCTGATCTGAGGTCTGATGGGGGCACAAGACGCTGATTGAGGTCTGATGGGGGACACAAGATGTTGATCTGAGGTCTGAGGGGGGGCACAAGACGCTGGTCTGAGGGGGCACAAACCTGACCTGAGGTCTGATGGGGGCACAAGACGCTGACCTGAGGTCTGATGGGGGCACAAGACGGCTGACCTGAGGTCTGATGGGGGCACAAGACGCTGACCTGAGGTCTGATGGGGGCACAAGACGCTGACCTGAGGTCTGATGGGGGCACAAGACGCTGACCTGAGGTTTGATGGGGGCACATTGTGTTGATCTGAGGTCTGATGGGGGCACATTGTGTTGATCTGAGGTCTGATGGGGGCACAAGATGCTGATCTGAGGTCTGATGGGGGCACAAGATGTTGATCTGAGGTCTGATGGGGGCACAAGACGCTGATCTGAGGTCTGATGGGGGCACAAGACGCTGATCTGAGGTCTGATGGGGGCACATTGTGTTGATCTGAGGTCTGATGGGGGCACAAGACGCTGATCTGAGATCTGATGGGCACAAGACGCTGATCTGAGGTCTGATGGGGGCACAAGACGCTGATCTGAGGTCTGATGGGGGCACATTGTGTTGATCTGAGTTCTGATGGGGCACAAGACGCTGATTCTGAGGTCTGATGGGGGCACAAGACGCTGATCTGAGGTCTGATGGGGGCACATTGTGTTGATCTGAAGGTCTGATGGGGGCACAAGACGCTGATCTGAGGTCTGATGGGGGAACAAGACGCTGATCTGAGGTCTGATGGGGGCACAAGATGTTGATCTGAGGTGGCGCACAAGACGCTGGTCTGAGGGGGGCACAAGACCCTGATCTGAGGTCTGATGGGGGCACAAGACGCTGACCTGAGGTCTGATGGGGGCACAAGACGCTGATCTGAGGTCTGATGGGGGTACAAGATGTTGATCTGAGGTCTGAGGGGGGCACAAGACGCTGGTCTGAGGGGGGCACAAGACCCTGATCTGAGGTCTGATGGGGGCACAAGACGCTGACCTGAGGTTTGATGGGGGCACATTGTGTTGATCTGAGGTCTGATGGGGGCACAAGACGCTGATCTGAAGTCTGATGGGGGCACAAGATGTTGATCTGAGGTCTGAGGGGGGCACAAGACGCTGGTCTGAGGGGGGCACAAGACCCTGACCTGAGGTCTGATGGGGGCACAAGACGCTGACCTGAGGTCTGATGGGGGCACAAGACGCTGACCTGAGGTCTGATGGGGGCAACAAGACGCTGACCTGAGGTCTGATGGGGGCACAAGACGCTGACCTGAGGTCTGATGGGGCACAAGACGCTGACCTGAGGTTTGATGGGGGCACATTGTGTTGATCTGAGGTCTGATGGGGGCACATTGTGTTGATCTGAGGTCTGATGGGGGCACAAGATGCTGATCTGAGGTCTGATGGGGCACAAGATGTTGATCTGAGGTCTGATGGGGGGCATAAGACGCTGATCTGAGGTCTGATGGGGGCACAAGACGCTGATCTGAGGTCTGATGGGGGCACAAGATGTTGATCTGAGGTCTGATGGGGGCACAAGACGCTGATCTGAGGTCTGATGGGGGCACATTGTGTTGATCTGAGGTCTGATGGGGCACAAGACGCTGATCTGAGGTCTGATGGGGCACAAGACGCTGATCTGAGGTCTGATGGGGGCACAAGACGCTGATCTGAGGTCTGATGGGGGCACATTGTGTTGATCTGAGTTCTGATGGGGGCACAAGACGCTGATCTGAGGTCTGATGGGGGCACAAGACGCTGATCTGAGGTCTGATGGGGGCACATTGTGTTGATCTGAGGTCTGATGGGGGCACAAGACGCTGATCTGAGGTCTGATGGGGAACAAGACGCTGATCTGAGGTCTGATGGGGGCACAAGATGTTGATCTGAGGTGGCGCACAAGACGCTGGTCTGAGGGGGCACAAGACCCTGATCTGAGGTCTGATGGGGGCACAAGACGCTGACCTGAGGTCTGATGGGGGCACAAGACGCTGATCTGAGGTCTGATGGGGGGCACAAGATGTGATCTGAGGTCTGAGGGGGGGCACAAGACGCTGGTCTGAGGGGGCACAAGACCCTGATCTGAGGTCTGATGGGGGCACAAGACGCTGACCTGAGGTTTGATGGGGGCACATTGTGTTGATCTGAGGTCTGATGGGGGGCACAAGACCGCTGATTCTGAAGTCTGATGGGGCACAAGATGTTGATCTGAGGTCTGAGGGGGGGGCACAAGACGCTGGTCTTGAGGGGGGCACAAGACCCTGACCTGAGGTCTGATGGAGGCACAAGACGCTGACCTGAGGTCTGAGGGGGCACAAGACGCTGACCTGAGGTCTGATGGGGGCACAAGACGCTGACCTGAGGTCTGATGGGGGCACAAGACGCTGACCTGAGGTCTGATGGGGGCACAAGACGCTGACCTGAGGTTTGATGGGGGGGCACATTGTGTTGATCTGAGGTCTGATGGGGGCACATTGTGTTGATCTGAGGTCTGATGGGGGCACAAGATGCTGATCTGAGGTCTGATGGGGGCACAAAGCATGTTGATCTGAGGTCTGATCGGGAGGCATAAGACGCTGAATCTGAGGTCTGATGGGCGGCACAAGAGCGCTGATCTGAGGTCTGATGGGGGCACAAGATGCTGATCTGAGGTCTGATGGGGGCACAAGACGCTGATCTGAGGTCTGATGGGGGCACATTGTGGTTGATCTGAGGTCTGATGGGGGGCACAAGACGCTGATCTGAGGTCTGATGGGGGCACAAGACGCTGATCTGAGGTCTGATGGGGGCACATTGAGGTTGATCTGAGGTCTGAATGGGGGCACAAGTGGGCTGATCTGAGGTCTGATGGGGGGCACAAGACGCTGATCTGAGGTCTGATGGGGGCACAAGATGCTGATCTGAGGTCTGATGGGGGCACAAGACGCTGACCTGAGGTCTGATGGGGGCACAAGATGACCTGAGGTCTGATGGGGGCACAAGACGCTGACCTGAGGTCTGATGGGGGCACATTGTGTTGATCTGAGGTCTGATGGGGGCACAAGACGCTGATCTGAGGTCTGATGGGGGCACAAGACGCTGATCTGAGGTCTGATGGGGGCACAGACGCTGATCTGAGGTCTGATGGGGCACAAGATGCTGATCTGAGGTCTGAGGGGGGCACAAGACGCTGTCTGAGGGGGGCACAAGACTGACTGAGGTCTGATGGGGGCACAAGACGCTGACCTGAGGTCTGATGGGGGCACAAGACGCTGACCTGAGGTCTGATGGGGGCACAAGACGCTGACCTGAGGTCTGATGGGGGCACATTGTGTTGATCTGAGGTCTGATGGGGGCACAGGATCTGAGGTCTGATGGGGGCACAAGATGTTGATCTGAGGTCTGATGGGGGCACAAGATGCTGATCTGAGGTCTGATGGGGGCACAAGACGCTGATCTGAGGTCTGATGGGGCACATTGTGCTGAATCTGAGGTCTGATGGGGCACAAGACGCTGATCTGAGGTCTGATTGGGGCACAGACGCTGATCTGAGGTCTGATGGGGGCACATTGTGTTGATCTGAGGTCTGATGGGGGCACAAGACGCTGATCTGAGGTCTGATGGGGGCACAAGACGCTGATCTGAGGTCTGATGGGGGCACATTGTGTTGATCTGAGGTCTGATGGGGGCACAAGACGCTGATCTGAGGTTGATGGGGGCACAAGATGAGGTCTGATGGGGGCACAAGTGTTGATCTGATGTCTGAGGGGGCACAGACTGATCTGAGGTCTGATGGGGGCACAAGAAGGCTGACCTGAGGTCTGATGGGGGCACAAGACGCTGATCTGAGGTCTGATGGGGGCACAAGATGCTGATCTGAGGTCTGAGGGGGGGCACAAGACGCTGACCTGAGGTCTGGGGGCACAAGACCTGATCCTGAGGTCTGATGGGGGCACAAGAGCTGACCTGAGGTCTGATGGGGGCACTGATTGTGTTGATCTGAGGTCTGATGGGGGCAACTGATCTGTGTTGCTGATCTGAGGTCTGATGGGGGCACAAGATGCTGATCTGAGGTCTGATGGGGGCACAAGATGCTGATGATCTGAGTCTGATGGGGGCACATTGACTGGCTGATCTGAGGTCTGATGGGGGCACAAGACGCTGATCTGAGGTCTGATGGGGGCACAGACGCTGATGTCTGATCTGAGGTCTGACGCTGATCTGAGGTCTGATGGGGGCACAAGACGCTGATGCTGAGGTCTGAGCTGTCTGAGGTCTGATGGGGCACATTGTGTTGATCTGATCAAGAGCTGATCTGAGGTCTGATGGGGGCACAAGACGCTGATCTGAGGTCTGATGGATCTGAGGCTGACACAAGACGCTGATCTGATCTGAGGTCTGATGGGGGCACAATCTGATGTTGATCTGAGGTCTGATGGGGCACAAGACGCTGACCTGAGGTCTGATGGGGGCAAAGAGCTGACCTGAGGTCTGATGGGGGGACAAGACGCTTCTGACTGATCACTGAGGTCTGATGGGGGCTGACAAGACGCTGACTGAGGTTTGATGGGGGCACATTGTGTTGATCTGAGGTCTGATGGGGGCACATTGTGTTGATCTGAGGTCTGATGGGGGCA